>VDFB02086081.1:130173801-130219369 GCA_007258455.2 Sequoia sempervirens | reverse complement strand
TTAGTATCCAATCTATCACTAAATTTTTTACCCACCTTGTCCATCAAATTTAATTAACAAATTTGAGCTAAGTTTACGTTGTCCAAAATCCTCCAAAATCATCCAATCTATTCCAAGATTATGCTAATTTTGTAAGAGAAATGCACATGCACAAGAATTAGGAAAACAAGAGACCAAGTGAAGTGGATTTTGGTGCATCAATTTTATCTCTATCAAAAGGATTGAACGTTAAAGACTAAGGTATTAGGATTTGAATACTATTTTTTTATTAGTATATTTTAACCATTTTATCATCCTCATTTTGACATGGTTGGTGTGACCCATATCTCTGATACAAACAATTTTTTCTTGAGTTACCATGATTAAAAGTTACATGTATCAAAATGATGGTTACAACTATCATTTAGTGCTTTTGGTATAGTATTGGTGTTTATCGTTAACTATATCAATGCTCGCACCTTTAGCGCTAGTGCCTTGGTTTTCAGTCAAAATGAAATTATATTTCTAGGCTTTGGTTGTAATGATATTTTTATCAGCCTAAAAAAAATTGATGGAAAAATATTGAACTATTCAAAATTTATTCCTCTTTTCTCTCGTAGTCTTTAAAGTCTATTAGGAAGTTTGTTAAAATTCTCATGAGATCAAATATTTTCGAAAGGCATAGTTTTATGAGTGAGTTAGAAGGTTGACAAGCCAAAAGAAAGTTATAAATACATAAATAATCAATCAAAGAGAATGAATAATTGGATGGAGGGGTTGTGAGGCTATCAAAACTAAGCAAGTTAGAATTTGGGCTTTAGTCACACACTTTTTCCCTAATTTCTAACTTATGCTAGCATGCTCAACTTTTCACAAATTGTGAACTTTCTTATTTTTGACCATTAATAAAGGAATTCTAGCATGCTCAACTTTTCACAATTTGTGAACTTGCTTATTTTTGAGCATTAATAAAGGAATGCTAGCATGCTCAACTTTTCACAAGTTATGAACTTGCTTATTTTCGAGCATTAATAAAGGAATGTTAGCATACTCAAATTTTCACAAGCTATGAACTTGCTAATTTTTGAACACTAGTAAAGGAATTAATGAACTTCTTACAACTTATGAACTTGCTCCCTTTTTAGCATTAATGAAGAGAAACGGTTCCAGTAATATGTAAATCTTGAACTAGAATTACAAGTGCCGTGATAGACATGCTTGCAAATGTAGAAGCAGAGGCATAGCATGTAAATTGTTTGACATAATACCTTGAAGAGATGTCTTCTTATGGAGCACAATGGTTGCAGGTTTAACACAGTCACAACAAAATTGTAATATATTTTTATTTTCTCAATGAAATTTCAAAATTTAAAATGTTTCAAAAATTAGAAGAACATAAGTATAAAAACCTTTTTTTTTTTGAAGAAATTCTTAGCGATTTGTGAGCAGTTTAACACAAAAATATGGCATGAAGAAGAAGGTGTGATTCATTTTCAGACATGCAAATTGTTTGACAAAATTCCTCGATGATTTGTTGTCTTATGGGATGCAATAATTATATATGATTTTTTAAAAAATGTTTTAGAAACTTTCAAAATTAAATGCTTTTGGCAGGATGAGAGTTTTATGCTAGTCAACCATCAGGCAAATACTTGGAGAAAGGTGTACAGTTGTGTGGTATCAAGAATTGAAGTGGAATTCCATTGTTGGAGAGTGACAATAATGTTGATACAAAGAATTGAGATGATGGAAAACTTGTGAGGCTCTTTTGGGGAAAATAATTTGGTTGGTGAAATTGGATTAAGGTGGAAGTCAATGCTTGGATTTTAGAAACAAATGGGCATTATACCATGTTTAGATGTTCAGATAGGTCCATGGTGGAATCACTACATTTTGTTAGTAGTTGTGATTATTAGAAGAAACATGGCTTCAACAAGGGAGTATGGAACATCTCCAGGCACTTTTATTTTATTTGCAAATTGAGAAATAACTAAATATTCCTATATGCTCTACAAATCAGGTTACATCCATCATACCATGATTGAACCATTAGATCCTTATAAGGAGGCTATGGTCTTGATTATAGTTTCAAAACTCCTTTGTTACAACTTTCTATTAGTTTGGTAGTTGTTAATGACATTGTCCAAACAACATAAACATCCTCAAAGTTAGAGCATATATAAAATTTCAAGGTACCAATGTGGGAAGCATTTCCAATGGGCACATTTTCTTTTTGGCCCACAAAATGGTTCAAAGATGCTCTCAACCATAATAATTGATATTCTACTTGAGATTAGGACTTACTTTCAATTTTGAGGGTAATGCTGATGTAAATGTTGCAACAGGGCAAAAACAATCATTTCATTTGAGGTGAATTATTTAAGAAGAGGCTTGTATCTAGAAAGATTGAATAATATGAGCTTCAAAATTGCCAAAATTAGCATGGTTTTGTTAGCTCCAATTCAAGTATCATTGAAAGGCCACAATTATGACAAATATAATATCTTACATAATTCAAAGGAAAGTTTCAATATTGTTACTTTTCATTGAAGTTTTTAAACAAAATGAGGATGGCTTCTTAGTAATGGTATCATGCATGGTACACATATAGGATGCAAGATGTCTTTCACTAGAATTATTGTACTGACCTCAACAAAATTAATGACTTGTTTCTTATTTCAAAAGTTGTAGTTTCTAGTTACCTTTTTTAGAAAAGTCACTTATGTCACTCCTTGTAACTAGAGGTAAAAAATGAACCTTATATTTGGAAAAGTGATGAAAATCCTAAATAAAGAAGGTTTATTATTTTCAAACTCATTGTGTTTCGGAAAGGTATTTGAGGTAGTTACTTGGTACATGTAGGAAGGAAGCCTATAAATTTCAAGCTATTTGCATTGTAAAGGGAACTTTGAAAGGGGAAAACACAAGGAGAACATTTAGAGAGATTTCATGAAGACATTTTGTTTGACATTATTCCACACAAGGGTTTTGGGATTGTTTAATTTCAAAAAGATAATAAAGATTGCATTTTTTTGTATATCCTATTTATGTGTTTTTTAGTTATTATTATTGATTTCTCATATGTTAAGTTGGTAATCCCTTTATGTATTTTTTGGAATCCATTGATGATCCCTTTATGTAGTTGATGAAACATAGTCATACCTTGGTATCTTGGTTTGAATGTGCTGAGATGACTTGTTTCTTCATATGTTGAAATTTTCTTTTTCTTTCTTTCATAATTATCACATTAAAAAAATATTTGGTAATAAAACCCCCTTGTAATTTGTTATTAGTTGTGAAATCTCAATTGGTATTCATGTGTCTATCGTTGAGGTTTCAATTATTCATTCTCCTTTAGTTTTTCATTTTCTCTTTTATGTACTTTTAGTTTAAAAGTACACAAACAAAATCTCAAAACCCCCCATCATATGAGGGAGTTTCCCCTCTCAAACACAGAGGAAGATTGCTATTCCATAATGATCTCTCCAACTATTGGAATAATTGTCACTGCTCTTCAAGCAAACATGGTCATTCTTAGAGATAGAATCGCAGTGACAAATCTATTTACCAATAAATCCTCAAATCTGATTTATAAAAAAAGAGGATTTCTATTCTTTGATTTCATTACCAAGAGGTTCTTTTCCTCTATCCAAAAGATGAACACTAAATGATCAATCTTCAAGAAAGGGCTTTTTTGGAAACAAACAATGGACGATTTTCCTCAATCCCAACTCCTTTTTGAATAACCTATGTGGTATTTTTATCCTCCAAGAAGACTATAAATTATTTTTAATTTTTAATTTTAAAATTTTAATTTGGATGCTTGTTCTAGTGACACTTTTTACATCATTACTTTATAATATTATTTTGATAAACTTTATACTTTAATAATCAAATATAATTTAATTTTTATAAAAGTATAGTTACTTTTTTGACAACTTAAATTAAATTATTAAATCATTTACTTAGTTTAAAAAATGAGACATGATACTTACATTGGCTCTTGTTGAGAAGAAACCTATGGAGATGAGGTCAAGAAAAAATTATTCATTAAGAAAACTTTGATTCTTTGGTTGTGACGCATATGTGTGTGTGCCTAGGGATAAATAGTTTGGGTTAGAGAACAAGGTTGTAGAAGTATCTTCGTTGGCTATGGTTTAATGTAAAATGGTGGAATATTTAAGATCATATAGCCAAAAAAATATTATATACCATTTAATATTATATTTAGAGAAGTAAATCCTTCTCACATAGTATTATAGCCAAAGAAGGATGAAAAGGAAGATGTGATTCAACTAATCCCAAATATTGAGAAGGTTGAACCATAAGTCAATGAATAAAATAAAGAGGAAATTCCAAATAGATAAAAGAGTTATGAAGAGGAGGTTCTACCTACAACTTATCTCTTGAGGATTCCACTACACAAATAACAACCAAATAGGTATAACCATCTTGATTGGATACGTATTCTATTTGATTACTAGCATTAATGAGCCTAAAACCATGAAGGAGGCTATGGGAAAGGATGATGTAGAGTCCTAAAAAGTGGCCATGGATGAGGATATGGTTGCACTAAATAAAAATGACACATGGGACTTTGTACCTTTTATTGATGGAAGGAAACTTGTTGGATGCAAATGGGTGTTCAAAATAAAAATTTGTTCATAAAGAAATGTTGATAAGTACCAGGTGATATTGGTTGTGAAAGGATATTCCTAGATTGAGGGAATTGATTATGGTGCGATTTTATTTCTAGTTTCCAAGATAACATAAATTTTATTCTTACTATCTATTGTATTAACATTTATCCTTGATGTTGAGAAAATCGATGTGAAGATAGATTTCCTTCATGGTGATTTGCAAGAAGAAATTTACATGATAGATATATAATAGTTCATTAAAAATGTGAAGAAAATTTGGTTTGTCAGTTGAAAATATTTTTGTATGGTCTTAAGAAATCACCTAGGATGTGATACCAAAATTTTATAATTCCTTTGTGTTCAAATTAGAATTTCCAAGATCCAAATAAAATGGTATCTAATATAAGATGGACAATGATTATTTTCTTATTATTGCATTATATGTTGATGATATGCTATTTTTTAGTAATTTAAAATAATTTAAGGTAAATTATTTAGAGGCATCCAAGTTCATCTTGGGGATGGATACTTGAAGAGATAGAACTAATAAAAAACTTTGGTTGTGTTAGACTAAGCATGTGAACTCAATGTTAGAAAGATTCAACACACAAGCTTGAAAATTATTATGTATTCCCATTTTTAAAATAACTAAGATATTATTTGAGTAGTGTCTAACTTTTCCTAGTGAGACAAATTATATATCCAAAGTATCTTATTCTTGTACAATTGGGAGTTTAATGTATGTCATTTTCTACACAAGACTAGACATTTCCCAAGTAATGGGATTCCTTAGCCATTTAATGCCTAATCATGGATGAGTACATTAGGAAGAAGTGAAAAGGCTCTTTAAGTATTTGAGAGGTACCTCCAATCATTCCATTTTTATCATGGTAATTCTATAATATATCAAAAATAAATAATTATTTATGGATTTAGATTGGCCAAGGCTGTTGATAATATAATATCCATCAATACATATATTTTCACTATGTCAGGTGGTTCTATCAATTGGATGAGCAAGCAATAGGTTGAAGTTGAATTTTCTAATATATGAGAAAATTGTGTGGTAGCTAGTTATTATTGTAATGAATCTGTCTAGCTTAATTTTCCGTGTTCAAATGTGTAGCTAATTCTAGGAGTTATTACAATTCTATGTGATAGTCAGAGTTTCATGTGTAGAAAAGAACCTAAAATTTCATATGAGGATGAAGCATATTGATTTTCAATACCATTTTTTGTGACATGGTAGAGGTGGAAGGTTCATGCTAGATAAATTTCATAGTTTACATAATTTTACAAATGCATTGATCAAGCTAGTGATCATATAAAGTTCAAGTGGTGTTATGAGTCTATGGACCTCTCAACCTCTAACAATTATTTCATAAATGTTTTTACTCTCCTTATTCTTGAAAGGTTTTCAAAAGTGGTATAATGTTAGGAAAGGTTTATCAACCTTTCTCTTAATGTTAATATTACAAACATTATGATTTTTAGGATTTAGAATAGAAAAAATATTTTTTTAGGCTATACTAGAGTTTCTTTTTTGTCAAAACAAAAAAAAAAGATTTTTTAACATCACTTCTAAGGATTATCGATGTGTAGATATCTTCAATATCTATATATATTTTTAGAAGGGACCTAATAGCCTCCCAAATCAAAATTTATGGCTTTTGAAAGTTTCTCTTTCATTAGAAATGTAAAAATATCTAGAACATAAAAAAGAGCTATAAGAGGGAGTTACACTTGACCAACTTATGATACAAGTTACACTGTATCATAATGTATATTTTAATAGAGATAATAAATCCAAAATAGAAATCCCAAATTGGTGAGTGAATTATGAAATTTTTATGACAAATGGACGAGATATGCTATTTTTAGCTTGTGGACTCATCTTGGGTTTTGGATGTTGGATTTTTGACTGGGGATTTAGGTACCACATTTTGGGTGGTTTTTTTTCATAGTTTTGAAATTACCATTTAATGATTCCATCTATTATTTCTCCTATTTATTGTGATCTTGAGATGTAATTTTTAATAATGAGTTTAAAATGTATTTTTAAGCTCCCAAACTTACTCCAGATATCTAGTTGGTGATACTCTTATAAAATATTAGAATCTACAAGTATATTATAACCTTTTATTAAACAATAATGCATTTAGTTTCTTTAGAGTGTAGGGTTTTTATCTTGAAAGGATTTTCTCTATATAAGTCAATATGATACACTATTATACTTTTGTATTTATTTCCTTATAACTATATGATTTGTTTAACTTTTGCACCTATCCCCTCTCGTAAATATAAGAAATGATTCCACACCTCTTCTTTCTTCCATAGGAAACTACATAACAAAATAATTAAAATGAATAAAACTAAAACCTAAATTATAGAATATGTAATGCTACCAATTGCACTTGCATTGAGGATGTGGCTCATGGAATATGTCTCATATAGTTTTGAAGGGAACTGATTGATATATATTTGTGTTTGCACAAGAATGGTAAGACTAAATTATCTATAATCCTATATGCTAAATTGGTTCAATATATATTTAGCATACTTCCCTTGGTTTAGCCAAAAAATTTGTTCACTCTATCTCTTATGATCTCCAACCCTAAGATGAACTTAGTCCCTCTAGATACTTCATATCAACCTGAAATGAAAGTTGATATGTTAGATTTCTAATCATATCATTATTGTTTCTAAAAGGCATGTCATCAACATATAAATAGATAATTATAAAATTGTCACCATATTTTTTGAATTAAATACAACAATCTAAATTAGCTCTAGTGTACCACAACTCCATGACATAAGTGTCAAACTTTTGATACCACATAATGGAGGATTGTTTTATACTATTGTAGAGAAGGGGGATTCACTACTCATGAGTCTCTTTGTTCTCAATAGAATCCCAAGGGGTGAACTTCCCTAAACTACCTCAAGGAATAGAGCGAGGGTTTTAGAATTAGAAAGAGTAGGCCATAGAGGTTTTCTAGACAAACTAGCAGGTTTTTGGACAAAGGACAACAATGTGACAAATGGACGATGAGGTAGTGCGCTGGAGTCCCAAAGGCGTGCTGAAGTCCCGTACGGACTAAAACCTAAGAATATCATAGAAAACAACAAAGCGACTACTAACAATCTAATTACTGAGAACTCACAAGATGTAGTAAAATAACATAAAGTAATAGAACTGAAATAAAGTAAAGTAAATGATAAGAATAAAGAGGATAGAGAAAGAAGATGCTCACAACAACCTAAGTAATGAAGCCTCTAGCAAGGAAATATCTTCAATACTTGTGTACCTAAGATCGAGAGAAAATGTTGGGGCTGTATAGGGGTTTTCCTCTCTCAAACCTTTGTTTTGGTGTTCCCACCTCCATGGACAGCCAAATAGATAGAGAAAGTGAACAAAACAAGAAAATATGATGTGATAAAATCAATCCCCACTCAAGGAGGAGAACCTGTATCACGAGATAGAGATGCAATTGATAGGGGATGTGTGAAATCCTAGGATGCTCACAAGCACAAGGTAAGAGAGATATCAGTTGCAAGGCTTAAGGAAGCCAACGAGAGCAAGGATGAAAGAGAGGGTTGTGAGAGCCAAGAGAGCTACAAAGAGCATTGTAAGAGCTTAAGAGTGTTGCAAAGAGAACTTCCAAGAGATCTTGAAAGTGTTGTAGAAGGTTGTAAAGAGCTATGTCAGCAAGGAGGAGAAGAGAATTCAAAATAAAACCCAAGAAGACCCAAAAATGGATTGAAAAGATAGCATTTAAGGAGAGAAGAGGAAGGAAAAAAAGCTTCCCGAGCTATTACAAGGTGTTCCGGGTTGTTACCATCGAAAAAAGGAGTTGACAAGTGGAAAACATGCTTGGAGATAGTCATTTGAACGTCAAAATATCATAGGACACTAGCACGACACGCAGACATCTGCACAGTGTGCTAGTGTCTAGACACATCACACTACAAAACAACGAGAATGAGAAAAGCACAAGGTTTAACACAAAGCTGATGTGCAAAGGTAGATATTGATCAAAAGGGGTCCTGAGCATCCTAAGAAGGAAAAAGGCTAATACAAGGGCTAAAATAAACCTACACAAATGCTAATGGAGTGAACACCAAAGTGGATACAAGAATGTATGTGAAATTGCAAGGGTTGCAATTTATGACATTACATTTTTCCCCCACTTTAGTGGGCATATGAATCTACACTAATATGCATGCTAAAGGAGATCTACTAAACGTAAATAACATCATGATATCACCAAATGGATATTGTAGAGGAAGCAAATAGCTCTTCAAACCAAGGAAGCATGCCCCCAGGTTGAAGACCTACAAAACAAACACATTAGACAAGAGAGATCTAAACAAGACAACAATGTTAGAACATAAAAGTCATTACATCATGGGGTTAGAATATATAAAAACACATACACACATGCACACAACAAACTAACAAGATTTGAGTCAGCAAAGTAAAAGAAACCTTGGTGTAAAAGGTTGTCTCAAAACTATGTGTCATCCCCAAATTAAGAAAAAAATAACATATAGAAGAATTCTTAAACAAAAAGAAGAATGCACCCAAAAGTCAAGGAAGCAACCAATTTCGAAGAGAGAAAGAAGTATATACCTAGGATGAAGAAGATGCATGTCTTTGATCCGGTATACACAATTGAGAAGAGAAGAGAGAGAAGAGAACTTAAGAGAGAAAGGGAGCTAGAAAGGAAATTCCCAAAGAGATGGCTCCACTGGTAATCGAAACTACAGAAGAGTTGAACAAATGCTTTGTAGATCTGTAGACCTATGAAAGATGAAAAAAAGGCTCTGTAGGTACTCTCTCCTATAGAGTTGAACAAAAATATCCCGTGGGATAAAAGTAATTTATAGGTTCTCGTACTTGTAAATAAGGCACCTCAGGTACTCTCTCTTGAGGGAAACCCGATGTGAGAGGCTCCACAGAGTCTAATGGGTCCTTACAAGTACTTGGTCTTGCAAGGTTGATTGAAAAAGGCCACTAGCACAATAGCTTATCCTTCAGGCTATTCCTTCCTACATTTGCACTTGCACCTACATTGAAGAAACACAACACATTATCAGCTTAAGAAATTTTACACATTTCCAATGATCCATTCCAATCCATCGCATCTTTTGTGAGGCTTGATTCCTCGTAAAGTCTCAAAATTCCCCCTTTCTCAAGATAAACATTCTTTCTGATTGTCAGAAGAGCTCTGTTCATCGAACGCAGATTGAACTTCCGTTGAACACCCATGCAACTCCTAGTAAACGCCAATGAACTCTTTCTCTATTGTGTGTACATTGTAACTTGCACACCCCGATATATGTTACCCATCATAATGCCCCAATAGTTATCATCAGTTGGAAACCTACTAATAGCCATGTAGAAACCCTTGTTCTCACTGTTTATGAAGATTGCTTGTTTTTTGTGTATTTTGATTTCTTTGTGTTTTTTGGCAATAAAGGTAGAATGCGATTTTTTGAAAGAAATGACATAAAATCTCTAACAAATACAATAAGGACCAATCTAACATAAATAGACTTTGAAAAAAATAGCTATTGATTGTATTATTTTTCCACAGCCATTACAATAATAGATCTCTGACATACAGACAAAGATAAGACAAAATATCAGATCAAAAACCTAATTTGCAGCCGCCTAGAGAAACTGAAGAATGGTACGATCTGCCCTTGACATGTATTATCCTGCTGCGAGGTGAAAGGAAATCAATAAGAAATCCTAGCCGCCCCTATCTCCATCATTATTCAACCAAGGAAAGAAGTGCTTGGCCCTAGAGAGAAAACACGCCTTTTTGCAGCCCTCTGTGACTTGTACGACCCAGCAACCAGCAAGCAATAAAAAGTACGGCCTTGATTTGATGTGTCTAGATCTTAGGAAATAGGTGCCTAAAATAAAGAAACTCTCATGGAGTAATCCCAAACCAAAATACTGAAGATATTTCAAAGATTGAAGCACTGTGATAACTTCTAGATGAAGATATCTCTCTGACAGGCAATAAATCAGCTGATATTGCACAGCCTCTAAACTGCAGACACTTAAGATGGCACATTCTCCAATGCAGGATGAAAACTGGAACCCTTGGCTCTGTTCTCAGAAGAAGCACTTGGCATAAATTCAATTTCATAACATAATGAGCTCTTTTCCCAATGAAATCCTTATATTCTTCAAGAAGTCGACTTCTCTCAAAAAAGCATCATTAAAATAAAGTTCGAACTTTTCTTTTAATTTTTCCCAAAGTCTCGAACACACTTTTAATTAAAAAAAATTAATTAAAAATGGTCCACTTCTTAATGATGGCGACCCCTTTAAAAATCACTTAAGTTATAATATTAAATAATATTATAACTTTATAACATAAGCTTCAAAATAATTAATATTTAATTTGACAGATAAATATTAATATCTTCCTCAAAATAAGTCTGATTAACGAACCATTTGAAGTTGGAGAATAAGTGATTGAATTTGCATACAACCAGGCCATACTGCTAAAAATAGCAGGGGTGCTCCACTGAGTGGCTCTACTTACTAAAAATAGTAAGTTAAGCAAATGACGTCTAAACGACCCCAAATGAAAGCCAAACTGAAATGATTCTGCAACTGAAGTCAAGCCAAGCTCCAACAAGACCCTCTATCCATCTTATCAGCCTATGAGGGTCACATAATAGGCTAATCCTATGCACTGAGAGATGTCAACTGGAAGGGGACATTACAGTCTGCCCCTCCTGAAATTGCTTGTCCTCAAGCAATCTCAACTCCGGATGCTACAAAATCGCCTTGCTTTCCCATGTAGCATCCTCTACTGGTAAATCCCTCCATTTCACCAAGTATTCCGTGATAGTCCTCTTACACAACTATCTCTCTCTGTATTCAAGGACCGATTCAAGGACTAAGATCAACTTTCCCTCATCATCTAAGGGAGGTAATACTGCTGAAGGTACCACACGGTGTCCCAACGCCTTCTTGAGACGTGATACGTGAAAAACATTGTGGACCTTACTATCCACCGGAAGCTCTAGCTCATAAGCCACCTCTCCAACATGCCTCAGAATTATGAAAGGACCATAATACTGCGGCTTAAGCTTCTCTGATCCACTCTTCCTAAGAGTAGACTGACAGTAAGGCTGCAGCATGAGATATACCATGTCTCCCACCTCAAAAGATCTCTCTATCCTCTGATCTGCATACTGCTTCTGCTAATTCTGTGCCTTAGCAATATTTTCCTTAAGAGCCCTCATAGTGTCCTGACTCTCCTACAATAAATCTTCAGCACTAGGCACTCTGCTATCACTCAGTAGCAAATCCAGAAAACTAGGCACCTCATAACCATATAACGCCATGAAGGGGGACATCTGAATGGTCATGTGGAAAGTAGTATTTTAACAATACTCGCATAAATATATCCACTTGACCCACGCCTTTTGCTGCCCTGCAATGTAATTCCTGAGGTAACCTTCCACCCATTTGTTTACTATCTCCATCTGACCATCGGTCTACGGGTGGTAACTAGTGCTCGGTGTAAGCTCGGTCCCACAAAGTCTGAACACCTCCTACCAGAAGTGACTCAGGAACCGACTATCCCTGTCGCTAACTATGCTCTGAGGCAACTCATGTAATCTGAAAACCTCACGAGGAAGAAAACCTGCTCGCTACCGCGGTAGCGGTAAGTGGTGGTGATCGAAAAGAAGTGGGCATACTTCGTTAGCCAATCCACAACTACATATATGCAATCCCATCCTTTGCTTTAGGCAAGCCCGTAATAAAATCCATCGATAGGCATTCCCACTTCCTGTCAGGAATCGGAAGTGGCTGCAACAACCCTGCCGGTATATGTGTCTCCGCTTTCCGTGACAAATAGGTACTCCATCCCAAGAACATCCACCTTAAGAACCTTCCATAAATCTCTCCCGATCCAATCGTAGTTTTGAAGTACCGATGCCGCTATATATACATCATAAAGCTTTCATAATAGTGTTCATCTCTGACCCTGGGATCAAGAAAATCATGTTCTTGTAAATGATCAAGTCATTCACAAGTGTATACCTGGTGTCCACCATAGATCCCTCAACAATATCGGATGCCCAAGTATCCTTGGCATACTCTGCCACAATCAAATGCCTCTAGTCCTCTGCAATATGTACCATAGAACTTAGATAAGGCCAGCGTGAGAGAGCATCAGCAACAACATTCTGGGTACCTTTGATGTAGGTGATATCAAAGTCATATGCCTGTAACTTACTCACCCACTTCTGCTAACGATCATTTAAGTCTTGCTGCCCCAGGAAATGCCTCAAACTATTGTGGTCAGTTTTAATGCAAAACTTACTGCCCACGAGATATTGCCTAAATTTTGCCAAGGCATGCACTATGGCTAGCATCTCCTTATCATAAATACTGTAAAGCCTCTCTAGTCCTCTGAGCTTCCTTCTCTCATAAACAATCAGGTGCTTGTCCTGCATAAGCACCACTCCAATGCCCTCACTAGAAGCATCACATTGAAGCTCAAAAGGCTTCGTAAAATTTGGCAGTGCTAACACTGGACACGTAGTCATCAGCTCCTTGAACCTCACAAAACACTCTTGTGCCTTAGGAGTCCAAAAGAATGCACCTTTTTTCAACAAATCCATCATAGGTGTTGCATGGCATGAATAACCATTAACAAATCTGCGATAAAACCCACATAGACCAAGAAATCCTTGTAGCTGTGTAAGGTTCGTAGGAGTAGGCCAATCTACGATAGCACGAATCTTTTCAGGATCCATCTGCACTCCCTCTGCACTGATGATATGGCCTAAATATAATAACTCATTCATCCCCTAAATCACACTTGGATTCCTTGGCGTACAAGGACTCCCTCTCTAAAATACTGAGTACTGCATCGAGATGAGCCAAATGCTCCCGCCAAGTCCTGCTGTAGATCAGAATATCATCAAAGAAGACAAGTACATATCTCCTCAAAAGTGAGTGGAAGACCTTGTTCATGGTGGACTGAAATGTCACTGGAGCGTTGGTTAGCCCAAATGGCATAACCACAAACTCGAAGTGTCCACAATGACAACGGAAAGCAGTCTTCTCAACATCCTGCTCACGGACTCTAATCTGGTGATATCCCGATCTCAAGTCTATCTTTGAAAAATAACAGGCACCATGGAGCTCATCAATAATCTCATCTATACAGGGTATGGGATACCTATTTTTGATGGTCCTCTTGTTCAGAACTCTGTAATCAATGCACATACAGAGTGTACCATCTTTCTTCTTCACTAGGACCACTGAAGAAGCAAATGGTGATTTACTTGGTTGAATGTGACCCATCGCGAGCAGCTCCTTGATAGTCTTCTCTATCTCATCCTTAAGCCACTTTGGATGCCTATACAGAGTAATCATGACGGGCTTAGCGCCCTCCTCAAGCTCTATGATGTGCTCAATACCCCTGTCTGGAGGTCTCCCTGGTGGAATATCACTGAAAACCTTCCCATTCTTAACTCTCAACTGCTGAATGTTAGGATGATACTTAGTCTTATGCTATCCCTCCTATATAGGTGTCAAAGTGCACTCGGCAGCCCACTCAACCATGTCATGACGCATAAGTCTCTCCATCTGTCAAAAAGAAATAGTCCTGATGTTACTGTCTCGGATTGCCTTCAGAATATGAGTTTTTCCATCCACATTAAACCGAATCTCCATGTCTTTGAGATGAAGTGTGACTTCCTCAAGGGAATGAAGCCACTTCATGCCCAAGACTAAATCAATATCTCCCATGTTCACTACGTAATAATCAGCCTTGAATTCATAATTATTCAAGCGCAAGGGGAGATCCTTAATCATACGGTCACATCTGAGAGTGTAACCGTCGGCCACCTTAACTCGAATGCCCTCAAACTCCTCGGTTATGAGCCCATGCTTCTCCAAAAATCTAGCATCAATAAAATTGTGAGTGGCTCCTATATCTAGAAGGGTGATAACCTTTTGACCCGCCAAAACTCCATGAAGTCTAAAAGATCTCTCTTGTTGAATGCTAGACAACTGTGCCTCCTGGATTTGGAGCTCTGACTCTGCCTCTGCCTTAGGCTCTGAAGCCTCTGACTCTGACTCCTTGAAACTCTCCTGCTGTTCAGAATTCTCAGATTCTGAATCCTCATAATAGGCTCACATAACTCTATTGGCCTTGCCCTTAGGCCACAAAGGACAATCATGGTTAGGGTCGTAGGGACCCTTGCAGTAGAAGCAAAGCTTCTTCCTGTGCAAATCATTAAGAGTCTCACGATCCAAGGGTGCTGCTGATTTTCCCTTTGAGTCACTCTTAAAATTAGATTTCTCTTTATTTTTATTGAATCCCTTATTGTCCCTGAATGAAGAAGTATTTTTAGAGTTGAATTTGCTGGATGGTGCTGCAAACTCCATACTGTGTGCCTTCTTCATAGCTTCTTGTAACGAAGAAGGATCAAATGCTTTGATCCAACCTCTCAATGGTTCCAACAGTCCCTCCATGAAAAGCACCACTAGACGCCTCTCGAATATATTAGGAACCATCACTGACAATCGCTAGAAGTCTCCTATGTAGGACTCCAAACTACCAACCTGTCGCAACTGGGCCAATTCTCTGAAATAAGACTCAGGATCCTTCTTGTCGAATCGTTCCACCAACCTGTCTACAAACTCCTGGTATGTGGTGATACAATCATGCTGAAGTGTCACCATCCCGTGATGCCACCAATCATAGGCTGCTCCCTCAAGATGCAATGTAGCATACCTAATAGCATCCCCCTCAGCCATAGGATGCAATGTGAGGAATGTGTCAAGCTTACTGATCTAGGCCTGCGCTATGACCTTGCCACTACTATCAAACATAGCTAGAGTGAGTCTATTTGTGGCATGCTTTAGATCATTATTATTATGTCTAGGCCTCCAATCCTATCGATTCCTGTGGTGTTCTCTCCTTTGTGTGAGAAATCTGTCAAAAGTAATCCTCTCCCTGACATCCGGTGTCAGTAACTCCCACTCATCGTTCACTGCCATAAGAGTATCAGCGAACATTTCCTCAGGCTCCTCACCTACAATAGCCTCATCTAGCTCCTGTCTCACAAAAGTAGGCCAGGTTGGCTTGTCTGCTGTACGTAAAACAGTCCTAGGTGCTCTTCGTGAACCTGCATCACTCCTATTCTCATCACGATGTGGTGACAGTCTCCTCGGTGTGCCTATCCTCTGAATCACCACTGTCAACTGTTGGAGTACATCAGTTACCTGTTGTTGACCTGTCCATAAATCCCTAAGCATGTGTAGGACCTCTGCATCATCCTGATCCCTAGGGTTTTGAAGAATCTCTGTTCTGTCAGCCATGGCACCCGGTTGCCTGTTCAACCTCTATTCCTTGTTAATCAAGGCTCTCCTGCAAGTGTAATATCTATGAGGCCCAACCTCTTGTGGCTGCATAAGAATGCTAAACCCTCAGGATGCAGGATTTAGCTCTGATACCACTGTAGAAACCCCTGTTCTCACTGTTTCTGAAGATTTTTTTTTTTTTGTGTATTTTGATTTTTTTGTGTATTTTGGCAATAAAAGTAGAATGCGATTTTTTGAAAGAAATGACATAAAATCTCTAACAAATACAATAAGGACCAATCTAACATAAATAGACTCTAAAAACAATAGCTATTGATTGTATTATTTTTCCACAGCCATTACAATAATAGATCTCTGACATACAGAAAAATATAAGACAAAATATCAGATCAAAAACCTGATTTGCAGCCACCTGGAGAAACTGAAGAATGGTACGATCTGCCCTTGACATGTATTATCCTGCTACGAGGTGAAAGGAAATCAATAAGAAACCCTAGCTGCCCCTGTCTCCATCATTATTCAGCCAAGGAAAGAAGCGCTTGGACCTAGAGAGAAAACACGCCTTTTTGTAGCCCTCTGTGACTTGTACGGCCCATCAACCAGCAAGCAATAAAAAGTATAGCCTTAATTTGATGTGTCCAAATCTTAGGAAATAGGCGCCTAAAATAAAGAAACTCTCCTGGAGTAATCCCAAGCCAAAATACTGAAGATATTTCAAAGATTGAAGCACTATGATAACTTTTGGATGAAGATATCTCTCTGACAGGCAATAAATCAGCTGATATTGCACAGCCTCTAAACTGCAGACACTTAAGATGGCATGTTCTCCAATGCAGGATGAAAACTGGAACCCTTGGATCTGTTCTCAGAAGAAGCACTTGGCATAAATTCGATTTCATAACATAATGAGCTCATTTCCCAATGAAATCCTTATATCCTTTAAGAAGTCGACTTCTCTCAAAAAAGCATCATTAAAATAAAGTTCAAACTTTTCTTTTAATTTTTCCAAAAGTCTCGATCGCACTTTTAATTAAAAATGGTCCACTTCTTAATGATGGTCGACCCCTTTAAAAATCACTTAAGTTATAATATTAAATAATATTATAACTTTATAACATAAGCTTCAAAATAATTAATATTTAATTTGACAGATAAATATTAATATCTTCCTCAAAATAAGTCTAATTAACGAACCCTCTAAAGTTGGAGAATAAGTGATTGAATTTGCATACGACCAGGCCATACTGCTAAAAATAGCAGGGGTGCTCCGCTGAGTGGCTCTACTTACTAAAAATAGTAAGTCAAGCAAATGACGTCCGAATGACCCCGAACGAAAGCCAAACTGAAATGATTCTGCAACTGAATTCAAGCCAAGCTCCAACAAGACCCTCTATCCGTCCTATCAGCCTACGAGGGTCACATAATAGGCTAATCCTAAGCACTGAGAGATGTCTACTGGAAGGGGACATAATAGGCTAATCCATTTGCTATCCTAGGATTGATAAATTTTAACCAAAAATAGACAGAAGAACAAAATCTGGCCGTGGATGTGTTGGATCCAGATAAAAAAAAGATTTTAAAGACAAAGAGTCGAGGCGCTGAAACAATGGATCGACACACTGAAACAGTGGTGCAGTGTGCTAAAACAATTGGGTGGCACACTAAAATAGAAGACCGGCGCGCTAAAACAAATGACGGGCGCGCTAAAACAGATGACTGGCGCGCTAAAATAGACCGCCGGAGCGCTACAGAATCCAACGGGCGCGCTACAAAAAACCACGGTTCCGCGAAAACTATCACGCTGATACCTGTAAGACACTTTTTCACAAAAATTATGCAAAATATGGGGTTAGGCCCCATGGTGGGTGCCAAAATGTAAGCGTAAGAATGACTTAAACAATCTAAAATGTATCTACACTTCTAAATAAGACATAATAGCAAAGATTCAAGAAAATTTAAACTAATTTAAACACAGGAACCTCTGAAGCTGTCCTATTGCTCTCTAACTCTAAAGATCTCTCTAATCTACTTTTCTCTCAGATTTTAGAAGCTAATTAGATTATTGAAATGACACTTAGAGAATGAGAATTAAACTAATTCTATTCCTATATGATTTAATAATGCAACTAAAATGATTCTACAACAAAGCTTCTAAGAAAGAAACTACTGTAAATAGCCATAATTAATAAATCAGAAAGCTTGATGAACATTTGATGGATGCTGGATGAATGCCGGATGCTTGAATGCTTGGAAAACCTATAGAGTAAAATTGCACAAGTTAAGATCCATTTCCTATAGCCAAAGACCTATATTTATAGCTTTCACGGCAGCACATTTGCACAGGGGTACGGGATAAAAGGCTGGGATTCAATCTGGAGAATTGAATGGCATGGGATGAGAAGATGGAGCTGATCACGGAGGATTGTTCCTCCCCATGAAAACACCAGGCAAGATGAGAGGAAAGATTGGAGGAAGAAGATGGAGAGGATTTCCTGCAGGTTTGTCCCCGAAGCTCTTCCCGTGAATGAGAGTTGAATTAATTAGATTTTAAAAATCTAATTTTATTGGTGAGTAATAAAAGGAATATGATTTATGCATCAATTTAAATAATTTTAATTTATTTAAATTTAGCAAAAGGGGAATAAATAATTTAATAAATCAAACTATAGGATTTGTTTATTAAATTAAAACAAAAGGAAAATGATAATTAAATAAAAGATTTTAGAATATCTTTATTTAATTAAGAAGAAATGTGATGAGGTAATTAAATAACACAAATTATTTAAGTTGTGTATTTAATTTATGATAGAAGTATAAAAGAAATAATAATAATAATAATTAAATAAAACAAAGTTTTTAATTTTGTTTATTTAATTAAGAGAGAAATAATATGATAAAAAAGATAATAATTAAATAAAACAAAGTTTTTAATTTTGTTTATTTAATTAAGAGAAAAATATAAGAATTAATAATGAACTTAATATAAATAAATATTTCTATTTATTTACTAAGTAGATGAATTTAAGATTAATTAATCAAATAAGTCGTATTTAATTAATTAGATTCTCTAGACCATTTTTAGGTGTCTACATTTTACTCCTCTTTGAAGTGATGTGTTTACGCATTGCTTCAAAGAATGATTTTTCCTCAGCTGCCAGTATTGACGAAAAGTTTAAAATATGCCCCTGATTTGTCTCAGATGTTGAATTTTGAAATGATAGCGATATATGCCCCCATGGGAGATAAATTGATGAATTTCGAATTTTTTTTATGATTTTTCAATTTTTTTGAATTTTTATGATGATTTGATGATTTTTTGATGATTTGATGAAGAAACAATTTATCTCCTAACAAAATTGTCCAAAAATGCCCCTGTGATAGATAAGAATTAATTCCTCAGAAGGAAAAATAAATAAATCCCATGAAAATCCCACAAAAATAACCTATAAAAGCTCAAAAGGTCATTTTCAAAAGTCATTTGTGCATTTGACTTTGATAAACTTGTGATAGAGACCCTTAGATTGCTAGAGCATCAGGATGCCGATCCCTTACCACACCCACCGACTCGAGCGTGTGCGACGTCACCAGTGTCCGGCCGACTATGGACCTCCAGTACGTACCCCAAATCCTCCTCGTAATTCGCGCTTGTAGTTTTTTAGTTCATTTTTCACATTTTTTTCTATTTTAGATCCCGGCAGGCGCGAAATAGTGCATCAATAATCTGTTTTAGTGCGCCAATAGAAAGTTGTAGCGCGTCAGTAGGTTAGGGTAGCACGCGAGAGTTTTAGCGCATTAAGTCAATTTTGCAGCGCGTCAGTAGGATTTTGTAGCGCGCTTGATTTTTAGCGCTTTAGGTAGGTTTTGTAGCACGTCAGTAGGATTTTCTAGCACCCCACCAGAAATAGTGCCTCCGAGTTCTGTTATAGCGTACCAACTAGATTGCATAGCGCCCCAGTAGTTTTAGCGCTTGGAAGAACAGATTGATGAAAAATTGTGCACTTTGATTTTTATTTCGTCGATTTGTTGTTGATTCCATCCATTTTAGTTTGATCTGACTAAATAAATGGTATCTGATCTCTTGATGAGCGAGATCCATTGATTGATAATAATTACCCTCATGATAGGTGAGGAATAATTAAAAGTTTTGAAGGAATGAGCCTGATTGATAGATGAGGGTTCCTTCTTGATAAATTGATTGTCTGATAGGTAAAGCACAATTTTTAGAAATTGATGACCTCATGATGTTTGATATTCTGATTGATAACGTATTGATCTTTGAAATGTTTTTATGATAACAGGAGCATTTAGATGTTGTCCAGGTGTGAGAGTAGTTCCCCTGGCCTTTTGATATGATACTACGACTTTCACCTGATGAGAGGCATCATATTACTGATTGTGGTTTAGCCTCATTACGGGATATGCCCCATATTAGACTTAATAGGGGTCTACTGACAGCTTTAGCAGAGCAGTGGCATAGTGACCACAACACCTTCCAATTACCTACTGGCGAGATGACCGTGACGCCAGAGGATGTATGGCGTATTCTTCACATTCCTTTTGTTGGGGAGATTGTCGTGCATGATTCAGAGGAGGTTGGTGGGATAGAGTCTATTCAGAGAGTTTTTCAGGATCCTCATATTGCGGGAGTTTGGATCCCATGGGTAGAGATGTATAATTCTTATGCTCCACTTCCTTCAGTTTTTGGAAGGCTTTATTGGTGGATTCCTTTGTCCTGATAAGAGGTCAAAGGGTCTATCTCTTGGATGGGGTCGGGTATTAGAGGGTATGGTACCACACAGGATGAGATATGCTTGGGGCATGTGTATGCTTGCTCAGCTATACCATGATTTACACTGGATCATGTACCTTAGAGGCAACAGTTTATCAGCAGGAGCTACACTTCTTCAAGTATGGGCATGGGAGCATATTGCTGTCACGCGTCCTGTGTCGGTGTTATCGAGACTAGCGACGAGACCCTATGTGTTTCGCTACAGAGGCAGGCCTACCCATCATATGATGGGTAAGCTAGATTATTGGAGACAGATTCTTGATGATGTGGAGACAGTGACCTGGCGTCCCTATTTAGATTGTGATGACTGGGATGAGGATGATATCGAGTTGGGATTTTTGGCCGACTCGATGTATTTGATCTGGAAGAGCTCCAAGATTTTGGAGTGATTCCTGTTTCGGCGCATCTACAGGAAGTATGGGATTGTTCAGTGCATGCCACAGGGAGTAGCACACTATGGACGATGACGGGTAGATGCTAGTGATTGGGGTCCATGCTTGCCTTATGGGGCACTTGTTGAGGGTTATCGTGCTCTACAGCCATCGGCATGGGATATGCGGCGAGACATCGTTGAGGCACCCGTTACTCTCGAGTATGGACAGTATTTGGCTCTACACCCTCCTCCTTGTATTACCATTCCAGATGAGCCAGCACCAGCTCTAGCACCAGCACCAGCAGCTGCAGGGGGTGGTCAGGGTGGTCAGAGATAGAGAGAGGAGGATGTAGATGTTGACGTGGAGGGTAGTGATGAGAGTGACAGTGATGATAGTGATGATGACAGTGATGATAGCAGTGATGATGATGGCAGAGATGGGGGGAGACCGAGTGTCACAGGTACTTCAGAGCCATCATCCAGTGCACCTCGTAAGAGGCAGGTCATTGCTTCCTCTTCAGTAGAGCGATCAGAGGTTGCGGGTTTACGTGTGTAGGTTCAGACTTTACAGGGACAACTAGCACAGGTGCAGGGATTATTAGCATAGACTCAGGCCCAGATGCAGGCATAGCTAGCTACTACATAGACACATATTACCTCTTTGATTGGTGAGAGAGATGGGGCTAGATAGGCAGCAGTGATGACACAGGCTCAGTTAGCAGGTGTACGAGCACAGTTGACCACTGCTCAAGCGCAGATTACAGCCTTGACTGCAAAGCGAGATACTGTCAGACAGGTAGCAGAGACAACACAGGCTACTGCAGAGAGATTGCAGAGAGTGGCAGATGGGACCTCTGTGGCAGATTACATGCGAGAGGCTATGCGGGCAAGTGCCGAGATTGAGTTTTACAAGAGCCGTTATCATGAGCTTTGCCCCCTAGAGCAGAGAGTCAGTTATGCCCAGTCCTGCTTAGAGAGGACTCATTCAAGGACAGTGAGCAGAGGCGTGACATAACCTCTCTTGAGAGATTCGAGAGATCTGAGAGATCCTGGGACATCTGGTGGTGGTTGTGATACTGGTGCGAGACCTACTCCTTCTGGTGCGAGTACCACTTGAGATCATTTGTGTACCCTTTGAGAGATATATACAGCCATTTTTGATATGATGTTATTTTCATCCTTTTCAGACTTCATTGTATACTTGACACTTGATGAGATATATATGATGTGCAGCGGTTCGATTGATCTATGATGTGTTCTACATGGTTTATGTGATGGATGTATTGATCTATGATGTGTTCTACATGATTTATGTGATGGATGCATTTTAATTTTTATGTTTTATGATGATTTATTATACTAGATTGGATAGATGCATTGATGATGATGTCATATGAAATTGATGATGTATTTATTTTCTTAATGAAATGCAATGTATGATAGATAAATGAGATGTAAATGAATGATGTATGGATATAATGTAATGTATGATAAATAAAATGAGATATAAATGAATGATGTATGGATATAATGTAATGTATGATAAATAAAATGAGATGTAAATGAATGATGTATGGATATAATGTAATGTATGATAAATAAAATGAGATGTAAATGAATGATGTATGGATGCATTGTATTGTATGATGTATAAAATGAGGTGGAAATGAATGATGTATGGATATAATGTATTGTATGATGTATAAAATGAGGTGGAAATGAATGATGTATGGATGTAATGTATTGTATGATGTATAAAATGAGGTGGAAATGAATGATGTATGGATATAATGTAATGTGTGATATATAAAATGAGATGTAAATGAATGATATATGGATGAAAATGTAATGTATGAAATGAATGATGTATGGATGTAGTGTAATGTATGAATATGTGTCATGTGATAGATAAAATGAGATGGAAGTGTATGATATATGAATGAATAAAATGATGTATGGATATGTGATATATGATAGATAAAATGATATGTAAATGAAATGATGTATGATAGATAAAATGAGATGTAAAATGCCTTCTATATGTATGCAATGAATGATCATTTTGCAACTACATGATAATGACAATGTGATGAGATGTAAATGAATGATAAATGTAATAAATGATGAAACATAACGTGTATATGATATCACGAAATGAGATGTTTATTGTGACATTTATGATGAGATGAAGAAATGATTTTATATGCATGCCATTTATGAAAATTGTATGTGTCAAGTATGCTCAATCTTTAATAAGAAAAGATAATATTCTTTGCAAATGAATCTTTGTAACTTGTGTAATCAATACTCTGCAGATGTATTATTATGAATGCAATCTATGTTTACCATGCAAACCCATTTTATCAATGCAAACCTAAGTGTCATTTCAACAATATTTTTATTTTGCTTTGTATCATCACTGAGCTTTTAAAATGTTGAAAGCGAATACAAGCATCAATGATATGAGATAGACCAATGATGACCTAAGTATTTCTTTCATGATATTTGATATTACAAGCGAACACAAGCATCAAGGTATAATTAAACCGAGATGACCTGAGCATTTCTTGCGTAAATAGACAAGAATTAATCATTTTCTTAAGTGAATCAGAATGCCATCCATGATACTTGGTAGAGCACTTCCCGCGACGATTCACAAAATAATAATGACTAACTCAAAAACATCAAACAAAGAAAAGTATCATTCTTCTTCCTTGCTTCTCTAGTTCAATACATCATCGAGTAGCTCCAAAGAAATGATAAGCAAATGATAAAATAAAATAAAAACAACAATTCAAATTCTACTTAATGTATTTTCAAATCATTATTCAGATTAGATCATCAATGTAGAAATGTGTGTGCTGATGTTCGCATGATATTCTCAAATGTTTGACCAAATGATGTAACCTAAAGACCTATCCTAGGGGTCTCGGGGACTGATCAAAGATTAGTCTTGCCTACATTATATACACAGAGACCACGTAGTTCGACTAACACAGACTCCATTTTCTGACTGATGTAGACTCTATTTTTGTGTTTTCGATTTTATGAATGTTTTCGCATGGATTTTCTAATTTTCTGATATTTTTGGATTTTGATGGATCTTCCAATGTTTTTGGATTTTGATGGATTTTTTGATGTTTTTGGATTTTGATGGATTTTCTGATATTTTTGGATTTTAATGGATTTTCTGATGTTTTTGGATTTTGATGGATTTTCTAATGTTTTTGGTTACTTTTCAAATATCGTCACTTGGTGTTGTCATGTTTGATTGCCTTTCCATTTAAGCTGAAAGTCCATTGTACCAAATAACACTAGAATGTTGCCCCCAAGCTAGGGTAAAACATGATATCTTTGCTATGATATGGATAGTGATAATGATTATCTCAACTGATAGATGGAAATGATATGAAAGGAAACAATCGTAACAAAACTATACCTAATAGATAGAAGAGTTGGTGAAAATCACACATAGCGCTTGTTTGCCAGGTTTTCATCACTTGTTTTTATTGTGTCCCTCTTTTTTTTTGTATTTTTATTTTTATTTTTCTTTTTCTATCATCATGACGCCTGTTTGCCAGGTTTTCATCGAGACAACCTTACTGACCGTGCACTAGGTATCCTCAAGCATAGAATCGCCTGAGATGAATGTTGTTCATGGGTTCCTCCAACATATCTCCTTCTGGTGTAGATAGCCGGTATGCTCCTAATCCATAGACTAATATAATGACATAAGGCCCTATCTAGTTAGGTTCAAACTTTCCCTTCTTTTCTCTGTCTACTTGATTTCTAGGGTTTTCCCGTAGGACCAAGTCTCTGGTCTGGAAGACTCTAGGCTTAACCTTATGATTATAGTTCCTAGACATTCTTTGTTGATAGGCTGTCAAATGATTGACAGCTTGTTGTCGACGTTCATCAAGTAGCTCTAATTCTTGAAGTCTAGAGATCCTATAATCTTCATCTGAAATGAGTCCCTTTAGTGAAACTCGAAGGGATGGAATTTCTACCTCGATAGGTAATATTGCTTCTGATCCATAGACAAGAGCATATGGTGTAGCTCCTGTTGGTGTTCTGATGCTAGTCCTATAAGCCCAAAGAGCAAGGTTAAGTTGAACGTGCCAATCACCCCTACCTCATTTACAGTCTTCTTGAGAATCTTTAGGATTGTTTTGTTTGAAGCTTCTACCTGTCCATTACCTTGAGGGTAATACGGGGTTGAAAAGCGATGTTGGATGTGGAACTTTTCACACAGCTCTTGGACGTCTTGGTTCTTGAAAGGCATGCCATTATCTGTGATGATTGACTGGGGTATCCCATATCTACAAATGAGATAATTAAGTATGAAAGATGATATTTTCTTCCCAGTGATTGTGGTTAAGGGAACTGCCTCCACCCATTTTGTAAAATATTTTGTCACGGTGATAATGAACTTATGTCCATTAGATGAAGATGGGTTAATTTTCCCTACCAAGTCCAATCCCCACTGATAGAAAGGCCATGTAGTTGTGAATGGATGGAGCTCCTGTGCTGGTGCATGTATAAGATTGCCATGAATCTGACATTTTTGACATCTCTTGACAAACTTATAAGATTCTTGCTCCATGTGTGGCCAGTAATACCCCAAACGAAGGAGTTTCTTAGCTAAAGATAATCCACTTGAATGTGTGCCACAAATTCCTTCATGGACCTCATGTAAAGCAGAAGTAGATTCGTTATGTTCTAAACAATGCAAAAGAGTACCATCTAGGCCTCGACGGTAAAGGGTGTCAGCAATAATGGTATGTTTGGCGGATTGGCGTATGAAGTTGCGCTTTTGGTTGCGAGAAAGATCTGGCAGTAAGATATTATCTTTTAGATAAGTATAAATGTCTCCATAAATGGAAGATTGGGCACTATCCAAAAGGCTTATGGTTTGGGATTTAGGATTTGCGTATGCAGGATTTGACACTTGTTCCACAATAAATTGATAACGATCTTGTGTTTCAGGCATTTGTAGAAGAGATGCTATTGTGGCCATGGCATCTGCTGCTTTATTCTCTGATCTTGGTATCTGCTCAAATTTGATATCTATGAAGTATTTCCTTAGATCATCTACCAGTCTCTTATATAAAATCAGTGTGTCATCCTTAGTTTGGTAATCATTGTTGACTTGATAGATGATTAACTGAGAATCTCCATACACCTGTAGTTCTGTGATTTTCCAGTCAATAGCCACTTTAATTCCAAGGATTAAAGCTTCATATTCTGCCACATTGTTAGTGCAATGGAAGGTAAGCCTGTAAGATCATGGAATTGTGTGCCCAAGAGGTGTGACAAATAAAATTCCTGCCCCTGATCCATGTTGTGTGTAGGATCCATCGAAGTAGAGTTGCCATGGTTGTGTTGTAACGTTGAGGATATCCGCATAGGAAATTCCATGGTCATAGGATGACAGTCTGACAATGGAGCTTTTGCTAATTGGTCGGCAATGACTTGTCCTTTGATAGCTTGCCTTTCAACATATTGAATGTCAAACTCACTGAGGAGCATGACCCACTTTGCCAACCTTCTTGTTAAAGCTGCTTTGCTCAGTAAATACTTGAGGGGATCAATTTTTGCAACGAGCTTGACAGTGTGAGTGAGCATATAGTGTCACAATTTTTGTGTTGCAAATACTACTGCTAAGCATGATTTTTCAATGAAGGTGTAGTTTACTTCATGTCCATTGAGTGTCTTGCTGATATAGTATATTGCCTGTTCCTTTCCTTCTTTATCCTCTTGTGCTAGCAAGGCTCCTAAAGAAATATCTGTTGTTGCGATATATAGCAACAATGGCTTGTCTTCACTGGGTGGCACCAAGATTGGTGGTGTCATTAAATAATGCTTGATTTGATTGAAAGTATTCTCACACTGTTCATCCCATTTAAAAGACACATTTTTATGCAAAAGATGGTTGAATGGATGACACCGATCTGCTAGTTGAGAGATGAATCTTCTGATGGACTGTAGTCGGCCTTGTAGAGATCTTAATGTACTGATATTCTTAGGAGGTGGCATTTCCACAATGGCTTTAACTTTTGCTGGATCTACTTCAATTCCTTTTGTAGAAACTATGTATCCAAGGAGTTTTGCTGATGTTACTCCAAAGGCACATTTCTTAGGATTTAATCTGACTTTAAATTTCTCCAACCTGTCAAATATTTTGGCAAGTATTTCTAGATGTCCTTCCTGGTGTGAGATTTGGCTAAGATATCGTCCACATAGTCTTCCATGAAGGTGTGCATCATGTCATGGAAGATTGTTGTCATAGCTCGCTGGTATGTAGCTCCTGCATTCTTTTAACCAAAAGGTGCCCCATGGACATGTAAATGTTGTCTTTTCTTGGTCTTCAGGAGCTATTTTGATTTGATTGTATCCTAAAAATCCATCCATGAGTGATAGCATTTGGTGGCCAGCTGTTAGATCTACAATCATGTCTATGTTTGGCAAAGGAAAATCATCCTTTGGACATGCTCTATTTAAATCCCAGAAATCAGTACATATTTTGATGGTGTGATCTGGTTTTGAAATAGGTACAATGTTAGATATCCATTTAGCATAATCAATAGATCTGATAAATCCAGCATCTAGTAGTTTCTTCAAATCATTTTTTACCAATAATGCAACATGTGGATGCATTTTTCTCAGTTTTTGTTTTACTGGTTTAGTGCCAGCTGGTAAAGATAAGTGATGCATAATAAGATCTGTGTCTAGGCCTGGCATGTCAGAGTATGACCAAGCAAAATTGATGCATCATTCTTTAAAGAATTTGGTAAAATCTGGCTTTTCTGTATCTGTCATGGATGCTGCCAGGTGTAGTATTCTTACTTTCTCTATTGTGCCAATATCAATAGACTATGTGGGTTCTATCAACACTAATGATCTTTCATGGTAATGTTGTGGGAGGGTGTCAAGCCTTCCATCCTTTGGTGCCTCAATGAGGTTTTCACCATTGGATGCATTCTTTGTTTTTACTATTTTAGGATCAAACACTGCCATAGAATGGTTTTCACCATTAGATCCATTATTTATTTCCATACTTTTGCAACTGAAAGGCTTGGCACCCTCCTGCCTAAAAGCATCGTTTAAAGAAGCATTGGTAGAACAAGTATCGGATTCTTCATAGCAAAGGTAGTTAATAATAGCGGAGTCATTGTCAAAAATAGGGAGATTGATGGGGTGTTGGGGTTCCCACTCGATAAGCTCAGGATGCAGTAAAGGCAATGAATCATTAGATGGGTTGAGGTCAGCGATTGTGAAAGCTCAGATGGAAATGTCGTCTAGGTTGTTAGTGGTTATGTCGAGGCCTACGAAGGTATTTTCTTCCACCTCATTTATCTCAATCGATGTCCGTTCATCTTCACTTGAGTCATCAAAATTTTGTGTTTCAAAGACAATAGGATTAAAACTCGAGCTTTGACCCTCCTCATGTTTGGGGGTATACTTTTTGATAACATCGATCTGAATATCTTCATAGGAAACATCTAATAAGTTGTCCCACCCATATTCATTTGAATCTATTTTAGAGTTTTCTCTCCTTTGAAGAATACACTCCACAGTTTTATTGGCGGGTTCTGCTCTTGCTTCTTCTGTGTATCCTAGTCCAGCTCTGCCATTTTGTTGAATTGTGAGAACTTGGATTGGTTCCGTTACACTTTGTTTCCCTCGGTCAAGAGATCCTTGTTCTGTTGTATATCCTAGTCCATTTTTATCCTTATGTTGGAGCGTGAGTGGTTGGATTGGTTATGTTATGCCTTGTTTCCTTAACCCAAGAGGTCCCTGTCCTGAATATCCCATCTTCTCTAGAATAGTTTTTCCCTTTCCATATTGATTTGTCTCTATGATATTACTCGTGGAAGTGGAAGCTTCCTCATCCCTATAAATCCAATTTAGTATGGCCTTATCTTCTGATTCTTCATCTAAGTTCCTAGCTTTTACAAATCTGCCATCTAATGCCGTTGTAGATTGTGCTGATTTTTGGGTGGTTGTAGATGGTTGTCCATACGTTTGTAAGGAGGGTAACATCTATGATAGATGGAAAGAGTGTCCAACACCATATTCACTTATTCCTTTGTCACTTATCTGTACTTTGTTGGTGAATTGGTGTGAGAGTGAAGCCAATTGTTCTTCAACATTTGAAGGGTTAGATTGTGCCACCCTGATCTCTTGTGATTTTTGTTGTTTTGGAAGCTACTTTGATATGAAGCTTTGATGTTTCTCACCATTAGATGAATCTGATGTGCTAACTTCTCTATTGTGAGGTATCAATGTATCCTGAGATGTTTTCAATGTATGACAAAATTGGGTGTCATTATAGTCTGTTGTGATTGTTACCTCCTGTCCATTGACGGGAAATTTTAGGCATTGATGATAGGTGGAAGGTACTACTTGCATATCATGAATCTAAGGACGCCCCAACAGTATGTTGTATGTCAGTTCCCTATCTAAGACTTGACAAACCACATTTTGGACAATAGGTCCCACTTGAATGGGTAATATGATCAACCCTTTAGAGGATCTTTCTTCCTCATCATATGCTTTGATTGTGGTTTTTCTTCTTGTAACAATGGCTTCATCTGAGTATCCTAGTGCACGAATCAGCTTTAAGGTACAAATATTTAAACCAGCCCCTCCATCTATCAGGACACGCTTTACCCGGTGTTTATGGATGAGGACTTCAATGTGAAGGGCGGAATTATGTGGATGGGTGAGTGATACATCATCATGTTCGAAAAATGAAAGGCAATGAGGTGCAGATAGATGTCCCACCATAGCTTGGAATTGACATACATCCAAATTGTTAGGTACCGTGGTTGATACAAGAGCTTGCTCAAGAACTTCTTTGTGTGATGGGGAAATCTTTACAAGTTCTAAGATGGATATTTGTGTTGGTATTTTCTATAATTGATCGATGAGATTATATTGATTGGAGGGAGGATCTACAGATTGGGATGATAATGATGCTCTTTTCAATATAACTTTGGATTGTGCCCTCATTGTGGCATTAACCGGTTGGTGTTCTTGTTTCCCTTTGAGTGTGATTACATTAATTTGGTTTTCAGATTTGTCCATATGTTGTACCAGATTAGTAGGTGTAATGTCATTGTTTTGATTGATTTGATTGCATAACTCATCATCTTCTTTGGTAGCAGAAAGACAAAGGATTGTTGTGTCATAAACATAACCAACATTCTTACCTTTTCCGTTTGCGGAAGAGGATTCTCCCTTCTGATAGTTGGGTAGAGGATTTTTGAATGTCGTATGATCTTTGTTTGTTTGGTGTCCCTCTACAAATACTTTTTTTTGATCTATAAGGTCTTGTACCGCATGTTTTAACTGCCAACAATTTTCAGTCATGTGGCCTTTATTTTGATGGTAGTGACAGTAATGTGAGTCATTCCACCATGATGGTTTGACTTGAGGGTCCCAATTCCTAGCCTCTTGTACTTGAATAAGTTTTTCATCTAAAAGTTCTTTGAGGACTGATTCCAATGATTGCCCTAATGGCGTGAATTTTTGTTTATTGGATGGTCGTTGGAATGATTGGGTTTTTGTTTCTCCACTGTTTTGATTATTTCCTTGATCACTACTTTGTTTGACATTAAAACCATTGTTTTGTTTGTTTGTAGTGGTTGGCGTCAAGGTGAATACTGGTTTGGACGTGTGCGTATCGATCATGGTATCAGTATTCTTATTCTTTTGCCAAAATCTTGGCTTTTCGTTGTTGTTGTTAGAGGAATTGCTATTGTTTGAACTTTCAATGAAGTGTTTGATTGTTCCTCTTTTGATTAGAGCCTCTTCGATTTTGAGCCCCTTTTCGATAACTTGTTCAAATGTAGATGGACATTGTAAGTCCAATCTGTAATTCATGTCATCCACTAGGTTATCAATGAACATCTCTATCTTCTCCTCTTTAGGAATAGATCTAGGGTATTTAGCAAATAGCCTTCTCCATCGTTGGAGAAAGGAAAGAAAATTTTCACCTTTTGCTTGTTTGGTGTTGTAGAGTTCTTTTAAGGTCACCCCATGTTGGATATTGAATGAGAAGTGTGTTATGAGCCTATTGATCAGTTCTTCAAAAGATTGGATCCCGGGTTCCATTTTAGAAAACCACTCCATGCAAGTGTTTCCTAAGCTTCTTGGAAATAATCCTAGTAAGTAAGAGTCCTCGTGCGCGAACTCTATGCTCATGGCTCTAAATTCCCGTACGTGATCAAATGGATCGGTTCTTCCATTGTATTTGTTGTATGTCAGGTATTCACAATACCGTGGAAATGGTATCATGTTAATGCTTGGGTCGAATGGATAAGGGCAAGTGTCTTGTAAGGAATATATTTTTGTTGGCCCTTGTTGGATATTTTGGAACTGTAATTGTAATTGTTGGATTTGTTTTGTCAAAGCATCTATTTGATTTGGATTTTCCATACTAGTTGTCTAAGGTGTGGTCATTTCCTTGAGTTGATTGACATCAAAGTCTTTAGGAAGCTTAGCACCTTTGTCAGCTAATAACAGAAGATACTTTTCCATATCTTGCTCTAGCATCTTTTCCATAAATTTATGGAAATGAGGGTCTTGTTGAACTTTCTCAATTTATTTTGCAGTTATTTCTTTCTCTTGTGAATTAGTGAGAGGATCAGTGTTGTTGTATCATCCCCAAGGGTTTTCTTCAACCATGGCTGCTATTCTTTTGTTTTCTTCTTGTTGTTGCCTTTGATATGTTGATCGTGTGAAAATAGGCATACAAACATTAGAGTTTTTACTCTAGACTTTGATCTTGGATTTTTGATTCGAATACGTGTCATTTTTAATGAAGTTTTTGATAGAACTACGTTAAAAATCTGATTTAGTTGTGTCTAGTTTCGTGATGAAAAGATGATAAAATTCCTTGATAGGGAAATTTTGACACAAAAATCTCAGATTAGTGATGATTAATAAGGACACTTTGGAAGAGATTTCAAGACCTAGGCATAATAATAAAGTTTTCTCTCTTTTTTTTGTATGATTCAAGTGTTTTGAAAAAAATGTTTTGGGCTGATGAAAACCTTGTTTTCGATATGGGCAAACTGAAATACTGTCTTACTAACTCTTTGTTTTTCTGACTTTCTGGAGCGCTAAAACAGAGATACTACACTCTAAAACAGAGACACAAAGTGCTAAAACAGAGACCCAAGGTGCTAAAACAGAGCTATGACGAGCTAAAACAGAGACCTAATGCGCTAGAATAGAGCAATGAGCCGCTAAAACAAAGATGTGATGCGCTAGAGCAGAGTTGTGTCGCGCTAGAACAGAGATATGATGCGCTAGAACAGATCAGTGACACGCTAGAACAAAGATGTGACATGCTAAGACATAGTTGTGTCGCACTAAAACAGAGACCTGAAGCGCTAAAACAGAGCTGTGAGGTGCTAAAACAGATCCATGAGGCGCTAAAACAGAGATGCGACGCACTAAGACAAGAAACTATCTTACTCTATGAAACTCACTTGGTCTAGTATCGTATTGTATGGATGGTTGTGGGATGTATTCTGGACGAATTCTTTGACTGTGATTGTGGTGTTGCCTAAGAGCCCTTCTTTGATAAAATGCTTGTGAATCTAAGGGAGCTACAGCATAGTCATCCGTATAACCTCTAGAGAAATCGTGATATCTATGAATAAAAGTCTTATGTTGGAGTATAACTTTCTTGCTTTGATATAAAAATCATTGCTTTCTCAGAAGTTGTTTGTATGTAAGTGTTTTCTTTGGCTTTCTGATTCGTTTGACAAGAGATTTCTTGACAAATTTGGTGGATACCCAATCTCGAATCATGAGAATTTCACAAGTGTTTTGATTTTGAAGATTTTTTGTGATGATCTTATTTGAATTTTAATGAAAGAAAACACAGCAAGCAAGAATAGAATGGTTGACTTTAAAATCCTAGAGTCTAAACAAATAGTGTATGTTCTTAAGAATCAAGCATGATTCTTCTTGATTTTCACTGGTTTATAACAGATAAGACAATTCAGATAGACTCAATCCTAGAGACAAAAGGTCATTGTTATATACTCGAACAGCCCATAGCTTGGAATTGCTTCGAATCACACAGTCATGTCACCCCCTAGAGGGCGCCTGTGTTTTTGTCTTTTCCAGGTGCGTACTCAGAGTGACGAAAGTGGATACCGGATCCCCTGAGCAAATAGTCCTTGGCAATTATATGGTGAGTGCTTGAGGGTAGATTCTTCCCCGCCCCTGCACCGCCGAGTGTTACAATATTTAGAAACTGACAAGCTTGCTTCTATTTCTAGGTTCTTAGATAGGGTTTCCGTTCAGAGTGGAAAATGGATAAACTCCCTCGAGAGACCTCCCAATCTTTAAAACAAAGATTTTGGGGATGGTTATCCTGCACACTTCCATTGAAAGAGGGTTTCCCCAAATTCACATAAATTTTTAAGTGGGTTGGGATACCATGGCTTTTGGTTGTCCCCACTCAGGTCATTCCCGTAGGGTGAGTACTTTTTCCCACTACGACAGGCCTGTCTAAAGGTTTTAATAAAAGCTTGAAAATGCGTAAAGAAAAAGTGAGTCTGGTATTCTGATGCACCCAGTTAAGGGGAGAGCATAAACCTATCACCCAATCACAACAAAGAATTTTGTTCACTTTTAAAACCCAAAAGAAAAATTAGCTAATCTATATGGAGATATTGCTCCATAAAAGCATGATGTTCAATTTTAATCCCACAAGAAATTGTGAAGTTCCTATCCTAGGATTGATCAATTTTTATCCATTTGCTATCCTAGGATTGATAAACTTTAACCCATTTTTTATCCTAGGATTGATAAATTTTAACCAAAAATAGACAGAAGAACAAAATTTGGCCGCGGATGCATCAGATCCAGATAAAAAAAAAGATTTTAAAGACAAAGAGTCGAGGCGCTGAAACAGTGGATCGACGCGCTGAAACAGTGGCGCGGTGCACTAAAACAATTGGATGGCGCACTAAAACAGAAGACCGGCGTGCTAAAACAAATGACGGGCGCACTAAAACAAATGACTAGCGCACTAAAACAGACCGCTGGAGTGCTGCAGAATCCAACCGGCGCGCTACAAAAAACCACGGTTCCTCGAAAACTATCACGCCGATACCTGTAAGACACTTTTCACAAAAAATATGCAGAATATGGGGTTAGGCCCCACGGTGGGTGCCAAAATGTAAGTGTAAGAATGACTTAAACAATCTAAAATGTATCTACACTTCTAAATAAGACATAATAGCAAAGATTCAAGAAAATTTAAACTAATTTAACATAGGAACCTCTGAAGCTGTCCTATTGCTCTCTAACTCTAAAGATCTCTCTAATCTACTTTGCTCTCATATTTTAGAAGCTAATTAGATTATTGAAATGACACTTAGAGAATGAGAATTAAACTAATTCTATTCCTATATGATTTAATAATGCAACTAAAATGATTCTACAACAAAGCTTCTAAGAAAGAAACTACTGTAAACAACCATAATTAATAAATCAGAAAGCTTGATGAACATTTGATGGATGATGGATGAATGACGGATGCTTGAATGCTTGGAAAACCTGCAGAGTAAAATTGCACAAGTTAGGATCCATTTCCTGTAGCCAAAGACTTGTATTTATAGCTTTCACGGCAGCACATTTGCACAGGGGTACGGGATAAAAGGCTGGGATTCAATCTGGAGAATTGAATGGCATGGGATGAGAAGATGGAGCTGATCATGGAGGATTGTTCCTCCCCATGAAAACACCAGGCAAGATGAGAGGAAAGATTGGAGGAAGAAGATGGAGAGGATTTCCTGCAGGTTTGTCCCCGAAGCTCTTCCCGTGAATGAGAGTTGAATTAATTAGATTTTAAAAATCTAATTTTATTGGTGAGTAATAAAAGGAATATGATTTATGCATCAATTTAAATAATTTTAATTTATTTAAATTTAGCAAAAGGGGAATAAATAATTTAATAAATCAAACTATAGGATTTGTTTATTAAATTAAAACAAAAGGAAAATGATAATTAAATAAAAGATTTTTAGAATATCTTTATTTAATTAAGAAGAAATGTGATGAGGTAATTAAATAACACAAATTATTTAAGTTGTGTATTTAATTTATGATAGAAGTATAAAAGAAGTAATAATAATAATAATTAAATAAAACAAAGTTTTTTAATTTTGTTTATTTAATTAAGAGAGAAATAATATGATAAAAATGATAATAATTAAATAAAACAAAGTTTTTAATTTTGTTTATTTAATTAAGAGAGAAATAGAAGAATTAATAATGAACTTAATATAAATAAATATTTCTATTTATTTACTAAGTAGATGAATTTAAGATTAATTAATCAAATAGGTCGTATTTAATTAATTAGATTCTCCAGACTATTTTTAGGTGTCTACAATATCTACACCTTTCGACTGCCCACTCCTCTTTAGGTATCATCCATCTTCCGGTATCACATCTAAGCTGGTGCGAACTTGTTCTTATCCGAGCTATCAACGTTTTTGCTTTCCATTTTATTTCCATTCTGATGTAGGTCTTTTGTGTATGGTCATGTGTAAGGTTAAAATGTTTGACATACTATTCCTTCTTCCTCCCAAGTGGCCCTTTCAACATGCTTTCTTTGAAATTTCCTTGAACATACCTTTTTATTTCCCTATTGTCATTTGGACACTCACTTATGCTAATACCCTACTTGCTCATCCATTTGATATTATGTTTCATCCACGTGCTCTTTCTTCTATCTAATTTTTCATTTGCTGCCATTTTTGGCCAGCGACGAGTCTCCATGTTATCTAGTCTTCTTAGATAGCTTAGCAACCAAAACATAGCAGAAGCTTCAACAGGGAAAGCCCCGCCCTCAACTAGAACAATCTCGTAAGGGACAGTAGATTTAATCTTGAGACTATGTGTGATTAAATGTTTTTGTAATCTCTTTATCTGTCTCCACTTTTTTGTTGAGGTGTTGCTACCCCAAACTTCACATCCACATAGTACCACTGGAACAACTAAAAGCCCAAAAAGAGTTTTCTTTGTCTTCCAATCCCATAACTTAGCCCTTCTACATCTATTTTGCAATGAGTGCAGAGCTTTCCATCCCCCTTGTCTCCTCTTTGCTCTATGCATTTCCCAACTAAGTTTATTGTGGAAATCAAGGCCAAGATACTTATATTCATTGACCACCTACAAGGGGCTGCCTTCAAAAACAAATTCCCTATGAACCTTCTTTCTCTTCAAGGTAAAGATCATGACCTTAGTTTTGGTAGTGTTCACTTGCATCCCCACCTGATGACAAAAGAGCTCTAGCACTTTTAAGTGTTCCTTCAAATCTTGTGTTGTTTTTGCCATTAAGACAAGATCATCTACATATAAAAGCAACTTTATAACACAATTGGTCAAGTAGACCCCACCCCCACCAAACTTATCGATCCACTCCTCTAATTTGTCAATGTATATCCCAAATAATGTAGGGGATAAAGGGCATCCCTGCTTGACCCCGATATCACTTCCAAAACATTCTGAAAATCCTTGTTTGGTTCAAATTTTGGCCCAAACTTGTTCATACAGCCTATGGACAGCAACTCTATAGTGTATTGGAATTTCCAATTCTTCCATCCTACTCCATAATTTCCTCCTAGGAACTGTATCAAAAGCTTTCCTAATTCAAAAAAGGAGCAAAAAACCTCCTCTCCTTGTTTATCCCAGACCTTCTCGATCAAGTGTCTAAGAGTCATGCAATGATCAATAGTAGAATGTTTTGGCCTGAAGCCCACTTGCTTATTTGCGCACTTTCCCTCCTTTTCCGCCCAAACACTAATCCGCTTTTCTATCATGCTCCCAAAAATTTTACCAAAAAGAGGGTTGATCATTATAGTGTAGTAATTTGAAGGGTTGTTGATGTCACCACCTTTGAGCAGGGGGATGACAACACTAGTCATCCAATTTGCTAGAAACCCATATTGAAGGACCTCATTGAATATTTTTTTAATATGAGGCATGAGAGCCTCCAATCCCCATTTTAAGTGTTATGCCTGTAAGCAATCTATGTCACGAGCTTTACCCATTGCCAACCTTTTTATTCCTTCTTTAATGTTATCCGAAGAAAACGTGATAAACGAGAACGTGATAAACAAGTTCGTTTTATTTATTTTTTAAGTCTATATCTAAATAAAGCAATAAAACCACTTGCACAAATAAATCAACTCAAAAATTGTATAGTTCAATCTGATTAAATTTTAACTTGGATGGATAAATAGAACAAGTAAATATATATATATATATCTTATTCTTATAAAATAATAAAATGATGTAAAGTATAAAATATAAATTAAATAAGATTAATATAAAACTCTATAATTGTAGAGAGAAGGAGGGAGCAAGGGTCACACAAGTCATAGGGATTTTGAGGGCTAACAGAGACCTGAGCAAGTGGTCGTTTATTCAAAGGAATGGAGGTCGATCCCGTAATCCACCATGTCGTGCATTGCAGTAAGCATGGAAGGCTCTGGAAAACAAGAGCAAAGGCACTTACAACCTTGGAGATGACAAATCGGCTCATTGAGATTATGAGACAAGGAATAGGTGGGGTTATGCAAACATGTATCTAACTACTCCAGTGGATTTTTGAAAAGTAGAAAAGAAGTTTTGGAGACCAAAATCGCAAGGAGACTCACAACAAACTAAAAAGGTAAACCTAACTTTGAACATACTACGGTTGTTTCCTTAATGATTAATGGCCAAGCCTAGAATGAATCAATGAGAAACTTTAAGGAAAAATCCTTTTTCATGAGATGGAGCGGGCCTTGGGTGGCCTTTCGACAAGTTAGGAATTGGTGTAACGAACACTGGGGTGAAGCAACGATCCTAAAAACTTTACCCAATGGCTTTTAGGTCATCGTTTGTCTAACTACTAAAGATAAGGAATGGATTTTTAATAGTGAGCCTTTTATGGGGGGTAAGGGTTTTTTTATTAAAGACTAGACTCCAAACTTTAACCCTAAAAATGAAATCATGATAGAGGTGTCACTCTGGATACGTTTGTACAACCTTCCTCATGAATATTGGGATGTTGAAACCCTCAAGTTCATTGGAAATAAAATAGGCACTTTTGTAAAGGCGGATGAAGCCATAGCAAATAAAGATTATAGTATGTATGCAGATATATGTATTCTTTGGCAGGCGATGCATCCTCTACCCAAAATGGTGGAATTAAAAATGAGGGTATCTAGAAACAAGTGATTGAGGTTGAGGAAATGGTTGAAATGTGTTCTATCTACAAAGGAGTAGGGCATCCTATAAGGGAATGAAAATATCTGGATGAAGGTAAGGGGCTAGGACAAAATTCCTTAATCGATCTATTATTAGTAAAGGAAAGGGATTTTCTAGCTGAAGACAATGAATTTTTGAAAGATATGTCGAATGGGCAAGAGCAGCCTGATGGGGAAGAGTGGAGTTTAAGAAATTCAAAAATAACCCTTGGACTGTGGACAGGTTATCAAGAAAGGGAAATGAGGAAGGCACTTGATTGGAATCCTACTGAGGATATGAGGTATTATAATAGTATCAACTCAAAACTAGTATATGTGTGGAAAAGCCTTGATTCACCAATCAGAAGAGTATTTAGTCAGGAGAAAGGAAATGATACCTTGTTTAAGGGTACAATGTGTGAACAAAATGTAGACTTTCTGGAGAATAGTTGCAAGGAAAAGTTGGATTTTGATCAAGGTAGGTGTCCAAAGAAGATAGAAAGTCTCTCAGAGAAGTCTGCAAATAGGGAGGAACCCAAATTGCATAGAGTTGAAGCGGGAGAAAGTAACTTGACTCTTCCTTTAAACCTCAAAAGTGGTAATAACGATCTTCTGATTAATATGAGGGGGGAGAAACTAGGGGAGGAGGAGGAAGATAGTCATAATTCCATTAAAAAGTCACTTATAGTCAAAAATCAAATTGTGGATGAAAGCTTTGAAACTGAGGAGTTCCCATCTTTAAAGATATTCAAATCTCTCCAATTCGAATTTTAGAGAGTTCCTTGAAGAAGCTAGAGAGGATGGTGGCCTCTTTGAAGATTTTGATTTGGAGTCCCCATTAGATTATGAAGTAGGAGGTGGGGATGATTTGGGCCTAAGTGGGGAAGTGGGCATCCTGGAGAAGCGAACCCTTGAACAAACTTTTGCTAAGCAATGAAAGGTGAACGTGGGTGAAAAGAAAAAGAGAGGACCAAAATCGGTGAGGGTGAAATTGGAAATTGCAGGAAGCGCAGCAAGACAAAAAAAAATTGAATGAAGGTCCTTTCATGGAATGTCAAGGGTTGCAATGCCCTTGACAAGATTCATTTGATCAAGCGATGTTTTGATCAAACATGACCGGATATTGTCTTGTTACAAGAATTAAAGCTTATTGAGGATGACATAAGCTCCTTTAGAAGGCATTTTGGCAATTGGAAATGTTTTGTTGTGGAAGTAGAAGGAGCCTCTAGTGGCCTAGGCATTCTGCATAAAGAGGTGATTGCTAAAATCTAGGCACTTAGATCAGAAAAATCTTGGCAATGGGTTAATGTATTATCTAAACAATTACTTTCAAATTTCTACATTATTAATGTTTATCGGCCAAATAAATTGGTTGAAATGAGAAGAGTGTGGAATGACATTTCGAAGGTGATTTTTGTCAATGGGAATAGTTTGTTTCTTATAGGGGGTGACTTCAATGTAATCTTACGACCATCTGAAAAGGGAGGTGGTATTGGTGGGTTAAATAAAAAATAGAGGAACTTTAGTGACTTTGTGGCTAATAATGGCCTATTTGAAATCTAGTTTAAAATGGTGATTTCACTTGGAGAAATAGGAGAAGTGGTTTTTTAAATATTGCTGAAAAATTAGATAGATTTTTCATAGCTAGAAATTGGGCAGATTACTAATTGGCCTTTCAGGCGGACATACTCCCTATTACAGGTTCAAATCACTACCCAATTAGTGTAAGAATACAAAAGGATGGTGTACCAGATTGATGCCCGTTTAAATTTGAGAAAATGTGGTTAAGAGAGGAAGGATTTATGGATTTGGTAATTGGATGGTGGTCTACAACGCCGCCAAGGGTTGGAAACAAAGCTTTTATTTTTTTCAAAAAACTAAAATTTATTAAGGAGCAGTTGAAGAAATGGAACATAGAGGTTTTTAAGAACATCTTCTCGGAAAAGCTTAGAATGGAACATGATTTGGGGGTGTTACATTCAAAAGTTATTGAAGGGGGTATGACTGAGGAGGATTTTCTCAAAGAGAAAGAGTTCAATAAGCAATATGCATAAATTTTGGCAAGAGAGGAAATCTTTTGAAGACAAAAATCAAGAGAGACATGGCTTAAGGAGGGAGATCACAATACGAAGTTTTTTCAAAATTCAACAAAGGTTAGGAGATCATGTAACAAAATTTTCTCAATACAGGACAAGCATGGAAATACACTTACAGATAAGGATGAAATTTCCAATGAAGTTGTGCCTTTCTTCTTGGAGACTTTCAAAAGTTCTTATAATGATACCTCTCAGATAGATTAAATTCTGGATGTTATCCCATCGTGTGTTTCAGAAGCCCAGAATGTAGAGCTAATGAAGGTTGTCACAATGGAAGAAGTAAAAACTACTCTCTTTAGTCTTGGTAGTGACAAAGCACCTTGGCCAAATGGCTTTCCAACTTTATTTTTTCAAAAATGGTGGGATGTTGTGGCCTTTGACCTTTGGGATGTAGTAGAGGAATCAAGAATGGGTGCGGCTTTGTCTTCAAAGACTTTAACAACACATTCATTGCCCTTGTCCCTAAGAAAGATGAAGTCTTATCATTAAATGATTTTAGGCCCATTTCTCTTTGTAATATGGTGTATAAGTTTATATCAAAGGTGATGGCTAATAGGATGAAGGGTGTTCTTGATGTGGTGATCTCTCCTAAACATAGTGGTTTTTCACCAAATTGCTCTATCTATGAAGGGGTTATTGTTGCTCATGAAGCAATACATTCTATTCAGATAGCTTGAACATAAAGGATGTTGGTCAAATTGGATACTAGGAAGGCTTAAATGATGAAGTTAACAAAAATTTCCTCTTAAAGGTCCTCACGAGTTTTGGCTTTAGTGAGGCTTGGATAACCTAGGTTGAAAGTTGTATTAAAACCCCTCGCTTCTCAGTTTTAGTGAATGGAAGCCCCCAAGGCTTCTTTGATTCAGAGAAAGAACTAAGGAAAGGGGACCCAATCTTGCCTTTCCTGTTTATAATAATGGTTGAAGTCTTGGGAAGATTGATTTCAAAAAAGAGGAGAGATGGGCTTTGGAAGGGTGTTCAGGTAGTGGAAGGTGTGGATTCTCTCTCTCATTTATAGTTTGCTAATGACACTCTTCTGATGGGGGAAGCTTCTTTTAGGGAAGCCAGGGTGATGAAAGAAGTTCTGGATAAATATAGTAAAGTTTCTAGATAGTGTATAAACTAAAGAAAATCTAAAATTTTCTTCTTTAATACTAGTGGCCAGAAGCAATAGGAAATCTGCTCAATTTTGGCCATGAAATTGGGCTCTCTTTTGGGGAAATATCTGGGCATTCCATTATTTGTGGGGGCAAGTAAGTTGGAAGTATGGAAGGAGTTGGTGGATTGCTATCTAAAATGTATGGATGGATGGAAAAGTAGATGGTTGACATCAACTAGATGAATTTTGATGTTGAAATCTGTCATCTCTATCATTCCTATTTTTTCAATGATGTGTCTTATAATACCAAAGAAAATAATAAAGGAGGTTGGGAAAAGGATGATTTTTTTTTTTGGAATGGTGCAAATGATTAGGATAAGATACCCCTTCTCTCGTGGAAGAAGATCTGTATGGCAAAGGGAAAAGGTGGTGCGGGTTGAGAGACTGGAATATAATGAATGAAGCTCTGGGGGAAAAATTGGTGTGGAATATTTACTCCCAACCATCTCAGCTATGGGTTCAAATTCTAAAAGCCAAGTATCTAGACTCCATGAAAGATAATAGGATCCTTACCATGCAGAATCCCCCCTCTGGATCAGTAATATGGAATTTTATTATTTCCTATTGTCGGGTGATTGTAGATCACATCACGTGGTAGATTGGAAATGGTTTGAAGGAAAAGTTTTGGGATGATTCTTGGGCTAGTTTTCTAGTATTGAAAGAGATCGATGAATTGCAGGACTTAAGACTCTAGTATTTATAACATTGGGGTGAAAAGGTCAGTGATTATTTGGAATTTAGAGAGGATGCTCTGGGTGGTGATTGGGGGTGGAAGTCTCTCCAAAATGTGGATTTATCAGATCGACATCGGGCTCTCATGCAAGAGATCTTTAATTCTTGAAATATTTTGAGATCTAATAAGGATGATAAAGTTATATGGTGTGGTGTTGTGGATGGTAAATACTTAGTCAAACTAGGGTATCAATTTTTGGACATAGGAGTAGGGAGTGAGAATTGGTCAGTTGCTTTATGTTGGGGGAAAGAAAGTTAAACTAAGGCAGGAACTTTTGCATGGTTGGAAATTAGGGGTCACATTCAGACAGGGGAGAGGAGGAAATGTTTGGAGTTTTGTGGACCATCTAAATGTGTTATGTGTGTAGAGGTAGAAGAAATAATAGACCATTTGTTGCTATGTTGTAGAATGGCTTCTTCATGTTGGGATATGTTGTTGCATTCATTGGGATGGCAAGGTCCCTTACCATACAATTTAAAGAAATTCTTTGAGGGGTGGCCTTTGCAAAATAAAAATTGACTCTCTCATGTATACGAAAAGTATGCCCATCTATTGTTGTTTGGGAGATATGGAAAGAAAGAAATCAATGAATATTCTTAGAAAAGGAAGAGTCGCTCGATAGATTGAAATTTAGAATTAATCATGCTATAGAAGAAGTGGTCGATTCGACAGCCTCAAATTTCTTTAACCCAAGGGTCCCTTTTACTTTGGAGGATAAGCATATTTAGGCTCACTGGCTAGGAATTCATCTTAGGCCCATTAAGGGGCATGGTTGGGTTAATCCAATTTCTAATGAACCAGTGGTAGTCAATTGGGAAAAACCATTGGAGGGGTGGTGGAAGATAAACTTTGACAGGGCTTCTAAAGGGAACCCTAGACCATTAGGGGCAGGCATTATTGTTCTCAATTGGAAAGGGAATTTATTGGCTCTAGGAGCGAAGAAGTTGGAGGAAGGAGCAAACAATCTAGTGGAAGGTTTAGCTACTTTAAAGACCATCAGACTTGGGAAAAAATTGGGGGCATCGAAGATCCATTTGGAGGGTAATTCTCTTATAATTATCCAGGCAGTGATGAAGGGGTATATTGATGCTTGGCATCTGCAAAGTATAATAGGTAGAATTAAAGAGGAGTTGGAATCCTTTGATGACTTCTTTATTAGTCATGTAAGGAGATATGGAAATGCAGAAGCAAATATTCTTTTGAAGTGGGCATTAACTTTTGAAGAAGTTGGTGAGACAAGGATTGAAGATTTAAGACAATTGAAGTTAGAGGAGTTAGATTTAAGAGAGGTGGCATGCATGTAGAAGTTAATGTGATGAAGTAATGAGCATTTGCAACTTTTGAAGCAACTGAAAGTATATTGTGGAGTTAGGTGGTGGCGTTGAACATACGTTCAACATTAATGGCCAAATGTGGAGATTTAATTCTCATTAAACTCTTTAAGTCCTATATTCTCGGTGCTTCCTTCGAATTCTGTAGTGGAAAGCGAGCTCTAAAACAACTTTCTTTTGGTTTGGCTCTAGAGTTGCAGGTATGCGATGGAGGAAAACTTTTCTCTCTTAATGAAGAGACATCTCTACCCATTTCACGATGAAGCTTTAGAGTGGAGGCTAAAAGGAATTTTTCTTTTCAATGATGAGAGATTGGTGCAGGCAGTGCAGCTGATACTGGGTAAGGGTTTCAGGGACCTTAAACACAAATATCGCATGAATATGGATGTCTATTCCCTGATAATGGCATGGGGATTAGACTTGGGGGAGCTAGTTAAAGTGGTGAAAGGGGTAATGGAAGCACTGGTGCACAGGGATTTCTTAGAGGAAATGGATTCAATCTTGGAATGGGCAATTTCAAGAGGATTGGACATAAGTGAGGGGTTGGAAAATGCAAAGAGTGATGAGGTAGAGAAGTGTATTCCATTCGTAAGGCGGCCAAAGGGAAGACGCAAAGCCTGCTCGAGAGAGGAGGCTAAATGTGGTTGGAAAGCTCTCAAGTTGTTTGTGGAATTGATGGAGGTAGAGGCAGTAATTTCTCAAGCCTAAGTAGAAGTAGAGTGCCTAGAGAGGAAGGAATTGTGTCCTTGAAAGAGGAGGAAGACGAACGGGCTAGAAGGAAGAATGGACTTGGGTAGCTCAAATAGAGCATCTTAGTTTTTTAGTTTCTTGTAATGAATTCTTAGTTTTTTGTGTTTCCTTTTTGTTGAAACTTTGAGGTTTTAGCCCTATGTGGAATGTTGTGAAAATTGGCGTCTATTTGTAGAATGGGTGGTAGTTACAAGTAAATATTGTGCATGTAAATTTGGTATCTTTTTGAACTTGTTGTAGATGTTCAAGGTTATTAGAAGAAAGTGTTGTAGGTTAATGTTAAATTATGAGAAAATGGTGTTTCATAGATGAAATTTTGGAGGGTAGGTGGTCTTTCATGAAGAACAAAAAGATGATGTATTTTGACTCTGTTTTATTAATAAAATAATATATTATTACTGATAAAAAAAAATATAAAATTATAATAAAGAAGGATAAAAGGGAGGTTAAAAATTTAGGGAATAAATAATTAAAAATACTAAAATTTAATATTTTAGAGTTAAGATAAGAAAATGTCTCTCTACTTTTATAAATAAAGAAAGTTGGCAAATAGCATGTGGGTAGGTGTCTATCATCTTTAGCCTTTGGTATTGAAACACTTGCACACAATTCATTGTACATTTTTTTAAATATGATTACTTCCTAAATTTTAGTAAATTGTGGGTATTATATTTTTAAAATAAATTGGTTATTAAATTAATCAATATTATTTTTTAATTAATTATTATGGTTATTTTTAATTATATTAAGATAGTAAAATTTAATAATTTTTTTAATAACATATTATAAAGTGAGTTTGTTGAAAGGAGGAATTGAGTACAATTAAATGTGCCCAAGTAATTGTTCCCCTTCCCTCAAAGTAAAAAGGATAGTCAACATCCATCAAAACATAATATAATATATTAACTAGTATAGATATCTTAAATGGATCTTAAGTTATTTTATTTTATTTGCATTGTTTAATTTATTTTTATTGAAGAGCTAATTTTATTTATTTAATATTTATTTTTAATAAATTATTTGCATACTTGATCTTATAGTTTTTTATTTATTGTAGATTTAATTGTA
>VDFB02086081.1:129838801-130168801 GCA_007258455.2 Sequoia sempervirens | reverse complement strand
GCTAATGGTTGATAAACCCACTCCTTCACCCTCACAACTTGAAAATTGTGCAAGAAAAAATTGAAATGCTAAAGAGCGTATGCATAGATGGCATGTTATTGCTTGTCAATTAGAAGAAAAGAACAAATAACAAACCAAGATCAAACTCTAACTCAAACAAAGCATGGTGATTCTTCACCTTTTACACAACAACAAAAACAAGAGCCTACAATGGACATTATCATTAAACCTCTTGTTGTTATTAACTTAGATGATGATGATGATGAGAATACTAAGATTGATGAGGAAGTGCATAGTGAGTTGAATTTATTTTTTTCCTCTTCCATGTGCTTAGATGATAACATCCGTGATGACCCTCTTATAAATAGTGAACCACCATGTGTTGAACCTGGTGATGCTCCTAGTATGATACTTTTCATTTTCCCTTTGGATAGTTGTCTGCCTTCCATCTATGATGAACAAGATTGGGATGCAGATGACCTGCTATAGGTTGAATCACATGTGCCATACTAGTCTTTTCATGTTCTTTGTGATTGCATGTGTGTAATGCAATCCCTTGTGTCATGCTTCTTGGCGTGTCTTTATATATTTGTGATATTTTCTTTGGATGAGCCTCATCACTTTGTTGGTGTGAGGATACAAAGGAAGTGAATTTGTAGTGCCATTCTTCTATTTGTATCTTCATTCGTCTATTGCTGTAAAACTTTATTTTTTGTCTTGTGTTTTCCTTTTGGGGATGGCACAAGACATTGAGACATTTAGGTCTCTTCCATGTTGACCCAAAAAAAATTTCTTTGTTTTTGTTGTTCTATGAGTATTTGGGGAATGATGACATTTTTGAGCCCTATTATTGTTGGGAAAATTATGTCATCTCAGAGAAACCTCCAAGAATAGTAGTGCCTTCGGTAACTTTAATTTCAAATAGATTGCCTCAAAAACACATATAACTATGTCACAAAGCGGAATTAGACACAGTTCATATTCCCACATTAATCTTTCTAAGAGAAGCACATGTAAATTCAGTTTCAATAACTTGCATAAATAGATTCAACAAATAGAACCATTAAACATGAAAGATAGTACAAAATATTAGAACACACAAATTTACGTGGGGAAAACCCTTTCAGGTAAAAAACCCCACACTATAAAAGATTTGAGCCATTGTATTATTTAGCAAAAAATAGAGTTACAATACAATCTCAGGTTCATAGCCTTTTCATAGAGATTACTCCTTGTTTCATTTTGGAGACAAACTGGCAACAACTTTGTTCTGTTTCCCTCTCTCCTTTTTACATTTCACTGATCAACCTCTTAGTCCATATAACCTTTGCACTGTTACAATACTCTCACATAGTATATAGTGCAGATTAACACAAGAGATCAATCAAGACACTTAATCTGGAGAGATTTTGGTAGCATAATCCTGCCTCGATCTTCCTCTCTCAGCGAGAGACATCTCACTCGGCTACACAGCTGCACGACTCGACCACCGGCCTCTTGGCCTCTTTGTCACATAGCCGCTCAGCCTTCACCTCCTATGAGATTCATCTCTATCTCATCATACTACAAAATGTCCAATGTATATACATTCGTCTTCAGTAGACAAGAAACCATTCATCTTCTATAGATCAGTTTGTATTCCAACAGTCAGACCAATTGTTAACTGCTCTAACTTCTCCAAATCACCCATGATCCTCCAATGAACATTATACACATCAACGGTCAACCAAGTCAGCGTCCCTCCAACCACAGTCCGCCTTCAAGTCTATCGACATGACTTTGTCTATTGGCCACAATTTAGCAAAACACACCAATCATCAAAGTCTCCTTGATGTTGTCCATCATCTTGAGGTCTCGACCAAGTCCATCGGCAAGACAATGTCCATCGACAAGAGTTCATAATGTCACATCGAACCCATAGGTCTCCCTGATGTCATTAAGCTCATAAACCTTTCGAACCATACGCCATCTCCAATGCTAGTCATCATATAAGCAATCAAACAAATCTCCTTCGTTGAAGTTAGGGTTATCCAAGAGTCACTGAGTCAAGCATCGAGCACATGGGCCCACATGCCATTTGTCCTCCACATCATCGCCACCTGTCGGCCTTCGACATGATTCACCATCCTATCGAGTCCCACATCCATTGACAATTGGAAACCAACCATCACTTTCCAACTATCAACACTCCTTCATATTTCGTTTTCCATGGTAAGGGGTCCACCAAGACACGCGTCCACTACTTGTGCAATTCCAAAGCATAAAAAAGGAATCTACAATATTCTCAACAAGTCTCCCAGAAAAGACTTAAATATTAACTCCAAGTGGTCCCCACATCCGTTGGCATCCAAGTTGCTATACCGCTGGAGAACCGAATTCTAGAACCTCATGTTGGAGGTTACGAAATTCCCAAAACCCATGACTTGCCAACAAAGGGATCGCTCCATCACTCAAAACCTAAACTTCCAAACCCAAAGTCAAAGGTTATGAAGTTCCCGAAACCCGCAATGAGATGACAACAAAGGAAGTATCCTTCCCTCCACAATCGCTAAGTCGGGAGGTTATGAAACTTTGGAACCCCGTGACTTCAGTTAGATATACTTGAAAACCAGCGACTTAACTGAGGCCGATGAAGGAGAAAAACATAACTACTCCAGGAAACAATCAAACCAGTAAATTTGAGTCATAATTCTCAACAATTATGTCATTGTAGCAAAGGTATAATGTTGACCTCAAATCTATGATCCTTACGTGTTTTCATATTGGGGGAAACCCATTTTCATGGTGTAGCCTTATCTTCTTTATCGTTTGGCATTTATCATTTTTCTACTTTAAAGTAATTGCTTACAACATGGTGTTTAAAAATTTCTTTAAAGTGGGGGCATATGCACGTCCCCACTCATTATTTGCATATTCCCTTCAAAGTGCGATCTTCTTAATTCATTTGATGTGTCTTCTTCTTGGTAACATTGGGTTTGGTGTCCTTCAAGAGCGTGACCTTTCTTGGCATATGGCATTCCTCTTAGTGGTAATGCTATGGTTTGCATTCCCTAAGACTTGAATCCTTTATTCCTTGATTTTTCCTCTCTTGGTGGTGATGTCAAGCACGATGTTCCCTAAGGTGTGACCTTTTAGGCATTAAGAAAAACCCCTTTGACTATCCTATCCTATTACATTTAAAACATTGTCATGGCCACCAAGCATAACAAACTTGCTTGACAATGGAGCCTTTTTTATTATTTTTATGAGTGTCTAGCATAATGTAGCTTGCTAACCTTGTGGAACCTTTGACCATTTTTTTGGCCCCTTATCAAAGTTATCAAGAGGTGTAACTTTCGGTATGGTTGACGTATGGGAGCCTGTAGACTTGGCATGACTTTCCCATTAGCAACCTTTTTGTGGGTACATATTGACCTAGTGTGTGTTTCTCACTTTATTGGGGCTCACCTAGTGGACACCAAATTTCACTAACCCTCATGTGTATATTTTGTTCGCATAGTGGACAACAAGGTTTCACTTGTGAACACATTTTATGGGCAATAGTTCAACCGTGGCTATCCCATCATTCCTTTTCTTTCTTTTTGTATTGCTTTTGGCATTATATGATTGTTCATTTTGTGTTGCTACTATAGGCATGTGTCTCTTTGTGCCTTTGTTGGTTTGCCAAGAGATCTTAAATATTACAGGCTTGATCACCCTGCTTGACCTTTGTCATCTTATCTTTCCAACACTTGTACAATTAGACCTCTCTCGACTAGTGTGAGTGAGCACAAATTCATACTCTCACTAAAGTGGGGGCTAAATGTAGTGTATAAAAATGTACATCTTTGCAGTTTCACACTATGTTTGCATCCCCTTAATTAATTGGACTTAATTAATCCTCTAATTGGCCCAATTATGTATTCAAAATCCTAATTAATTTCATTTTCCAAAAGAGGAACCCACATTTAATTAATTCCTACATTAATCTTAACATCTTGGAAAAAGTGTGTCCTAGATTTAGGGCTTAGGACCCATACACCCAAGGGTGAATGGGTCCCCCTTAAGTCTCAAGAAGTAATTTTTAATATGTTTTTGGTGGAATTTTAATGATCTAAATTCAAATTGCAAAGGTTGGCTTGTGGTGTTTAATTATCAGGTAATTAAGGTAACACCTATAAATACATAGGTATTTTATCAATTCAAATCTAAAAAAGGAATGATCTAGCATTAAGGAAACTTTCACAAGAGCATTGGAGAGAAAATTTATCAGTCATTCATTGCAACATTCAAGATCCTATCATGACGTCAAGATTTGTGTCTTCATGCATGTTTTTGGAGCTACCATTGTGATGTAGGTTTCAAGTTTCAAGAAAACATTCAAGCATCAAGATTTATCAAGCAATCACACCATTTCATGCAAGATCTAATCCTTAGAGAGATGTGTTTGGATTCATTCCTCCAAGGGAAACCATTAAAGGGTTTGGTGAGGTGTAACAAGATTTATTCATTCATCATTTCCTTCTATTTGTCATTATTTCATTATCAAGGTTTAATTACCAAACTGGGGTTTGGCCAAGGAAAACCCTTATCCACCAAAAACAAATAATTTTTCCCTCTTTTTGTATGTGTAGATTTTTAGGTGAAGGATTGAAAGTTGATCAAAATTGCAATTTTTCAAAGTTGTCAAAGTTGTCAAGACATGAAAACTCACCTACAAGTTTTATTTTCAACTTTCTAATAGTTAAATCTGGTGGAATCAGAAGCTTAGATCCAATATCCAAGGACTGCAAAAAGAATTTTTAGACCCCTATATAGAGACCCATTTGCCCCCAGGTGAATATATCCTTCAAGAAAGCCTAAAACCCGCTTTTGGAGCTAGGTAAACACCATCCTAACCTTCTATGATCTATTGGTTAATTGTTGTTTCTGATAGTGTTATCATAATAATTCATATTTCAAGTGTTATATCTTAGAGGTTTGATTGTTAAAACACTTTTATCTTTCTCCCAAATTTGTCTTTCATTCATTTCTATCATAAGGAAGTTTAGTTCCCATAGTGTTGAAAACTTAGAGTTGACTCACCTTAAGGGTTGTAAGTCAATTCTAAGCATTCGTGGCAACATCCCTCTTCCTAATGATTGTTGGAAAGGTAGATTTTTGATTAGGTGGACACTCCCTTTTTCTTTTTCATACTCCCCTTATCATACATCCAATTTTAGGGAAGATCCCCTTTCCCTACACATTTTAGTGATCTTTTCCTATTATGGGATAAAAGAAGAGAACCTAGGGGTGCTCATGAGAAGTTTGATTCACTTTGGAGAGTTCCTTTCAAGATCAAACAAATGGTTGGATATAGTGTAATCTTCTCATCATATCTAGATGGGACCCCATTACACCTTGCCTATAACAAGCAATATTTGAAGCTATAAAATTGGTAGTAGGGTTATTCCCCATCATGTATATCATAGTTTCCTTTTTTTTGTTTTGGTTTGTGTGTTTATTTTTGGTGTGACTCTTTTGAATTTTGAATGAGGATTCTATGCTAGCCATATTTTTGCATTGTCTTCATCATATTAAGTCCTCATCCCTAGTCAAAGCCTATTTTTACCCAAAATTGTCATTATGCTCAAATCTCAAATATTTCCTTTAATTGAGTCAAGTCTTTGTCTTACTTTATGCACAATTCCTTGACCCAAACTTTCGTTGAGCTTAATCTTGTGTCCCTCAATTGAAAATATTATCTATAGATGAACCTTTTGGGAAATTTCTCAAGTTTGCATACCTATTTGTTCAACCAAAAAAAAACACTTTACATGTTCTTATCATTTCTCTTTTGATGCATTTTTTTCTCCATGAAGTTGTTTCAATCTCTTGCATTCTATTTTTTTGGGTAATTTTCATAGTTTGCTAACTCTTTATTTCACTAAAATTTATTGTCTTGAAAGTGTCGTCGATACAATTCTTAGTTTGAAAATCTAGTGTCTTGCTGAAGGAGGAAAGTCCAAGTTCAATTTGCATTAATGAATTTCTAAGTTTGTGAATCTCATTATTTTCTAAAATACAAAGTTGTTGAAGAATAATGTCCTACTCAAAGGATTTCAAGGTTTGAACTAGAGATTACTTAACCAACTAGTTTTCCAAAAATATTGTTCATAAAATCTAATATCCATTGAAGAATGAAACTACAAGAAAGTCGAAGTATTTTCAAGTTCACAAAAAGGAGAGTTCATCAAAAAAGGATTTTTTGGATGCATATTTTTCCAATACTTTGAAATTAAGTCCCCATTATGAATAATTAATTTGACTCATTAATGAGGTTGATTGATATGTAATTAAAGGTTTACAAAATAACTTGCACTTAATCCTAATCACAAATTTTCCTGATCACAAACAAAATTGCATGGTTATATTCTTTAATCATTGAAATTACATAACTAGGTTTGCTTAATTCATTACATAGCTTGATGACACTAACTAATTACTACAATTTTGTAATTAAGAACTCAAAAGGAATCAAAATACTAAAAGGAATAAGGTAGAATAAAGAGATGATAAGAATTTTGTTAACGAAGTTCACCCATGTGTCCGGGATACATCTTTGGGTCTACTTCTCATTGTAGGACCACTTTATTAATGATGACAAGCATAAATTGCCTTATTACATCATCCAAGCTTTAGACTTGCATTACAACTCTCACATAGTCTCTCTCAACACCTCAAGACTCTTATATATTCTCCTTTACTTGCATCCATGGGGTAGGCTTCAAATGCCTTAAACTCCCAATTACACTTAAAGAAATACAAAATACAAAGTCTTTGTGTTTACATCAATCTCCAAAATTACTTTGCCTAATTTCCTCCTAAAAGAATTATTCTAATTCCCAATTACTCAATTCTCCTCTCCAGCCTTATCTTACAAGAGCAAAATTCCCCCTTTAAATACATATACAAATGCTATTTGGGGTTTAAACAATAATATTTCCCAAATCAACTAAATAAAGCCCTTATAGATTTTTTTTTTAAATCTTAAAAAAAAACCCTTTTAAAACCTTTAAAGATTCAAGCTTATAGGTTTTAATATTTCAATGGCTCCACTTAATTTCCAGTTTGGCATGAGATGTCATTTTAGCTCTATTCTTAGGGGCTTTTGTCCCTTTATTTTACAATATTTGTAGGTTGAAATCCTTTATATAATTGTCAGCCCCTCATATTTTTGAACTAGGTGGGTGGCTCATTGGTTGAGAGGAGGTTTTGGTAAATGGGAGGTCGGGAGTTCAAACCCACCGAACCTCCTTTTTCCTTTATTTCTCTGATTATCATACTTTAAATATAAGTTAAGCCATATATATTATGAAGATGGCAGATGGCTTGACAGTAGGAGCTATTATTGGAATGGGGGGAGGTCAAGTGTTCAACCTCCCCCACACATTTTTGAACAAACAAACTGCACAAACCAACATGCTTGGAGCAACTGCAGGGGTGCCACATGGCACCATGTTATTCATCAAAACTTGGACACATGGCACCATTCAATTAGTCCACATCATGAACTATGCCACATCACCAGTGCCACATGCCACCTTCTGAACTAGTCATGTCACCGGGTTGACATCATACTAACATAAGCATTTATACATGGTCAACCTTTTCTTCACAACTTTGACCGTCTGTATCTCACTCATATGGAATTTGTTTGACGCGATTCAAGCGATGTCATAATCATCTCGATGAGCCCTTCGACTTGGTGGCATTTCCATCTGATTTGGAGACGACCATTTTTTTGGCTTTGAGTCAACATCTAGAATCTTTGACCTTGCTGAACTTTGACTGAGCATAACTTTTGCATTTGACCTCCTTTTGACGTGATTCAAGCTGCATCAAGATCATGTCAGTGAGCTCTACGTAATGATGCTAGTTTTGTCAGATTTTGAGTCTATGAAATTTTTAGGTCTTCTAGATCCTCCTGGATCATTCCTCCCAATTAAGAAGTTTTGAGACCACCAAAAGTCTATTTTTATGTAGAATTGAAGTGAGAGAATTGTTGCCTCACTTGCCCAATATCATCTATCCACCCTGCTAAAATTTCAATCATCTGACCCCTCAGAAACAAGATGAAGAATGAGATAGCATTGTTGATACAATCTATAGTGTACTCATCAATATTCATTGTCGCATCCACCAGCCACATAGAACTAACTAGTAGAATAACTGTTGTCAAACAGATTGCACCCGAATGCTTGAATATTGAAATTCAGCAATCTGTTGAAACATTGGAACTAATTCCAAGCTATAGGTATCCTATAAGGAATTAGACCTCTAGATTCTAGGTTGGTTCCTATTTAATTTTTGATTAATAACTAGTGATTTGCTGGAAAAAGGATAGAAGAACTATTACTAAATGTATGCAGAACTGTAAATTGAAGGTGATGCACCTAATCGATAATGATTTGCAACTATGACTCACAATAAACTTCTCAACACTCCAATCTGCACAACCTGATTTGACAATTTAATCACTTGAATGATTTAAACAAAGGCTTTGACCTAATGCAATATTGAGGGAAAATGAAGTTTTCAGAACTAAATTGATTAATCAATTACAAGCACAGTGCATAACCAGTGAACTTAAACTAAATTGCATATAGATATGTGAAAAAGATAGAAAAAATTAGAGGTTTTTAGAATTGAAACACAATAATTCTTCAATCAAATTCCTCACAAAAATGATGCTTGAAATCTAGAAGGAAAATTCTAAAATACTGAAAATTAAGGAATCTTCTGCAATAACACAATTTGAACCTGTAAACTTGTCAATGTATTAATCTGTAAATGAAAGCTGAGTTACAAGATGATTCACTTTGCAGAGAGCAAAGGCTGAAAAACAAGAACTAGAATGAAAAAGATAAATTTTTTCAATATATACAATATGAATGCACTTCAAAGTGCATGAACAAGTAATTGAAAGTTAATTTTAGTGTCAAAATGATAATTCCAAGGTAAAATCTGAGCAGAAGCAAAAATCCCTGAAAGTGTGGTTCAAACTCATGCAAAAATGAGTGAACTCAGTCTCGAATCTGCAGTCATAAAGCATGTAACTGATCTGCAACTCAAACTGAACTGAAATCCTTGAAAAGGTGGGCTAAAGCATGCAAAACTACCTCGTTCTTACCAATTTACCCATGCAACTGGAACTCCATCTTCACGTGAAAGTCTTCAGTTGAGTCTGATGTGTAACTGAAGTAAAATTGAGATTCAGCTTTACATAATATCTTTATTTGCATTTTAAGATGATGAATTAATTAAATGATTTATAATGCATCATTTAATTAATTCATTTACATCATTTAATGCAAATAAAAATGAAGAATAAAGCTGATTTAGAAAATATATATCTCCACCTAAACTTCATGCACCATACATCATTGGTGATCAACATGCATTAAATCATTCTTTGCATTATTCACTAAACAATCACCAGTCGACCACCATGCATCATTGAAATAACACTATAGTCAGCTCTAAATATTTATGAGAAAACTGACCACTTTGCATATATTTCATTCCTTAATAAACTACCATAATATTTAGCAAAAGGTCTATTGCTTGGCAAGGTCGACCATACTATTGCTAGGCTCATTGACTTAAAATTCATGGCCACGGGGACAATTAAAAGACATAATGATTATTAAAAATCATTAACAAAAATGTGCAAAGTGGAATTAGGGCGAATGAACAAAAGCACATATCAAGCCCTAAATCATTACTATTCTTTTGACTTTGAGAAGCTTCATGAAGAAGTTGTCGACCGCCACCATGGAGTAGGGTTTCAGTTTGAACTTGACCTTCTTCCTGCTGATTTTGATAATTTCTTGAGAGATTTTGAATGTAACAGGTAAGATGAAGCTTATTCTGATAGCTCTGGACACTCTCAAGCATTTAAAATGCATTTTTGAAGCCTTAAGAGTGCAACTGTGATGATATTCTGACATATTCTTTATCATCTACACTTTGTTCTTTGTATCTTCTTGGCACTCTATTTGACTTTGGCTACCATGAGAGTTGGAAAGGCATGACTTGCACTGATGGATAGGTACCAAGAAAGAATTCTCAAAATATTTATTAATGGTGGCTTTGGTAAGTTAATCTTTCCATTCCTATGAATCTTTTCAGCCTCTTTCAGGCTACCATAATGGATTTTCTTCTGGATATTTGCAAACTGAATTTGGTTTTGCACTCCATGTAAGCTTGCCTTTCTTCTATGATTTCTTTTATGAAAAAGAAGAATTTGGCCTGTGTCATTTCTATGGCCAACATTAAAAACCTTGACCTTAAACAAAAATTAAAAAACAAAGGTTTCAAAAACCCAAAACTCCATATATGCTTGGCTTCATTTCCTGTTGATGTATATATTTTGCAGGTCAAATTTTTTGTGTGTATAGTTTTTCTTTCTCAAGTTTCATTTCAATGCAAAAAAGGAAAGAAAAACTTTCTGTAACTTGAGCTCATTCTGGGTAATTTTTCACTCATGACTATTTGAAAAAACTCATTTCTATCACCTGTTGCCACACCTGTCTCTCTATGCTTTTTATATTCTAAACAATATGTAGAAATAAGATTTGAGCCTTCCGAATTTTGAAAATTATCTTTGAAGCTTTGCTTACTCTAGATATTATGTTATCTTCTTGGCTGCCACTATAAATTCTGGTCTGTAAAGCCCTTGGCAACCTCCTGCTAGAAATGGATAGGTATTTGCTTACTAAAGCCTATGTATGTGTAGACTTCATATTTAAATTTAATACATGTTGCTGTCAACGTGGACAAGGTCACTGTATTCTTTGATGTCATTTGGATCATCTGACATACACAATCTTTTATATTTAAAACTATACCTTTATAATGACTATCTCAAATACTTAGAAATCATGGCTGTTGTCTCAAGAATGATTACTAACTCCTTGCAATTCATTGCTATATGGAAAATTTGACTATACTTTATGCTCTCAAATACTTAGAATGCATGCTTTGTTGTTCTTTCCTTTTTCCTACATGGTGCATCTTGTTATTGTTAGGTGACTGGTTTGATCACATCACTATTGTCAATGTCTACCTGTAGAGTTTGATTACATCATTGTTGTCAATGTCTACCTGTAGATAGACTATTTTGCTTGACGCTTCTGGTATGCACTCTCTAATGTAAAGAAAGAGCAACATTTTATAAAATAACTGCATCATTCCTTGATCACCATCACGGTCTCCTTTCTCATTGATCTTTTTGACTATAGTTAGCATTAGAGACTACCATGATTGCCTCAATTACATCCTCATTATGCAGAGATATGCTTAATTTGTATTCAAAATGAAAAAAAATGAAGTATAGCATGTAATTATCACCATGAACACTATAACAGCTATCTCTATTACTTTTTCAGTTATGTAGCAGCAATATTAATAAATGATTCTTCACTAATATGAAGCCCTCATTATGATGTTAAGTTTTATGTAGACTACGCCTATACTTTGGAGTTATAAGAAATGATTGAATTGTTGAATGCTCAGTTTCCCTTCAATATAAAGGAGCTCAATGTCTCATAAAAATGTAAACATAAATGAAAGACAGAGCTGAAACTGGACTATGACAAATACAATTAATGCTCTCATAACATGCTTCTTTGATTGTTTTATTGAATTATGAGCAATAAGATGAATTGCTCAAACTGTTTCACCATGCTGAATTAGACTGCTTTCTTATGATGTTATTACTTTATAGCAGTTTCGTTTGATAACTATAACACTTGATGACTCTCATGTAATAATGTGAATGAGAGGTGTCATCTTTATGATATGCTGAGCTCTACTCTTGTGGGAGCCTGTTTTACTCCACATATCTGATAAAAATATTCTTGAACATGATGAACTTGTTCCTGCACATTGAAACAAACATGATAGCAAAATAAAAGAAGCTAAAAGCTTCCATTGAGTTATGTTTTATTGAATTGTCAGCCTTTCATCTGATGAATGCTTGTTTTGATGCAATTACATTTCTGTCGGTAGCATAGGCATAAGGCAGAATGTAATTCATCATTTCTTAGAGTATAACTCTAACGCCACTCCTTTACAATTTTGTAGGTTCATGGAGCGAGGAAACGAGGTTGGAGTTGCTTAGAGACGCAATGGCTGAAGATACCAACGAAAGTGATTCATCATTACAGGCAATGATGAATTTATCCTCTTCTTTACACTTATGTTATTTTCAGCAGTGTAGTTTGTCCTTTGAATCTTGTATTCATCTTTTTATTTTCATAATCAAACTCAATTACTCTTATGACTTGTGCGAGATTCAACATTTTTACAATATGAATAAAAGGCATTACTATGCAAATTTTTCAATCTTCTATTTCAAATGCTTGCACAATAAAAATATGATTCAGATGTAAAATGATCTCTATGATGATCAATGAATACTTCAATCAGCAAAACATGAAAATTTCTGTACTTATCAATGATGAATTTCATTTAGCTCTACCTATTTGAGCTCGAAGTGAAAAATAGGTAACAATAACAAGAAACAATATTGAATAAATTGATGTGAAAGAAAAAGTATCATCATGTTGGATCCCTTGAATAGAAAAATTATCATTAAATGAATCATTTAAACCCACTTTTACCACCTTTGGTTGAAGGCTTAAATGTGTGGGAAATTGATCCTCACATTGTGTTGTCTGTGACATCTTATCATGATTAGAATATTCATGCTTAATATCACTAGTTGTTACAAACATGAGGGTTAAAGCATTGTTTGCATTTACAAATATCTTCAAATTCCCTATGATTACAACAAATCTATCATTCTTCATGTGATAAGCTTTCACAATTAATTCAATTCCATCTTTAAACAAATGATACTTGTTATGTTCCCTGTAGAAAATGCCCTTTCTATCATACAAGTAACGACTTCCTAAAACCATCCCACAGATGCCAAGTGGAATTATATCTAACTCTACCTCATCTACAAACTTGGATGTGATTGCAAATCAGAGTCTACATTGTCTCGACATATGTAATCGACCATTATCATGCATCCAACCCAATAGATATTGTTTTGGATGAGGTGTTGTTTTTAATCCCAACTATTTAGCAACTTGTTTGGAGATTAAGTTCACTTGTGATCCACTATTTATAAGTGTATCAATTTTACTTTGTTTTGTAATAGTCCTTATATGAAACTATTTGTTCCTTTTACTTTCAACATGGATCTCATTACACTTTAAAGAAGAAGCAAGGGAACTAGTACTGGCAATAGGAATGATACCTTTTATACCCATAACTGTTATCTTGGTTTCATCATCAGAACTTGATCAAAGGTCTTGCACGATAGCTACGGTCTTTTGCTTACCATTTTGATCCTTGAACCACTTTGGTTTCTGATTAGGATGCAATTTCCAACATTTTGCATCTTCATGCCCATTCTTTTTGCAGTGTGAGCAATAAGGCTTTTCCTCCTCTTTCTTCACAAAAGTTGTCTACTACATTTCCTTCTTCCCTTTCTTGTTTCCTTTATGTTAACCGGATTCCATTAGGAAACTATCATGGCTATTCTTTGTGCTTGTTTCAAGATGAATAGCTTGCACACTAACTTCGTCAAGGTTAGTTGGATTGAACATAAGTATTGTATGCCTCAAATTTTCACGTAATCCACCAATACACTTCAACAAAGTTTCTTTTGTGTATAATGGAATACCCCAAATTAAAGCTCTTTTCCTAAATTCCTATGTATATTCCTATACACTTTGTCCTTTATCTTTCCTTAATGATTGCTTATTGCATGTGACCTAATGGATAAAACTATTTCTTAAGTGCAGCTATAAACTCAAACCAAGAAGAAATAATTTTACCATATCGACTAAGGTCTTCTTGAGTTTTTCTCTCCCACTAGATTAAGGTTGTGCCTCCTAGGAAAAGAGTGGCTAATTGGATCTTGGAAGTATCATCAGTAAACTTCTGAATCTTGAAATAAAATTCAATCTTCTTTATCCAATTATCAAGTTTCTCTACATCCAGTTCCCCATTATAAGTTGGAAATTCAATTTTAACATCAAGCTTTGACAAAGGTGTACTAGATTTAGGTTGCACAGTTTGTTTATTCTTTGAAGATGAAGTAGATGAAGAAGAGGAAGAAGATGAATAATATGGAGACAAAGGTTTAGGAGGGTCACCACCACCTCCTACTCCTTTACCTTTGTCATCTTTTGAAGACGATTCACCTTTCTCCTTCTCCTTTCCATCCTTGTACAACTCTTCCAACATCATCTTCATGTCTAGGAATGCTTTGCAAAATAGTTCTTCATTCTTAAAAATTTTAGGACTAGGAGATTTTCCATCTTCTAGTTGTGCCATGGTTTGTTTTCGAGTAACTCACCTTGATTCGATCTCTGGATTAATCTCCTCAAGTGCACCTTCTCCTCACTTTAATTTCAACCTAGTAAACATCCACCGCTTGCAATTTTTCCTATTAAAATTCTATGATACCAACTTGTTCTGTAATTAAAGGTTTAAAAAATGACTTGCACTTAATCCTAATCATATATATTCCTAATCACAAATAGAATTGTGTGGTTATGGTATTTAACCTTTGAAATTATAGAATTAGGTTCTCTTAATTCATTACGCAACTTGATAACATTAACTAATTACTACAATTTCGTAATTAAGAACTCAAAAGGAATCAAAATACTGAAAGGAATAAGAGAGGATAAAGAGACGATAAGAAGTTTGTTAATGAAGTTCAACCATGTGTTTGGGCTACATCTTCGAGTCCGCTTCTCAATGTAGGACCACTTTATTAATGACGCTAAGCATAAATTTCCTTATTACATCATCCAAGCTTTAGACTTGCATTTCAACTTCTCGCATAATCTCTCTCAACACCTCAAGACTCTTTTGTTTTCTCCTTTATTTGCTTCCATGGGGTAGCCTTGAAATGCCTTAAACTCCCAATTACACTTAAAGAAATATAATATACAAAGTCTTTGTGTTTACATCAATCTCCAAAATTACTTTTCCTAATTTCCTCCTAAAAGAATTATGCTAATTCCCAATTACTCAATTCTCCTCTCCAACCTTGTCTTACAAGAGCAAAATTCCCTCTTTAAATACATATACAAATGCTATTTGGGGTTTAAACAATAATATTTCCCAAATCAACTAAATAAATCCCTTATAGATTTTAAACAAATAAAAGTCTTAAAAAAAAACTCTTTTAAAAACTTTAAAGATTTGGGCTTATAGGTTTTAATATTTCAATGGCTTCACTTAATTTCCAGTTTGGCATGAGATATCATTTTAACTCTATTCTTAGGGGCTTAGACCCCTTTATTTTAAATCTCCACAGGTTGCAATCCTTTATATAATTTTTGGCCCCTCATATTCCCAAACTAGGTGGGTGGCTCATTGGTTGAGTAGAGGTTTTGGTAAATGGGAGGTTGGGGGTTTAAACCTATCGAACCTCCTTTTCCCTTTATTTCATTGATTATCATACTTTAAATATAAGTTAAGCCATATATATATTCTAAAGATGGCAGAGGGCCTAGTAGTAGGAGCTATTATTGGAATGGGGGAAGGTCAAGTGTTCAAACCTCCCTAAACATTTTTGAACAATCGAACTGCACAAACCAACCTACTTGGAGCAACTATAGGGGTGCCACATGGCACCATGTTATTCATCAAAAATTGGACACGTGGTGCCATTTGATTGGTCCATGTCATGAACTATGCCATGTCACTAGTGCCACATGTCACCTTCTAAACTTGCCATGTGTCAACACCAGGTACTACCATGTCACCAGGCTGATGTCATGCTAATATAACATCTATACCTAGTCAACCTTTTTCTTCACAACTTTGAATGGCCATATCTCACTCATATGGACTTTATTTTACGTGATTCTAGTGGCATTGAAATCATCTCAATGATCCCTTCCACTTGGTGCCACTTCGATCTGATTTCTAGAGATGATCAATGTTTTGGCCTTGAGTCAGAATTTGGAATCTCTAACCCTGCCAAACTTTGACTGAGCATAACTTTTGCATCCAACCTCCTTTTGATGTGATTCAAGCTGCATCAGGATTGTGTTGGTGAGCTCTACGTAATGATGCTAGTTTTGTCAAATTCTAAGACTGTGAAGTTTTTAGGTCTTCTAGATCCTCTTGGATCACTAACACATATGCCCTAATATCTAAGTGCAAATTGAGGGTTTCAATTTTATTTTCTTACTTTGTCTTGAACATGATATTGTTGACTTGAAATGGATTTTTCATTACAACAGTTATAGTTAGCTTCAACCAGCTCAATTTCACTCTCTCTTCAACTACAATAGCTAAAGATCAGTTCTAGCAACTCTTCTTTGTCTTGAATGCTATTGTGTTGAAGTTTTCCTAGTTATCCATTAGACTATTCATGAATTCTATTCACCCTATATATGGGACATTGTCAAAAAATGCATCCTTGTCATTAATACATCATTTACTACTAGGAACTATTGATCTTTTAATTTAGTGGTTGCTAAGAATCTCCAAAATGAAATATAAGTACTTGGGGTTTAATGTTGCATCGATGATTCAAAATGACATGGTAGTAATAAAAGATATAGAGTTAGGGAATATTGAATTACAAGATTCTTGGAAGAGAATGAATGCAAATCCTAGATCCCCTATGAATGTGCCAATTCATTTTAGTTATTTGTAATGAGTCACAATATGTATATTGGGAAAAATTATTCAACAATTATATGCATGATCAAATTGTAAATTTATTTCGGAGGTAATAATTCCATATGTGATTATACTTTTCTATGACATAAAAAGTAATCAGGTTGTGTGGTCAGGATTGAAATTTTTTAGAACATTCATAAACAAGACCTAGATATATGGTTATTATCCTCAACTACAAGAAGAATGTGGTAATATGGATTATAGGTATGTAAATGTTGCATTTTATATGTTTAATGTTAGGAGGATGAGAGGTAACCCAAGGTGATAATTTCTTAGGAGGCAACACAACTCATCATGTAGTTTGGTAGTTTCTTCATCTAATTTGGAAAATTTACATATGTTAGAATTGGGGGTTTTGAAAGTACTTCATACAAATTATTCATATACATCAATGATTACATTATACTCCTAGAGGTATGTAGATAGATGGCTCAAGTAAGCAAGGAGTGTCATGATTAGAAGAAACTAGGATATGCTTTTCCTATAAACTTAACCCATTATATTGGTAAAACTCATGAGGATGCTAGTAACATTAACAAAACCCTCTCCAAATTTAGTTTTCATACTTTGTTGCAAGACCATTCTTTGATAGTAAGAACTTTGTAAGATATAATTTATACACTGGAGTGTGGTATGAACATCAATCTCATGTAGAAGGCTATTGGGAGGATTATAATTATGAACATGAGGAAGGAGAGATTGGATGAGACTAACAATATATCAAATAAGAGCTTTCAATTTAAACCTAGATATACCTAACATGATTGATGATAGCTCTGATATGGTTGATGAAGAGTATTATATTATAAGATCAAAACCTCTACCTAAAGTTGGATAATACTTATATCTTCACAAGGTCATATTTTGTACTTAATTAAAAGTAAGAGGTGGTTATAAGCTAAAATCATTGGTCATACTACAACCAAGCCTCCAAATAGAGAGAACACTTTCAAGAAGGAAAAATCAAGCTCAAGGCCTAGCCCACAAGTATCATTTACCAATGGATATACCACTAGGTTTAGGATTTCTTTCAAGAAGGGAGATGATAGAGATGATTCTAAGATAGAAATAAAGTTGAAAGGCCAATGTGAAGGAAATACCAAGAAGATAAGGAAGACATTACAAGTGAAAAAGGTACCTAAGAGTGATTCCACAAAAGTTCATGGAAATGAACTAGAACAACAACAAGTAGATTTGGATTCTCCTTAAACTCCCTTACATCAAGGTAATATGTCTCCTTCACATTCACCAATAAACCGAGGTGCTAATTCACCTCTTCAATAATAATCACCCCACAATATTACTTTAAATTCCCCACCATTTAGCTCCATGCCATCTATGATGATTGAAAATCAATCTATCTTACCACCACCAATTGATCAAGAAAATTTATTGGAAAGAAGAGGAAACTAGGATAATGATTGAACATCATCCTAAAAATGCTAAAAGAAGGTCTAAGATAATGATAGACTCTATCTTTGGAGATCAAATTATAGTAGAGATTGTAGAACCCCTAAATTAAAAAATGAGGAGCATGTCATAAAAGTAGACTTTTATTTCAGTAAGATTGATTTAGGAACTCCTAAAGTAGAGGTTGATATTCGGCTAGGAGATTGGAAGAAAAATAAAAGGAGAGAGGGGTTTTGGAAGAACAGGTGGAAATTCTAACTTTCTATGTAAAATCAATTCCCAACCTCTTAATGCCTCACTTGAAACTCTTTTGAAAGATTCGCTAAAGGGAGTTAGTTAAGATATTATGGATTAGATAAGTAGATATCAAGCTATGGTTAGAACAGTGGAAACTGGGGTAGAGGAATTGATTACTAAGAACAGTGGTGAAAAATAATTTTAGGAAATAGGTTACTAAGAACTGATCAACAAATATACTATCAATGGAAGCACGATAAAGAGACTACGCAATCTATCATCTTAGCTTACGACCTTTAAGAAAAAGATAGTTGATTTTTGTAAGAAAGATGAATGATGAGGGAGAAAACCCGAGACACAAAATAACACTCACAAAATAGAGAATAATATTTTATTCAAAAATATGGAACTCTTACATGCATAGGATCTCAAATCCTTGAGCTCTGTGATACATGCAAACTACATAAAATTACAGAAATTTCAAAAAATCGCCCAAGTTCCTCTTTCGCAGCATGCAAAGTCTCTTTCCCAAAAAGTTACCCCCAAAAATCAGGAACTAGCCCCTCAATAGCCCCTTTTTGTTTTGGAGCCAAAAACAACATTCCAGTAATGAGTTTGGGTGGTTTGGCGCTAATATTACTATTTCAAATTCAAAAATTGAGTCTTAATTAGAAAACTGGCAATTTTCCAAAAATCAGCCAACTTCCGGAAGCCATAACTTTTGATCTGGGACTCTGTTTTTTGAACCTTTTGCACCATCAGAAAGGTCTCGAAGTGAAGAATGCGTTAAGAACCCGCTTCGCTAGTTTTGATGATTTATGGGCCCATACGGGACCGTTTAGTGCCTCAAACTGGACTCGAAAGGTTTTTTAGGGCAAAAAGCAAAAACTAAAACTTGAATAGCTTTCAAACCGTGAATGATCTTGACTTGATTGTTTCACCAAAATGCTTATTTTTCCATCCTAAACCTTCCCATAAATTTTCGTCTTCCCACACCTTCAAATTCACACCTGCTAAAAATAGCAGTTAAGCAAAAAAAGCAAAAAAGTAGTTTTGAAAGTTGGGAACTCTTATTCGACAAAAAGGGTATCCAAAAATACAAAAACATCTACAAAAAACAAATAAAAGGAACACAAATGGAAAACATATTTTTGGGTGATGCAAGATTTCCGTCACACCACTGGATGCCCCTGCATCAGACACCCAGGGTAGTTTGAGAAGTGACCCCGTCACGTCTTAGATGGTTGAGGAAAACCCAAACGGTCAACCTCTGCCTTAGACAACCAGGATGAATCTTCCACAGGCTTTCCTCTCCACTTCACCATATATTCTTCATACTGCCTATTTCTGGTACTCCTTCCCACATGGCTATCCAGGATTTCTTCAATATCCTCCTTCTCTGAAGTAGGTGCTGGAATTCCACACTATTCCATTGTTGGTACTTCCTCTGTGCCACCTTCACGATACTCTGCCAAATCTGAAATATTGAACACAGGGGAAATGTTGACTCCATCCGGCAACTCTACCTCATATGCATTCCCTGAATCATGTCTCTTCAAAATTTTATAGGAACCAGACTTCTTCATCTTCAATTTGTTATAGGTTCCCACTAGAAACCTTTCTTTCCTCAAGTGGACCATCACTTCATCACCAATATGAAACTCCTTATACCTCCTCTTTTGATTTACCTTAGCCTTATACTGCATATTAATCTTGTTAATATGTTCTCTTACCTTCTCATGTATATTCTTGATGTGCTCTACAAAGTCTTCCTCCATACACAATCTAGAATGGTGATCTACCAGTGCTTCTGTTGACAGAATTGTTGTAAGAAAATTCTTCTTGGGGTAAGATCAAGTCCTATCCCTTGGGTTTATCTCCTACCAAGCATCTCAGTAGGTTACCCAGACTTCTGTTCACAACCTCAGTCCACCCATCAGTTTGTGGATGGTGTGTAGAACTGAGCTTCAACTCTGTTTTCAACTTCTTCCACAAGGTCCTCCAAAATTATCCAACAAATTTTGTGTCACGATCTGAGACTATACTCTTTGGTTGACCATGTAGCCTCACCACCTCTCTGAAGAACAAATCAGCAATGTGGACTGCATCATGGGTCTTCTAGCATGGGATGAAATGTGCCATCTTCGAAAACCTGTCAACTACCACAAATATTGAATCATGCCCTCTTTGTGTCCTTGGAAAAAAAAGAACAAAGTCCATACTTATATCCTCCCATGGCCTCTCTGGTACAGGTAAGGTCTGATACAACCCAGTATTCTAGCTCACTCCTTTAGCCATCTGACATACCCTGCAACTCTGCACAAACTTCCTCACATTCTATGATAATTGAGGCCAATAATAATGCTCACTGATAATGGCAATGGTCTTATCCTGACCAAAGTGTCCTGCCATTCCTCCCTGTGCTTCTCCTTTATTAGGTTCTCCCTCATGGAACTCCTTAGAATACACAATTGACTTCCTTTAAACAACATTCCATCTTGGGTTATGAAATCCAACCACTTTATCTTATCAACTGTGACAAGCTCCTTGCAAGCTTTCCAAGCTTCTGCAAAATCAGGATTTTCAGGGTACAATGTCTTGAGTTCATTGAAACCAACCACTTCAATCTGCATCTCTGTCAACAATTTTTTCCTCCTACTTAAGGCATCTGCAACCCTATTCGACTTCCCACTCCTATGCTTTAAAACAAAGGTATAACTTTGCAAAATTCTACCCATTTCATATGCCTCTGATTTAATTTCCTTGACTATTCAGATACTATAATTCTTGATGATTAGTAAACATAACAAATTCCTTCAGTAACAAATAATGTCTCCATTTCTTTAATGCTTGAACTATTGCATAAAATTCCTGATCATATATAAAGTACTCTCTCTTTGCATCATTTAACTTTTCACTAAAATAGGCAATGGGCATACCTTCTTGGCTTATCACTGCTCCAATGGCACAACCACTGGAATCACAATCCACCTGAAACACCTTATTGAAATTTGGGAGGGCTAAAACTGGTTTCTTTGTCACCTTCTGCTTCAATAGATCAAAACTCTTCACTACTCCAGTGCTCCACTTGAACTCTTTTCTATCCCCTCTCATTATTTCAATCAGGGGTGCACAAATACTATTGAAGTTTCTAATGAACTTTCTGTAAAAATTGGCCAAACCATGAAAATACCTCACCTCAGTAGTAGTTCTTGGGGTAGGCCACTCCAAAATAGCCTTCACCTTCTTTGGATCCATCTTCAGACCTTCTGCCGAGACAACAAACCCCAAGTACACTAACTCCTTCTTCACAAAACTACACTTATTCAAATTAATCAACAATTTCTCTTCTCTCAACTTCTCAAAAGCTCTATGAATATGCATTAAATGCTCATCCAAAGTCTTACTAAAAATAAAAATATCATCTAGATATACAATAACAATACTTTCCAGAAACTCTTTTAGTACCTCGTTCATGAGCCGCATGAATGTGCTCGGTGCGTTGGTTAGCCCAAAGGGCATGACTAACCACTCGTACATGCCCTCCTTGGTCTTGAAGGCAATATTCCATTCATCACCCTCTCTAATCCAGATCTGGTGTTATCCACTCTTCAGATAAATCTTTGTGAAGTACTGAGGTCCACTCAAACAATTTATCAAGTCATCCATCCTTGGCAAGGGAAATCTGTACTTGATTGCTATCTTATTTATGGCTTGGGAGTTTGTACACATCCTCCACTCCCCATCCTTCTTCGGTGCTAGTACTGTAGGTACTACACATGGGATCAAACTCTCTGGAATCAAACCCTTTCTCAACAACTCTTGAACTTGTCTGTTCAACTCCTCATTTTCTGCAGGAATCATTTTGTGAGCTTCCTTATTTGGAAAACTGGATCCAGGGATCAAGTCAATCTGATGACTGATCTTCCTCACTGGTGGTAAACCCCCAGCTATGTTATCAGAAATAATCTTCTAAAACTCATCCAATAGTCCAGAAACTTCTACTGGCACCTTCTCACTATCCTCCATATCCATTCTAAGAATCAATGCATAACATATACGCTCATACTTCATGCCTTCTAAAAATTTCCTTCCATCCACAAAACAAATTCTAGCACTACTACATATCTTTTCTTCGTCCTTCTTCAGGGGTTTCAACTTATGTCAGACTCCATCCTTCATCAGGGAATAAGTGTTTGCATGGCCATCATGTACAGCTCGCCTATCGAACTGCCACAGCCTCCCCAACAACATGTGACATGCATCCATGGGGATGATATCACAGAGTACCTCATCACGATAGCTTCCGATCTTGAACTTCACCAGGCATTGCTCATTGACCAAAACTTTGTGGTCTTTCTGCAATAAGGCAATCCGATATGGATGTGGATGCCTTCCCATTTTCAGTTTGAACTTTGTAACCATCTCTTCTGACACTAGATTATCGGTGCTCCCACCGTTAATAATGACATCACAACATTTGTCTTCACACTTGCACCTTATGTGAAACAAATTCTTCCTCTGTTCTAGCTCCTTCTCTTCAATCACCAGGGCTCTTCTAACCATTAGGGCTTCTCCTCTTTCAACATCATCTGAATGCTCAGATTGAACCTCCTCATCTGCATGTGCAACCCTTCCACAACCTTTCAGCATTCTGTCTATCCTTCCTTGGTGTTGTGGACATTCATAGGCTTGATGCCTTTCTTCACCACAATGGAAACAAGTTCCTCTGAAACCACCTCTTCCGGGTCCTGGCCTAGATCTTCCTCATCCTCTACCTCTTTGATCACCACTATTTTGATCATGAGGGTGGTAGAAGTTATCATTCTTCTGGCCTTGACTGGCACCCACATCTTCATTTTTCCTTTCATCCTCATTTCGGCTCCCAAAAGATCTTCCACTACCCCTTCCGCTTTAACCTCCTTGTCCCTTTTGCTTGCTGTCAAATCTTTTGTTTAGCTTCTCCTCAACTTTAAGAGAAAATTGGTATGCATCCTCAATGGTGGTCATTCTGACCGGGCTTAGCTCCTCTTGAATGCTCGGTCATAACCCATTAAGATAACATGCTACCTTCTCCTTGTTGGCCTCTGCATGACCTATTCTAATGATCATCTTGTGAAAATATTTTGTGTATTCTTTCACAGATCTACTTCCTTGCTTCAACCCTTACAATTTCTTCAATAGATCTAACTCGTAGTCCACTAGTATGAACTGATTCTTCAGTTTCTCCACCATGCGATCCCAACTGCTGATCTTTCCTTTTCCTCGTGGATTTCTCTTCAATTAGACCTCTTTCCACCAAATATTGGCATGGCCCTTCAACTTCATTTTTGCAAACTTAACCCGATATGGGTCCTCTACTTCTTCATACTCAAAATACTCTTCCAAGTTCAAACTTCCGGAATAACTGAGAACTTCTATTCTAGGTCCTCTTTTTTTATCTTCGAAATGGCCCTTATCAGCCGCATCTGATCTTGATCAATCGCTTCTTCTTCCTCTTCTATGTTTGAATCTTCCACCTCTTCTTCATATTTGCTTTCTCCTCTCCTTCCCGGGTTTAACCCTCCTCTCATCTGTTCCTGTAATGGATCAATTTGTCTCTGGAGGGCTCTGAAACCCTCGGCCGCCAATGGATCTCTTCCACTAGCATTTCTATCACCTCTACCACCCCTGGCACCACCACGCCTACCAAGCATCACTCTTGGAGGAATTCTAAATATCTTGAACCCACAACTATGGTCTTGGTGCAAACTGCCTCACGATCAACAATCTGTCCACACGCTCAAGAAAACCCGCTCTGATACCACCTTACGAGGGAGAAAACCCGAGACACAAAATACCACTCACAAAATAGAGAATAATATTTTATTCAAAAATATGGAACTCTTACATTCAGAGGATCTCAAATACTCGAGCTCTGTGATACATGCAAGCTACAGAAAATTACAATTTTTTTAGAAAATCACCCAAGTTCCTCTTTCGCAGCATACAAACTCTCTTTCCCAAAAAGCTACCCCCAAAAATCAAAAACTAGCCCCTCAATAGCCCCTTCTCGGTTTGGAGCCAAAAACAACATTCTAGTAATGAGTTTTGGTGGTTTGGCGCTAAAATTACAATTTCAAATTCAAAAATTGAGTCCTAATTTGAAAACTGGCAATTTTCCAAAAATCGGCCAACTTCTGGAAGCCATAACTTTTGATCCGCGACTCTGTTTTTCAAACATTTTGCACCATTGGAAAGGTCTCGAAGTGAAGAACGTGCTAAGAACCTGTTCCACCAATTCTAATTATTTTTGGGCCTGTACGGGACCATTTAGTGCCTTAAACTAGACTCAGAAGGTTTTTCAGGGCAAAAAGCAAAAATTGAAACTTGAATAACTTTCAAACCGTGAATGATCTTGACCTGATTATTTCACTAAAATGCTTATTTTTTCATCCTAAACGTTCCCATAAATTTTTGTCTTCCCATGCCTTCAAATTCACACCTGCTAAAAATAGCAGTTGAGCAGAAAAAATAGAAAAGTAGTTCTAAAAGTTGGGAACTCTTATTCGATGAAAAGGGTATCCAAAAATGCAAAAACATCTACAAAAAACAAACAAAAGGAACATAAATGGAAAGCATATTTTTGGGTGATGCAAGATTTCCCTCACACCACTGGATGCTCTTGCATCAATGAAGAAATAAATAATGCTACTGTCATGTGGAAATCTCACTTAAAGTAACACTATAATTCCGAATGAGAAATATATTTCATTGATGATCACCAAATTTAGGAGTTTCAAAACAAAGATAGATTCTTTCCAAGAGAAAGTTCCAACAGAAGGTGAAATGATAAGATCCAAGTAGGCTGGGAAAGACAATGATGAAGAAGAAATTTTAATTTTAATTTTTTGTTTTCCCATAATAGTGTATTGTTCAAAAATAAATTTTATTTTCATTTTTTATAATGTAAAATTGTTTTATACTCTAAGAAATGGTTGCAAAAGTTGGTTTCATTTTATATCCTATTTATAGGCTAGTGGATGAAAAAGAGGGGATAATTTGGCAAATTATTTTGGTGATTGATTTTTTATTAGGAATTTTTTTGTAAAATTATGGGGGTTTTCTCATATTCTTATATATATTATGTATTTATGATTTTAAAGATATTTTGAGATCTATTATTGGAAATTGAATACACAAATCTAATGTGTTGTGGGTCAGTTTTTCTAAAATTGTGCATTGTTATTATGTTGAATGCATAATGATTTTATTTCTAATATAAATCATCATTATTGTTGTGTGAGATATTGGAAACTTCCTTTGTGTTTTGGTTTATTACCCGAATACCCTTTTTCTTATGTTAGATAAATTTAGTGATGATTTAATATTTTTGGTTAGATTTTTAATTTGTTTAGTAAACAATTGCTCATGAGGATTTGTGCTCACTTTATTTAGATATATTTTCAAAAAACCACCTTTCCTTCTTTTAGGTAAAAAATATATTCCATTTTTATTCCTAGTTAATTTTAAAGGGAGTCTACCCTTTTAAACATAGAGGACTACTGTTTGCAATGTATCCAACTATTAGCAAATTTTATCACTATTACCAAGTCATATCTATACATCAGTAGAAAAATCTATTTAGTAACATATAGTAATCCCCATGAGGAGTTCTACATGGATAAGCCTCTAGGATTAATGTAGGAATATCCCCTTGTTTACAAGCTGTGATATTCTTTGTATGGTCTAAAACAAGCCTCCAGGGATTGGCATGGGAAGATAGATCATTTTATTCTTACTTTTAGTTTCACACATTGCCACTTTGATCACATAATCCATATTTAGAGACATGAAGTTGATATTTTGACATTATTCTTGTATGTAGATAATTTGATTCTTACTAGTAGCTCCACCTCTATGCTTTAGGATATATGGCATTAATTGATGGAGCACTTTGATATGGTAGATCTTAGGCTTCTATAGTTCTTTCTAGGTCTATAGATTCTTTAGTATTATGAGGATATCTCCATTCAACAATAGAAGTATGGAATTGATCTACTTGATCACTTTAACATGGATAATTGCAAGATATCTCCTTCACCATTTTAGTTAGCTGTCACATTGAATTCCACTTGTACCACACCTAGTGTTAATGCTAATTTGTATAGATAGTTGGTGGGTACTCTCTTGTATTTGAAAAATAGTGCCCTAATATCTCATTTACTATTTGGCTTGTCTCCTATTTTTCTCATGATTCTCATGAGAGTTATTTGAAGGAGTCCAAGCAAATTTTGAGGTATATTTGGCATACTACATGCTTTGGAGTTTAGTACACATCAAAAGCTTCAAAGATAGTAGGCTTCACAAACTTAAATTGGGTAGGTAATCTTGACTCACAAAATTCCACTTTTAGGTTTATCTTTTTCCTTTTTTCTAGTCTAGTTCCTTGGTCTTGTGGGTAAAAGCACAAACTTGTGTCACACTTTATAAAGGAATCAACAAACAATAAAAAAAGAACTTCAACAACATAAAAGTGGTTTTTATGTTTTGAATTTCAAAATGATGTAAACTAATGAAATATAGAAATATTGATGAAGTTTATTCTTGTAATTTTTTAGATTTTTTAAAAATTGTTTTGATTAATTTTTTTATCAATTTAAGAGTAGATTTCGAAATGCTGAAAATTTTAGGAAAAAATGGCATTCACTTGACATTAAGAAACAAATAGAAAAAGACTTCATTTTCCCCTAATTTTTTTTCAAATAGGTAACTTCAATATCTAGTGCATGGAAAAATAAATAAAAATTTGATGTATATTTTTCTCGTAATGACATTTTAAAGTCAAATTAGTTAGAATTTGATAGTTTTCATTTGACGTCAACTATTGTTTGTAACTTTTTTAATCATTTAAAAAAAAAAATCATTCCCTTTTGAAGAGGATTCTATCCTCTAGTGCACCATATATTTTTCAAATTTTTTTAACATGTTTTACTATTTTCTTTTAATTTCTAATCAACCTCTTTTTTAGCTTTAAGAACCTACTTACATTAATTTAAAAAAATAATTTATTAAAACCAATAAAAATATATAAAAAATTACATATTTGGATTCACCGCTCCGAGCTCTACAAAAGGGTATTTTTCTTTTTAAAAAAAATATTTTCATTGAAGAAACACTTAGTTAAAGTTGAAAGTTTCAGAAAATTCTGAAAAAAGTTGTGTTGGTTGCCAACTAGGATGCCACATAGATATTTTCGGTAGAAAGGGTTTTGATAGAAAGGATTTCGACTGAAACCCTTTCTACTAAAACCATGCATATAAAATAAGCCAATTTCAAAGTGACAAAGGGAAAAATTTAAATTTTTTGGATTTGGGAGAAACATATTTGGTCGAAACTCTGTGTGCCACGTATAGGCCACGTGGTTTTGGTCAAAACCTATTCACCTAAAACTTTTCCAATTGAAATTTTTTTGGTTGAAACTATTTAGTTGGCCAAAAGTGTGACACAACTTTTTGCTTTTACCCTTGTAAGAATCAAACTACTATTGCATTTATCCATTGATTATGAGTATTGAGGTGCAATTATTGCTAGCTAGGAAGTTTTGTGTCTTTGATAGATTATGATAGATTTTTTTGTACCACCTAATAGTCATACACTTCTTTGGTGTGATAGCCAAAATGACATTCACATTGCACACAACCTAGTTGAGCATTAATGGATAAAGAAAATTGAGATACACATGCATTTGCTTCAAAAAACTATCCATGATAGTCATCTCTCCTTAGAGTACTTGGCTACTAAGGAGCAAGTTGTGGACATAGTCACTAAACCTTTGATTTCACTTTGTTATCTTTAGTTGCGATTGATTCTTGTGGTAAAGGATTTTGTCTTTGTGGGGTCTACTTGGGTCCTCCTTACTTCACATTTTATATCTTTTTTTTGGAGAGGAGATTTTTTCCATGAGGTTTTTTTCATTTTCTTTGATTTGGAGAGATATTTTTCATTTGTATATGGGTACCTCATCAAGCCTAGTTTCTAGGACCTATTTTTTAATTTTTATCCATTAGTTTAGCTTTTCACTAAGTTATAATTAAGGGAGGGTGTTAGAGTATAAAGGCATTTTCCTAATTAATTAAATCCCTTTTCATACTAGCATACTTAATCTTATTTCATGTGTTGTTTTTGTCTTAAGTCAGAGGATAAAGACAGATATCATGATCTAAGTTAATCCTCACTTAGGGTTTCTTTGTCCTTTATCAAGGGTAATTGTTTCATATTATATTATTATTCATAATTTTTTTCATAAATATAAATATCTAGCTTTCATAGAAATTATATTAATTTTCTCTCTTTGGCGATAGGTGTTTGATTGCAGGTGATCATTGGGGGTTGTAGTCCAGGTTGAGGAATCAACTCCAATAGGAAATCTATGAAAAATTATTTGATGCAATCTTAGGGATTCCCCTTTCACTTGTAATTCTTTTTTTTTATATTTCAAAGTGTAATGGAAAGGGAACCATTATGATTTATCTATCAAAGGGATATGAGCAAAGGTCATTGAATTTATATTATTTTCTTTAATTGAATGCCCCAACTTTTAACCATTTGATATGTCTTTCATTCCCTACCAATATTGGTTAGAGTAATAAGATGTGGGTTAGGAGGATGATATGGGATGGAAGTTCCATATGGAGGTGGTTTTCTATAGATGGAGTGAAGAGGGTTTAATTGTGGAATGTGTTCTTGATAGGTTGGTGGGTGAGAAGTGAATAATGATATTGCAAGTGGATAAATGTTGTTGGATATGTTGAAGTGGGTGGATAGAAATTAGAGTGATATGTAATATGTGGTGGAATTGTAGAGCATGTTGGGAATATTTTTTGCAATATGGAAAGAGGAGGAAGGGATTTAATGAAGTGGGAAATAGATGTGAATGATGATTGGGGTGGATTTGATGAAGGATGAATGTATTTATTAAATGGTGTGTGTGGGACATTAATCCTTATAGGGTTTGAATATGATTGCATTTGATGCAAACCTTGATATGAAGATGAGGGTGAACTTTAATGACTAGGAAGATATGTGTGCCTTTTGAATCTAAGATTGGATAGAGGTGGTAGCACACTATCTTCAATTTGTTGGCTAATGGGGAATTTGTGAGATGGTCAAGGGGGGATATGGGCCCATGTAATTTTTAAGATGGATGATGTGGGGGTTCTTGATGGAGGATATGAATAAGCTTTGATATGTCATAATGGTGGGGGATTTTTCCTGCTATAATAATTATTTGTTCTAGATGACTATTGACAAAGTGATTCATTAATGTTTTAGTGTTTTTATTATGGAGGAATTCCTAGAATCAAGGTGACTAATTGGGATCATTAACAAGATTTCTTGAATTATTTTTGTTTTCATTGTGTGTATAATGGGATGAGATCTCACCTTGTGTATTATATATAAAGTTAGATCCAAATAGGTTTTGATTTCAATGATTCACCTTTTTCTTTGCTTGTGATCTAGTTATTGGTGGCATAAAGAGATGATGTTCTTGTAATTTTTTTTTTTAGACTCTAGGAATTGGGTAGCACGACCCCCTATAAACTGTAGTGCACCTAGTAAAATTTTTAATGTGATTGGTGCCACTAGCATGACACGCCCTCCAGTACCACGGGGGTGGGGCAGACTAGACCTTGTGACCAACCTCTTGCAATAGGAAATATTTATCCAACAGAGCTAGGGACCCAGCCCCATGATGTGCTTGTAAGTTGATGGTTTGATTTGGATGGAATTTTAAATGATTCAGGTTTTATTTCATAAATTGGATGCATTTTGAAGTTTTATGAGGTTTGGAGTGAGTGTTTGATGAGGAGTTTGGATTTTAATTGAAGTGTGTGACGTTAAATGACCTTTATTTGTTATCTAAGGTTAATGTGGGCTTGAAGGTGTATAATAACTCAACTCATATAACTCAAATAATATAAAAAAATTCTCGTTAATTTTTTTAATCAATTTGTTGAAGTGTTTCATACTTCTATATACTTAGAAATCTATCCATACGAGATAGGCATCCATCCATCTAGGACAAAAATCCATCCATATGGGATAAATATCTATCCATAAGGGATAGATACCTATCTATAAGATACAATCACTCATCTATCCATTTGAGATATGCATCTATCCATAATGGGATACACATCTATCCATATAGGACATGTAGACACTCCAACCAGAGATTTAGACTCATTGGGACCATCTAGGTCTTGAGCCATTAATTGTAGATTACACTTCTCTATTAGAAGTGCATTGAGGTCATTGTATAATATGGGTGCACACATATATAAATAAATATCTTGAGTCCCACCTCAAAATTTATCTTGAAGATTCGAGGAGTCAAGAAAATCCAACTAGGATTTCTTTTGAATACACAATTAATGTTATTTATCCCAAATTTACTTTAGATGTTTACTTTTAAGTTTTGGTCAAATTGTTTGTTTGTGTTAAGTTGAGAAAATGATTTACTTAATCTTTTAATTAAGCTAGAAATCAAATCTATAAAAATCCCTAACCTATTGCACCTAAAAACTTGTGTATTAGGAACCTCCTTTGTTTACTAGGCTACCTACATACTCACTTCTAAATGAGATCAAGGTGTATTATACATGCAGTTCTAGTTTCTAATCTATGTTTCATTTAATTGTACGAGTGGGTATGCAACCCTTTCTAGGGTCTAATTTCCTTGTATAAATCTTCATTGATTACCACCCACTTAGGTGGAACACATACATAAAACTAATTAAAGTATGTACCTTTCAAACACACTCTGGGGAGGTGTTTGACTGTTTATATTTTCATGTTACCTAGAACATAAGTTTAATTTTCTTATTTTTTAAAAAATTATTGGTTTGTGTATGGGGTGTTTAGTACTCCATACCTAAGAAGTTCACTATAAAATAATACATCTTAAAACCTAATTGATTCAATAATCTTAGCTAATTAGATTTGTCTCACATCTAGCTAATTGGATAGACTAGATCACATAACCAAGTTAAATACATATATATAATTTGAAATATAATCTAATAACTAAAATTCAATATACATCTATGACACTATGCAAAATTACCATCTACTGAACATATCCTGCAATAATTCATACTTTTTAGTGATTTACAATATATTTCCTTAAATTAAACTCCCATCTCAAATTGTTCATAAAATATATTTCTTAAACATTAAGTCAACTCATTCTATATTTGATTGAATTATCCACTTAAAGTACATAACCTAATTCAATAGACTAATATTTCATTATCTATGCCAAAAAGATCAGGACACACACACATAGTGGATTCTAATCATAATAAATAAATAATCTAATCAATCTAAGCTATGAAATCAACCCAAGCATAAATCTAGTAAATAAACAAAATTCTTAGTTCCATAAGTTATCTCACCATAGTGTCTTTATTTAGATTTCCAATTATTTTGACACCTAGTTGCTCATTTTTAACAAAGTTCATTAAGTAGTAATACCTTAAGTGTCAAGATATTAACAACTCCATTTTACCAAGACCCCAACCAATATCTCAACTAGGAAGATTTGAAATTTCATAGGTCATTCTAATAGTAATTTCTTAATATGTTTCATAGTCCATTCACACTAAATTCAATCCATATAGGTTTACATTCCAATAAGGATTTTTATAACATGATATAACCTGTTAAAGAAACATGTGCATCAATTAGAAAATTTATAAATCATACAAGTTAGCTAGATACTATCAAATACATTAGGGAAATGATCACACAAGATTGGTTTGCAATGTCTTTCTAGACTTAAGACACTCTTCTATATGTTATGATTGGGCTTAGGTTAACACCTCATATATAATTTTATATTAGGTTTCTCTTCACTATTAATCTATCACATTAACAACTGACAATAGTTTACTCACATAATTCTATCTCATTACACAACCGACAAACTAACCCTTCTAAATACATACCTTAAAAGACTCTAAACTCTCAAATTATACTTTTTACTCACTATAGTATTTACTAGTAAGTTTTTGATCCATTGATTTTCAAACATGTTTCCCATAATAACCAAAATTCAATGTCCTCAAATATCTTTGATTAACTAATGAAGACCTTGAAAAATAAAAATACATAGCAACCCCAATATTTATGAATATAAACTAATGATCGAGACCTAAAAGGAACTCACTCTATTAATTAAAAAAATACTTATTATAGCAATACTTACCCTCTTAAATATAAAATCAAATTTCACTTGCTTTTTCTATTATTATTTATATTCAACCATTCAATATAAATATAAAAATATTAGCATATCTAAATTATATAGAACTAGAAGGAACCAACATTAAGAACTCACTAAATGCCCATCAAAGGTAGCATACCACCACTTTGAATAGCCTGATTTGATGATAGTGTGGAGAACAATGGAAGCCTACTTTTCATTAAGAGGTTGTGTCTAAGTAGGGCTCATGAAGATTTGACCTTGAGCTTCTAGCACTACAACATTAAGCTTAACCATACACACAATCATAGAGAGGGGTAATGTAAATAATGCACCACACAAATTAATTTTCGTACGAATTTGCATTTGGAGTGTGGGTTGTAGTTTTCTTTGATTTGCTGAACAAAAATTGAATATTTCTCTTAGCATATGCAAATAAATTTGTTCTTAATGAAAACTAGAAAACTAGCTCTAAAGTATTCATAGGATAATATGTGGAGATTACAAGAATAGAAAAGAATAGATTTCGAAGATTAATGACAAAATATGAGACAAAATCATCTATGAACCTACTTAATTTAACAAAATACATGAAGAGAAGAAAGAATTTTAAAATGCAAATCTTTATTAGTATAGTTTATCTCATTGCATAAAAATATATGCATGTTAATATGTTGAGTTGGGTGTTTCACATGGCTCTAGCACAAATTCCTTTGGTTTTCATCCAAAACTCTAATGAAGACCCCAAACACAAAAGCATATCATCAACATAACAAAACACAAAAATTATCCCCAAAAAATAAAACAAACAAACAAGTAGTAATATTTTTGAGATTTAAAGCGTATAAGAAACTCTTATACAAATTTTTACCTATGTAGAGTAGCATAGGCTAGATACATGCAGAGGAAAAACTGAGATGAAGTCTCATGGAATTCCACGATCTAAAGAAATGCAAAGAAAGGGTTTGATAACATGAACCTTAGAAAATCTTAAATCAAAATGCAATAAACTAATAACAAATTGTAATGTGTTAAAGAAATATTTTGAATTATAACAAAAGGGGGCTAATTCAAAAAATAAGAATAGATTTTTGGGCTCATTTCATGGAAACAATTTGCAATTGCTTAACAACATATGTTCTTTGTTTTGCAACCTCCCTTGGTAGAAATGCAAATATGGTTGGGTGGTGTAAGCTTATTCCAAAATTCAATATTACATTTGGGAACATTTTATTTGGGGCTTCTTGTGGAAGGTCTAGAATCATAGGAAAAAAATTACCACAAATTTTGAGATATATGAATTATTTAGGTTGTTACAAGGTGGGTTGATTTTGCTTTGGTTTCAAATGTTGGATGGGTTTGAATTGAAAGTGGTTTGAGAATCAAGACCTTAAGTTTGCTTGGTTTATTTCCCTACTTTAGATATGTAAGTTCTTAAGTAATATTGGTAAGATTTTATTTGGTTTGGATGTTTGAATAGTTATACTTAAGATAACATGTAAGCTTGATCAAGGCATATGAGAAGGTTTGGTTTTGATCTACTTAATTTATTTTTCAATTAAGATAGGTAAATTTATTAAGTGAGCAAGGATTAAGGATAATGATTGGGTTTGATTAAGGTTTAGATTTTTAAAAAATATAATTTGTGTTTTATGAGAGTTTTTTTATTTGGATTTGGTTATGAAAATATGGATTAATTGAATGGATTTGTTTTAAAATCTAGATATAGAAATAGGATTATGGTTTGGATTTTGGTTGGTTTAGGATTTGGGTTCTAATTTTGATTTTAAAGTTCAGGTTTGAGGTTTTATTTAGGTATTAGGATTAGGATTTATAGTGTACATTTAGGGATTGGATTTGGATTTGTGGATTATGATTAGGATAGATGGGTCTTGTATTATGGTTGGGGTGATGCACTTTGGATTTGGCTTAAGTTTGGAGATCTGTTTATGGTAATGGATTTTGATCTAGCCTTTGTAAGAGGATTTTGTGGTGCTCAAATTCAAAGTTTTACTGTGGATTTATGATGGATTTTGTAAATGTTCTTTTGGTTTTAATAATGATTATGAGTTTCACACAAGAAAACATGTCATGCATATGAACAACCTAGATTATTCATGTAGGACTGTGAATTATTTTGATCCCACCAATATGCTTTGTCTAGGAATGGAATGTAGGGCCCATGAGGAGGCACTAACCACTTTTGATCACCCAAGGTCATTCAAAGGCACAAGTGGAGAAAATACATGGTATACAAATATATTTCTTAGGGCAAGGTGAATAACTTCTTGTAGCATCAAAAATTGTCACCCTTGATAATTGCATACTAGGTTTAGCTCCCCCTATGTTCTTGGATCTAATTATGTATTTAATTTTCTCATTTTATAAACATCTTAAAAAAAATAAAAGATGGGATTGAAAATAAACACTTAATATTTAATACTAATGTTTAAGGCCCCAACAAGGATGGGTCTGGACTAGGGCGCCCAACTCCCTTGTCCAACCCTTTTTGGATAAAATTTAAATATGTCTGTGTTGACATTTTAATATTTGAAAATTTAAAATTATTTGTTAGCTATCGATATTTGGTTTTAGAGAAATTAGAAGAATTCCATATAAATAAAAATCATTTTCACCATTTTAAGTCTAATTAATCCTAGCATATTCTATTGAGAAAATTGAGCATCCTAAAATTAGTCAAGATAATTCAAGAGAAAAACTAGCATAATTATTGCAACATTTATTTTGGTCAAGCCTCATATTAGTCATACTTCATATTTTCATGTGAGTTTGTTCATATTTTATGTTCATTTGTTTTGTGAGTACTAACACTTGTAGGACTTCAAATCAAGCATCAATTTCTCCTTGAAGGTCATGAGTGCATGACTTTAGTTCATCATGGAATGCATATCTAAGTGGTGAGTTGCAATAATTATCAATTTATCACTTATTTATCATTTAGCCTCTATTCAATTGAGGCCAAGCTCTCTTTTATATCATCATAGCCATTGTGGTGATAGAAATACCAAAATAGAGTTTAACTTAGGAAATCCCCTATATGGCACAACCCTTCCCCCTCTCATGTATATAGGTTACATATTTGAAGTGAATTGGAATAATATTTGAAGACTAATTGTCGATTCATGCATTCAAGCCCCACAAGTCATCAAGTTAAGGAAAGTAGATTTTATCAATGACAGACGAAGTTTTGACAATGAGTCCAAAAGAGAACTTGGAGATTAGAAGAAACAAGAGAGTTAAATCAGATCTTTAGTAGCTACTACCTAGTCTAGGGTGACCAACGCCCCTATCCAAATATTTTAGGCCCAAATTTATATGTCAGATTCCTTTGTGCCTGCTCTCTTTTGTTCTACACTCTATTTCTATTTTTTTTGTTTTGTATTTTCCAAAAATCTTAATGGTTTGTTGCATTTTTATAAATAACCTAGGAACATCATATCAACATCATCCCTCCCAATAGAGGATTAAAACCTTGATCCACTATTTTGGCTCTTCCATTGAGGTTTGTAGCCAAGAGGGTGTTGAGATCATTTTAATCATATCCATTTTTCATATTGGAAGAAGTATGGTTTGAGACCTATATCACTTTTTCCAATCAAACACTTCCTATGGCTAACTGATTGTCGATGCATCACAACCAAGCACGATTGACAGGTCCTATCTAGAATGTACAAGCAACTCAAAGATGTTCTCTATATACCCAACTATATTGAGGTCAAATTTTGAGAATAAGAGGTGTATCTACAAGCACGTGGTTAGGGACAACCCATTCCACTTTAGCTTGTCCCCTCAAAATGGACAACAAGGTTGTTCCAAACATGATACCACTCCTTTCAAATGAGTCTTTTGATTATCCCATTAATTCCTATTCCCCTCCAGAACACATGGGTTTGGGTTATCCCTGTAGACACCTTGAAATTGAAATTTTATTTTATAATTATTTAATTAATTGCAAGAAAATAGGAAGATGGTAAATTAATGATAATAAGTGAATTTAATTTAATTAAATTATGTTTTCACTTTCCTTCTAAAGGATTAATTAACTCAACCTCTACCTCCACTCACCAATTCTTCTAAACCTAATTAATTAATTAATAAACATTCCTTAATCACCATTAACATTTTTCTCAATTAAAATATTCTTCCAAATCCTCAAACTTATAATCATGTGACAGGTGTACCTACTCCTCTTCAATGCTCACACATGTGCAAGAATGCAAAGGTCAACATCGCCTTCCAACTCATCCTTTAACCACCCTTCTCATTGGATGCTCACACATGTTTGAGATCCTCTTCCCTATGTGTAGCCCCCCTACACTTTCCTCTTCTATTTGCATGCCACCCTCATACATTCTCCATTTTCTCTCTTGTAGAAATTAAAAAATGTCTTGAGCCTACAAACAACATTTTTATACTAATTTACGTCTTTTCTCACATAATTAAATAATTTTTAATTATTTAATTATTCCTTAATACCACAAATAATTAAATAATTTTATATTATTGATGCAATGATAGGGAGGTCACCAACCTAATCAACACAATTTGAGTCCTCTCAATCACCTTTGCAAACTTCAAGACCCTCTCTAGGGTTATCTTCTTTGTTACCACCCTACTTGCCTTGTAGGCAACAAAACCTTGTTTTCTGGTCTTATTGCTCAAACACTCTAAAAAATCCACTAACCACTCATAATTTTAGGGACCCTTTAACCCCACACAAAACATGCCTCAAAATATTATTAGGTCTCTTTGGACCATCTTCACTTAAACTAGCCTTTAGCACTGAAAAGGGCTCCAATTAGCCCATTTTTCTAAAGGAACACACCTCCAATCTGACTACCAACTCAAGATTCCTCTTGAAAGTCTCCAAGCTACCTGAAAAACTTCATATTCTCCAATCCTTGAGTCACAACTCACCCTCAATGACCCTCTTTCATGAAAACCTCTCTTTTCACTAAATTGACTAGGGTATATTGAAAATATCATACCTAGACCTCTCACAACCTTAAAACCACTTCCAAAATTCCTTGTTCTTCTTGCAAAAGATTAATTGACCCTCAATTATGCTACCCCCAAGAACCTCTCACAGTTCCTTCATAAAACCTCTCAAATTCACCCTTTCCCCTCTTTGTTCAATTAGGGCTTCATGCCCAAACATGAAATTGGCCTCTCCTATCCTTTCCAACTCTCATAACACATCAGAATACCATTAATAATACCAAAACTACCAGGTTCTTTCTTGTTCTCAGTCAACTTCCTCAAATCACTAACTTTAGCGTTGTTCATAAGACTTGAAATTCAATGTTTTCAATAGGGGTAGCATGAATAAAATCTTGCAAAGGCTTTGTCAGCCTTAAATTATGACTCCTAAACCTACTCCTAATCTAGTTAGGTCCATTCCACCAAGAGACATGTACAAAAAGGCGGAATGGCCTATTAATGCGTTTTAACCCTCAAAACCTTAAACCCCTATTTTTAGACCGCTTGTAGAAATTTGCCTACCAAATGCTTGAAACTTAACACAAATCACTAAAATCAACTTTAAAATGATGTTAACTCTTATATCTAACAATTAAAATGCATCACAAATTGATAACACCCTATACAGAACCGTACACAGGTTGTAAGTGAAGAACTTACACAGAAATGATTGAAAACAAAGATATTTTATTGAATTTCTTCTTCCAATCCTTCAACAACCAATAACTTCAAGTTTCTAACATATTTATAACTCATCCAACCCATCACAACACCTATAACTACCTTACAACTTCCCATGACCGTTGGGCTCCCCTCCAACTTTCACATTTGCGCTTTTTTACAATATTTCATATGACAACTTTTAGCAATTTTGCAACATTTTACCTAATGACCCCACAATGACTCAAAAGACCACAAAACATTACAAAATTCATAAAATGGAGCAACAAGGTGCTTTGCACCAATTATTTAATTAATTCACTTTATCTTTATTCTTCTCAGATTAATTAAATAAATTTTATATATTTAATTACGTCACTAATTACTTTTTTCATCTACAATTTAAAAAATTGTTATTTATTTAATTATTCATATCCCTCTTTTCATCTATAATTAAATAATTATTTTCAATTATTTAATTATTCATTCCATCTTTCCATCTATAATTAAATAATTGTGTTTGGTTATTTAATTATTTATCTCCCTCCTTTCTTCTATAATCAAATAATTATTTTTAATTATTTAATTATTCATGCACCACCTCCTAAATTAAATAATTGATATAATTATTTAATTTATCTATTCTTCTCAATCAATCTCCACCATTGAACATATTTCATCACCTCTTAATCCTCACCATCCATCTAATTTAGATTTCTATAAAATCAAGCTATCAACCTCATTCCAACCTTAACCACATTCTTTGAGATTTTGCTTTCAATCATCCATCTTGGGGAACCACATTATTTAAGATTTTCCTATCTTATATCTATATTGAGCTTATTGTGAATTGTGAACACTACATATCTAAGAGCAAACAAGCAAATTTGAGAAGAGCAATGGAGGAGAATCAACTTTTCCATAGGAATTGAGGTATTATTGGTTTATTATTTGATTTCCATTGTCATCTTGTGCTTCATTGTTAGATTAGGGTGTCTATGACATGAATTTGGGTGGTTTTATGTTTTTTTTTATTGATGATTCATGCCTTTCCCTCGATTTTCCTAGTCGACACTCTCCACTCATTAAACTCAAGTTCTTCCCAAGATATTCTCACATATGTGTGATCACACCTACACCTCTTCCCCATGCCATATGTCATTGTATCAATCCTCCACCTTGTGACACTTGTCACAAGGCTAAGATTCCATCATCTCATGTAATCTCAACCCTCCATCTTACAATCCATCTCATACCTCCATTTTAGCCTCCAATAATCCATAAATTGGAGCCTTTCCCATTGATTTTTTTTAAGAGGGGTAAACATTTATTTATCAAAAGAAGTTAGATAATACAAAAAACCTTGAGAGCCTCTATTAAAAGGGACCGAAGAGGCTATCCTTGAAATACATAAAAACCTGCACCATAAGACCAACCAACAAAGAATAAACAAAGACATCCCCTTAACCATGAATATCATCTTGAATTAGTTGTTTCAATTTGTTTGAATAATCCAGAAGAAGATGCTCCCAATCATTAACCTTATAGTCATCCTTTTTCTTTGAATCCCACTTTTCCAAACAATCTGCAACACTATTCCACTCCATTGGGATATGGACAAAGGACACCACATGGAATGAATTGCTTAGCCTAAGAATTTTTTGAGTCACAAAAGCCAAATTTTATTTTACTCCCTCCATATTCTACTTCATTAAAAAATTAACAAGGATCATAGAGTCAATTTCATACACAATCTTGCACTATCCCAAAACACAACTCTTCACTAAAGCATAAAGGATAGTAACAACCTCCATAAGATTATTAGTTTGATACCCTTCATATATGGAGAAGAATAATAAAGTGGTGCCAAAATTATCCCTCCCAACACCTCCAATCCTAGCTTGCTCAAGATTACCCCTAGACAACCCATTAGCATTAATATTTAGAACCCCCTCAAGAGGAGGAGACCACCTTCCTTCCCTCAAAATTTTCTTATTGGGGTTCCTCTCCCCACAGAAGAGGAAACCCTCAAACCATTCTTGTATAAACCAATCTTTTGATCACATCCAACTCCCTAGTCTCAACGGGGGTAACTACCTCACACTTTTCCTAAATGGTCTCTTGAACCATACCCATAATCCTCTGCTAAATCTATTGGACCATCAACATTTGATCCTAAAAAATCCTTTGGTTCATTTCTATCCAATTTTTCCAAAGGATACATGAGGGCCCAATACTGCAAGCCACCTGAAGAAATTTCTTTTAGCAGGCGATCTCCCCAAACTCCTCCAAAACTCAACTAGAGACATAACATGCACAAATACTTGTTTCCAAACACCCTATCATTGGTGCAAAATGAAACAAACAAATGAGCACTGAAAGAATAAGCGTGAAGAATATTCTTCATTTTTACCATACAGAACTTAGATAGATGGACCCCGACTACCCCTCTTTCTCAAATTCTCCCAAGTGTGACACCAATCATGAGAAATTAACCAAAGAAAGAGTTGCTTTTAGGAGAAGAAAACTAGTTCCAAACATTCTTCCACCAAGGGACTTCCTCCCCTCTATATTTATGTTGATCTAGAACTTGATACCCAACAACCATAGTGTACACCCCTAGGATCAAGAGTTTAAGCCAAGAAATCAACCCAAGTCAATGAGCTGCAAGCTCTACCTACTAAAATTTGAGATAGCTCTTTATGGTTCTCTGTTAAGTGTCCAGTATCAAGAATCCTTCCACTTAAACACCTCCAAATGTTCCAAAATCTCACTAACTTTAAATTCTTCCACCCTAGTCCAACCGGACTCCAAAAAGCTATGGCATAAATTTTGAAGGTGTGGATACATAGTCATTATTAAGGGAATCTATCCCAAGAATCAAACCAAAAGAGAGCCCTAGATCCCCTATTACATATCCAAAACAAAACTCGCTTGATTAAATTAGCACCTCTCTTGAGAGTGTCCCAAATTATTGACCCCCTTCCATCTAGGCCATATCTTGGAATATCTTCTATCTCCACTCCTCACAAATACTTAGAAGAAATGATCCTATCCCAATTATGATCCTAGTTTGTGCACCACCTCCAATAAAGCTTAGCAACTAAGGACTGACCAGTAAGAATAGCTTTTCGTAGCCCAAGACCCCCTCTTGCTTTGGGCTACACACATTATCCCACTTCACCACACTTCACTTTGATGAGGCTAGATTCCTCAACCATAAAAAAATGTCTAGAGAGGGTATCCAATTCCTTACTGAAGCTTAAGGGAGAAACTTGCACAATGCATATGTAAATAGGAAGCACTTGAGCCACCGATTTCAATAACAACACTCTACTAGCAAAGGAAAGCCACCTTAAAGTCCTATAAAGGAGAAAATTTGACACCCTCAAGATGATGAGGTCTCAAGGGGAAAATGATCCTTAACTACCTCAGGAATCAAAGCTTAGGTGATGGGATAAAATGGTGAGAGTTTCAAAAACAAAAAGAGTAGGTCACAAAGGTTTTCTAGAAAGTTTGACAAGATCTCAACGAAGGATGACAATGCGGTGGGTGGACGTTCCTATGGCATGTTGGCATCTTGTATGGATCAAAAATTGAGAATGTCATAGAAAACACCAAGATGACTACTACTATACTAATTACTAGGAACTCTTAAAATATAGGAAAAATAATAGAGAATAACAGGGACCAAAAGAGCAGGTTGTAGAGATCTTTAGGAAAAATTGGAAAGCTTTGTGCTAAGGATGATAGCACAATGTGTGAATGTCCTTGTGATGTGTTGTATTCTCATACAAACTAAAAATCAAGTTTATAATTTAAAATTGCAAAAAACCTATTGATTTTTTGATAACTAAAATCTTGGAAATTCCCTGAAATAATAGAAAGTAATGAAAATGAGAGAAAACTAAATAAGTGAAAAGGAAATTACTGAGATGAAAAAGAAGAAAGATGAAACTCACAAGAGGTCCAATAATTAATCTCCCAAAAAAGCTACACCTTTGATACTTGCACACATAAAAATGAAAAAATTATTGGGGTTGTTTAGGGGCTTGCCTCAGTTAAATTCCCATTACAGTGTTTCCACCTCCACGAATAGCCAGGTAAATAGATATATAATAGACAAGATAGAAAAATGCATAGAAAAGGGATGTGATAAATCCCAAGATACTAAAAGACATAATACAAATAGATATACTTGCAAGGATTGAGGAAGCTAAAGACAAAGAAAGAAAGAGATATTTGTGAGAACCAAGAAAGTTTTAGAGGACTTTGTGAGAACTTTGAAACCACTATAGCAAGCTGTAGAAAGCTATGAAATCTTGAGAGAAAAACTTCTCGAGAGAGAAAGAAAAGAGAGAAAGAGTAAGAGAGATCAAGATAGTTCAAGAGAGAGCAATAGAAGTGAAAAGATAAATTTAAAAGAGAGAAGAGGGAAAATGATATTTTCAAGCTATTACAAGTCATCCTAAGCCATTTCCACCAAACAAGGTAGGTGACAAGTGGAAAAATGCTCAAACATGATCATTTTAACGTTAAAATGTTGTGGGACATTATTGCAATACATGAACATCCATGTAGTGCACAAGTGTCCAGATAAATTACGCTAAAATATGGTGGGAAATGAGAACACAAGGTTAACAAAAAATTGGTGCAAGAAAGTGGTTGTTGAAAAGGGGCCTTGAGAATCCTGAGAGGGAAAAAGGATGATGCAAGGGCTAAGATGAGCCTACACAAATATTGAGGGAGTGGGCATTGTTGGCATAACAATTAGCACCTATTGACTACTAGTTGGCATGGATAGGTATGCACACTATGTAATGAGTGCTCTTCAAATTAGGAGGGAAAGATCTCTCATTGTGTTGGTAAATGTGTGAAAAAGTAAAGTATTCTAACTCCTATCTTTTTGACTCGGCTGAAAGAGGCACAAGGTTTCAAAAACCATGAATGTTGCAACTGAGGTTTTTCTCTAGTTTTGTAGATCCTAACTACAACTCAAAACTAACTACTTTAAACTATCCAATATCCTCAAGAAAATAGAGCATGCGGAAATGGAGCAGGAATGATTATACAATAAACTCTATAAGAGGATTTCCAAGGAGGAGGGATCCCTATCCAAGGTGTAGGATGATACAAAGCTTATTAGGCACAACACTAAAATGATAATTCTTCTTTCCAAATTTTTAAGGAGGAGGAACCCCTATCTGAGGTGTAGATTGAAAGAAAAACTATTAACACAACAGACAATAGCCAACTAGGACAACAAATTGCATTGGAAAAACACACATACAATAAATGATCAAACTAGCCACTATATTTAACTAAGATGAACAATCACCATAACAATAACATGAAGGAAAGGTGGCACAACAATTCATTATCATAATAAAAGCTTGTGAATAGATACAAAATAACAATATTATAGGCAAGGTAGGCACAACATATATTACTGTTACATGCAAAAGTTAATTACAAATGAGCAAAGAGCTCTTATTTATAGACATCAAAGATGTAGGGAACCCTAAAATCACATTGAGTCAACTACAGTCTTGAAAGCATGCAAGATTTTATTGCTAAACCCTAATAAAGCAAACTATACAGTTAACTAGAAACCTACCATCAGTTAACCGAAACATCTTATCTAAATGGACAATGTGCAAGCATGCACGTCCTTATTGAAAGAAAGTTAAGTAGAAAACTAGCGTTAGTTAACTAGAAAACTAGCATTAGTTAACGAAAACCCTAAATGAAAACTCCAACTCCTCCAAGATATTTTTGAGGATAAGATAGACATGCATAAAATCAACAAAGAGAACTAAAAATGAATGTCAAGTTCTAACTGCTACTCTTGGTTCTATCCTTGAAAATAACTGCAGGTCTTAATTGACTTATCACTCCAAATCATCACTGTCCATCATGTCATCCAAGAACTGGTCAATTGTATTATCCTCTAGGAATTTGACACTTTCCACGATGATAACCTGCCTTTGGCACTCTGTGTCACCATCCTTGATTGCTTTCTAACATTCTATGATATCTTCAATTGCCCTTTTGAAACTATCATCACTAAGATGTGAGCCATCTTGGACACCACAGGATCTCCTTCGAGATTATTACGAACTAGCTTCTCAAACTCTACCTAAACTGCCTCTAGATCACTGTGAGAACCATCCTCACAAAGATAATGGCATGGGAATTGAGTGATAAACTCGTTGATAAGTTTGAGAGCTTTAGTGACATCTTCCTTGCATGCATTCATCCTGGTAGAGATTCTTTCACATGTTTCCAACCTCAAAAGATGTTTTTCTCTCCAAGTGAAAACCTTTTCTTTCTCTTCTTTTTCCTCTACCTCTATGGCAGCATATGCAACTGATAACTGAGATATGATAATTCTGTCCTTTTCCATGATGTTTGGGACTACCATCTCAATCTGCTGGATTCCATGATCAAGCCTATGTGCATCACTTCTTAAATAATATAACTCTAAAAGAAGCTGACAGCTTGTAACAATGAAGTCTTCAATCCAGCTATCCAAAAGTTTACCATGACTGACTAGCTGATCCAACTTCTATTGTTCTACAAGTGGAAGAACAGGTGCTCTACTCGAGTTTCCATGAATGTGCTCAGAGATGTACTGTCGAAGTTGCCTAATTTCAACCTTAAGAAGCACTTTATCTTCACCCTCCTTCATGACATGCTCCTCAAGATTATTTGTGACAATATTGAGAAGGCTCATGTCTATTTGTTGAGTGCTCCTACCAAGATTTTCCTTGATGAAGGTGAAATAACCAACATCAACCTCATTTAAGCTCTTACCCTCTAGTCGCATAGCAACTTCTACGATGATCTCAGCCTCAAAAATTTTCTTGATATGCACTTGCTTCTTGACTTTCTTGTTTGACCTTCCCTAATAAGGGTCACCAAACTCAGACAAATCTAGCTGATATGATGGTTCATGCCTCTGTCTTCCTAAAGATCTCTCAAGCCAACAACAATGAACAACATTATTAGTTCAAGGAGAGACTACAGAAGGTGTATCAACCTGTGGTGGATCATTGGTCTCTGATGACTCTCGAATTGGTGGTTCTAGCTCTGAGTCTATATCTATAGGGGGCGATTGTGGTGATAATGGTGAGCTAGGAGGTGAATTATGTGATTCACCCTAAATGATTGTCTCAACTGGAACTTTAGGCACCCTTTTGACTTGCTTCTGCTTTCGTTTAACGATATTTTTTCCCTTTGTGCTCCCACTAAGTCTGACACCCTCAAGTAGCTTCAAAATGACCTTAACTCGAGGTCTTGACCTCAAAGTAGAAGGAAATGATGAAAACCCTACTAGCAGCTTTGGAACTGGAACTGTCTTGCGCCTTCTTTTACTCTCTAAGAAGTGCATGCTAGTTTTGATAACTGACTTTGACAAGTCCTCTATGGAAGTGTTCTCCTTGGCATACCAATCTGGCTAGAAAAGTGGCTAGTGAGCAACTTGATCTTTGAAATATGAGCTAAGCAAGATCTCTCCATCATCATTTGACAGACCCTCAACATACTTTGATAGTAAATCAGTAAGTTGAGCAATAGTGAGTCTGCAATAGTGACGTCGACGTACCTCAAACTCATCTTCGCAATTAGCCCAAAAATCCTTAAGTGTTGGCTTATGTGCAATCCCTCACTCCAAACCAGTTGCATAATGACCTAAGGGATCATAAGAATGCCTCTCGATGTGGTACTTGAAGTTGAATCTCTTAAGCTCACTTGTCATATACTTGCAATCCATGGAAGCCCTACATGTGAAAACACCCCATTCGAAAGGAAAGGAAACTACTATCTTGTGGCGACTATGAATGAAAGAGTGAATGTGCTGAGCTTTTCTAAGAAACTCCATGAAAAGAAATTTGTTTGACGGGTACCTTAGTAGATCAGAGGCTCTCTGGTGTAGCCATACACTCGGATTTAAGTGAAAGTGGGGAATTGAATGAACAAATTTTCCCAACTCTCCATCACCGATCTTACCTCTAGTGAAACCCTGAAATGCATTTCATTGTCGAGATCCTTGATTATCCTCATGAGAAAGTGGTCATTCACTACTTTGAAATCCTATTAAGCCTTTGAGAACTCCAATTGCGAATAATATTTGTGAACTCACTGAACACCAAGAGTACCATTGGTCTTCAGATGTCTAAATTTTCCTTGAGATGCAATCAAGTAGACCAAGAAAGAGACCATGTGAAACTTGTGGATTTTGAGGAAATCAATGATTTGTTGGCGAATGCACTCGCTGATCAACATGGCCCAGTCAAAGTGTTCTGAACCATCTAGGATCTGTGAAATGACAAAATAGTCAGAAAATATTAGCTTCCTCCTGACTGGTAACTCGATTGAGTAAAGTTATTAAAACTGCAACTTCATCCTTGAATTCATCACGACCAACCTACTTTGGAATGTTGGTCTTCTGAATCTTCGACCACTTCTAAGAAACTTTCCTCCATGATCTATCCTGGTCTTCATACCATATATTCTCACAAGCCTCGATGACTACAGTGAAATTATTTGAGCGAGGAGGACTAGCAAAGCACTTTTCTATGTCCCTTGGCTTGAGACTGCAGATAATCCTCCCATCAGTCAATCTGATTTGTCTTACAGATGAATCATAGTGTTTAATGCATGCAAGAAAATAATTGAGATCGAAAATGGTGATAAGAATTGATGCTACTGCGAGCAAGCCAGAATGCTCAAGATTTCACATTACTGTGTTGTTGGGACCTTCCAACGTGCTCAAATTGACCATCCGGTAGATATGATTCAGGTCTAAATTTGAGGTTTTCAAAAACTAGATTTTTGATTGTGAAGTCGGGTATGTATGGACAATTTTCAGAAAAAACTGGAAAATGCTTGGATGAGGCTAAAAGTTGCTAGTTGCAGGAAATTTTTTCGATTTTTTTTTGAAATGTGGGTTTTGTGCAGAATTGAATTCTAAGCCAACCCAAAATGTCAGAAATTCAAAAAGGTGTGTTTTAATAGGCATGCAATGGCTTTTTAATCGAGAACTGAAAGGGTTTTAGAGCTTCCCGGGAAAATTTTTCCCAAGAAAATCTAGAACATGGGTTTTGTGCACAACGGAATTCTAAGCCAACCTTGATAAATAGATTTTGAAAAAAAAATGTGTTCTTGACCCACATGCAAAGAAATCTTTGGAAAAAATAGAGGGCTTCAAAATGAAGGCTACGGGGCAATTTTCTCAAAAAAATTTGACACATGGGTTTTGTTGTAGATGTTGAAATATGTGAACCCAAAAGCTCAATTTCTAAATATTTTGCCATTTTCTTAGACATGTGAAGAAATTAAGATGAGAATAGAAGAAATTAGACATAAGATAGAAGTTTCAATTCTGCTTCTGAAGAAAATCGCCTATGCTTGACTGAGATCTGTTGACACCTACATGCACTGAAAAATCTAACTCTAAAAAAATGATCTTTTGAAAAAACTAGATCCGATGCTGAAAAATTGAACTCAAAGCACCCTCAGATATTTTGTTTCTCAAGAAAATCACCTCTGCTCTGAACTCGGTATGAGAAAGAATGGTGAAAATAAGACTTAAATAAAGAAAATTAATTCTAAAATCATCCATCTTCATGCATAAGTGCACCTCATTAAAATATTCAACTTTATTTTTGATCTAGACTTCTGAAATGCTAATTGAATGTTAAATTTTCCCTAAATAGGGCACCACCTTTGATAATTTCAGTTGAACTTGACATGCAAAACAATCAACTATACATGCAACTCAGAAATCATCCCTTTTGCAATAATTAAATCAAAGTCAATTTTTTAAATAGTTAAATGATATTTAAAATCATTTTCAATGTGCAAAAATCATCTTGAGTTCAAAAATTCAACCTTTGACTTTAGGCATTTTTTCTAGACTGTCATTTTAATGAAAAATTGGGTTTTCAATTCTCATCAGAGCCTCTATTCAATCACTAACTCTGTTTGACTGACACGTCCAATCAATTGGCTGAAAATTGCATTAAAGAGTAGGATCAATGATAACAAAATCACTCCTTGAGATTGCAATCTGTAAAATTGAGATTTGAGGCCTGAAAAATCCAAGTACCCTTGGCAAAAACTGTGCTTTTGACCCCAGACTTGGCCAAAATTTCATCATTTTCATCACTAGAAGGTAAACTTGACCTCCTTGTATCTTTTTCTCAACAAAGCTTTAGGACTAAAAAATTGGTTCATTGTGGAGCTGGCTTTGTTCTACAAAACAACTCCAAGAGAACACTTCTAAAAACATCATTTGAAGGTTGAAATTGAAGGGTGCCCTTGGCCTCCAACTGGCTAAAATAACACTTAAACTCTAGCTGCAGGCTACTGACTTGTCTTATGGCCTAACGAAGATATGCAATAGAGAGTTGGACATAACATGGAGAGGATGAACACCTGAGATGATCAGAAAAATGATATTCAAGGCTCCAAAACCTTGGGCATCCCTAGCCTCCAGGGGCGCTTTTTCTTTTCCCATGACTTTTTGACCAAGATTTAACCTTGTGTTTGTCTCATGATTTTGGCTTTGCAGCAACTTAGAATGACTTGCTGATAGAGACGTTATGAAGCTAGACCAAGCATGAAACAAACCTCAAAGGTGTCATTTGATTAAAAACCTTCATCTGATCCCTCAAAAAGATGGGTGCCCCAGGCTTAGAGGCATGCTTTTCCTTCCAGTGTTAGCCATTTTTTTGTTCCCCTCATTTCTCTCTAAATCTTCTGTAACAAGAGCTAGACACATCCTTTTGATTGGATGGATAGCTCATCACGAAGTTGACATGATCCTAGATAAGTCTTCTAAGAAGTTACAAACCTCAAAAATAGAATCTAGACCTCCAAAAGCCAGGGCACCCCTAAATAGGAAGCACTCTTGCTCCAGAGTTAGAAAAATTTGATGATTTTCATCTCGATTTTTAATTTTTTCAAATTTTACCAGTATCTTGGTGACATCAAATTGACTCATAGTCCATACTTGAATTTCCCAAAAACAAGCTTCTGACATCATTTTAGCAAGGTTTAGACCATTTTAAGCAAAATGACTTAATGAAGCAAAAAAATTGGTTTGGGTACAACAAACACTAAAGTGGATACAAAAGTGTAGGTTAAATTGCAAAGGTATGCAATTTTCAACACTATATTTCCCCCCCACTTTAGCGGGTTTATGAATCTACATGAATATTCATGCTAAAGTAAAGCTACTAAACATAAATAACATCATTATGTTAAAAGGATAATTTAGAGGAAGCAAATAGCTCTTCAAACCAATGAAGCTTGCCCCTAAGGTGAAGACCTACAAAACAAACATATTAGACTAGAAAGATCTGCACAAGAAAAAAGGTTAGAAAATAAAAAGCTACAAAATCGTAGGGTTAGAACATATACATGGATAACACATACACAAAGTATATAGAAAACTAACTAAAAGGATTTGAGTCAGCAAAGTGAAAGAGACCTTGATGTGGGAGGTTATCTTATTACTATGCATCGTTCCCAAAATGAAAAGAAATAAAACATAAAAGAATTATTAAATGAGAGAAGAATGTAAGGATTGATTTATTCAAAGGAATAATGCATCCAAAAGACATGGAAGTAACCAATGTCAGAGAGAAAAGGAGAGATAGAAAGAGGTTGAATAGCATATACTCAGGATGAAGAGGATGTGGGTCTTTGATCTGATATATACAATTGTAAAGCTAAGCGAGGACACAAAGAGGACACATGTCTTCTATCCTACAAAGCTGACTGAAAATTCACCACAAACATGTTAGTTGCATACCAACATGTTGGGAAAAAAAGTGAAAAAATAGACATGATAAATATGATCAGATAAAAAGGCATCATATGAAAAGTGAATAAAGAAAACATTGATAAGAATGGATAACAAGTTTTGTTATGCTATAAACCATATGAAATCACATAGACTTTTGGCTACTACAAATTGTATTGTAGGAAAATCACAAAAAAAGCAGGTCTAGTCAAGCTACCCCCAAGCTAGATGATGAGATCATAAGTCATCAAGATTTTTAAGACATTTTTAAAAGCAAGAATAAGATGATATGATAGCCCCCCTTAAAACAATAGCATATTTACTATGATGATGGTTTAAGGAAAATAAAATTGGAAGAAAGAAGAAAGGAGGTCCTCAAGAAGTAAACACACCTCCAAAACAAGTTACCCTTGGCCCCAACTTATAGGTGAGGATAGCCATGCTAGATATTATTGTGTCACTACCATGGATAAAGTATGGTTGCAAGAAATAGTGTACCACCATGAAATCCAATGAGCAAAAAAAGTTATGAATGCCACATAGTGGATAACAACACAATGGAAAGGAGTTGTAAGAACCTCATAGGAAGATGCTTATTAGATAGAATGAACAAGATAGGGGTAGACCTCAATATTACTTTTCATGTAAAGAAAAGATAGGTGCATCAAAAAATGGAAGAGTGATGACACCATAATCAAGAAGTTGGTATATTTTATCCTTCAAGACTCAACATTCACTAGTGGAATGACTAGGCACTCGATGATATGCACATAAAGTGTTTTTTTTATTATGTTTATGAAATTTCTTATGCATAGGAGGAAGAGTAATCGAGTGGGATTGAGAATCCTTCTCAAGGTATGATCTTGATCAGATAAAGAATGAGGAGCAAGAAGCAACCCTTTCTCTTTTGAAGAAAAGTTTGATTGTTGTACCCCAAATTAAAAATTTTGCTACACTTAGACATTTTGAAAAAATGGTCAGAAGTCTTGTTAAAAACTATCAAAAAGATCAAAAAATGGTAGTTTGTATGTCATGCATGAAGGTCAAAAACTCAAAAATTTCAAAATTTGAGGATTTGAGTCTACTCAGAGCGAAGTTTTCTACAAAACCCAAATCTCAATTTTTTGGCCCTAAATTTTAGCAAATTTTCTAAAAATAGAATTTTTCTGGATTTTTTAGGTTTCTTCTAGAATTGATGCTAGCAAAATTTTCTAAAAATAGAATTTTTGGCTTCTAGGGTTCAAACTAATTTTGATTGGTTGAAAATACTTCCTCATTAGGCTAGTCTAGACAGAATCATCAAAAGACCATTTTTCTCTAGTGGGTCTATTATGTTTTTTTAGAAGCTAAAATAGGAGCTTCAAGGTCATTAATGGAGGATGCTCAACTACTAGGTTTTAGGTTTTAGGTCTTAGGCATTGCACATATCAGGAAATGGTGAAAGATGTTCGTGAAATGAAGAATGAAGGAGGGATGCTAGAAATTCTTGAAAATAGTGAAAATTTGGCTAAGTTTGGATAGTTCAGGCACCCTTGCTAAGTCAAGGCACCTGGGATTTTGTGCCTTAGAATATTTTTTAGTCTACAACGTGATGTGAATATAACATCTACTGAGCATGGAGCGAGGAATAAAGAATGAAGGGAAAAGTTGGAAAAATGATAAAAATGACTAACTCTTGCTAGTAAAGGTGCCCCTGCTAGCTAGGCTCGCCCATCTTTTCAAAGCCTCATAAGTTAGAATTAGAGTTTGTGCTTCCCAAGAAGTGTTGCTCATAATTATTTTTGCTTGCAGTGAGTTTATCAATAGGTCCATGAGATCAATTAGTCAATCAAAATATCAAATCGAATAGAGAAGTCTTGACAGAGGAGCAAACTGGAAGTTCTGAAACATTAAAAATATTCTAAATCTGGGAACTTTGGGTGCCCCAGGTAGCCAGGGGTGCCTAGGGTTTTGGAGGATCAAAAAATGTTGTAAGGGTTTTAAAATATGCTCATCTCCTTCAGAATTTCTTAGGCTATTCAATGGACATCTTAGCCAGATCATCAGATTCATTAGTTACTAGCAGTTGCAGATCAAATAGAGGACAAAGCATGGAAGGTCAAAATTGAGAAATTGAAAGTCACTTAAAAATGACTAATTTTGGAGAGGATGGGTGCCCCATCTAACCAGGGGTGTCCAAGTATTTGAGTTCCTGAAAGATGAAATTAGGGTTTGTAGTCTTCATAACATTCCTTCAGATTCCAACATGCTCTCTAATGAAATCAACAATGAACTAAGAATATTTTCCAGTCATTAGATATTGTTGATCAAATGAGTAGAGAAAATAGAGAAAAGAAAGTGAAAATCATTGGAAAAATATAACTTTGGCGAGGTTGGGTGCCTTACCTAGCTAGGGGCACCCAAGGATTCATCCCATTAGATGCAGTTTTTATGGCAAGTCACCTGTAGAAGATCTTTCTAAAAATTCATTGAGCTCTCCAACAAGTCTAGTAGCCAGCTCAACAAGAAAATATAACATTTGGAAATGAGAATTCACTTGAAGATCATAAATCAAAAGAAATTGAAGAACATTAGAAAAAAAAGAACTAAGTCTGGAGGACTTGGGTGCCCTAGCTAGCTAGGGGCACCCAAGATTTTGAGGCCTCAGATTCTATTTTTCGAGGTTGTAGTCTCCAGGACAATCTTCTCTAATTTGACTAGGCTTCACAATGAGATCATTAAGTAGTTCATAGGATTCATTTGGCATCTAAAAACTAGGATTAAACTAAGGACAAAATCAAGCAAAATTTGGAAATTTTAGAGAAAATGGCTGAGTCTGCCAAGTAACGGCACCCAAGAATCTATGCATTAGTGAAATTTCCAAATTTTGTCATTCAACATTCAAACAACATCCACATTCAATGAAATTGGCTCAGGATTGGCTTCAAAGATTTAAAGCTGGAGAATAAAGCATTTTTTTTTAATCCTCAAAACCTATTTAAGAAGGCCTTTGCATTCATTATTCATAGATTTTTGCAGGTTAACATCCAAAGGAGGAAAAAAGTAATTTTCTTCATATCAAGATTTGGAGGCTAAAATGTGGTGCGTTTTCGAAGTTCTTCATAATTTCCATAGTAGGTTGCTGAGAGGATCACTTTTTCATGCTTCAAATTTCCAAGGCATCATTTTTCAAAAGAAGAGGGTTATCTTTTTCAATTTTCATCAATTTGGGTCAACTTGGTTTTTTATTCTCTACAACTTTGGAATTTTTTAAAATTTTAAAGAACCCTTTTTTCTATGCTTTTTCAAGAAACGCTCAGTTTTTCCAAAATTGAACAAACTGGGTCTCTTTAAAATGTGATTTTACACAATACCCAACTCAGCCTTTTTCAAGAAAATCCTAAAATTGTAGGGTTTTTGCTTTCTCAATCAGCCATCCACATCTTCCAAAATCAGATGATTTGGGTCTCTCCACAAAGAGATTGTACACAAAACCCATATCCCAACTTTTTTTCGAAAAAATCTATCTTTCTAAAGAAGAAAAATCAACAAGTTGTTTTTAGCTTTTGTGCAAAACTTGTACAAGTGTAGTCGAGTTTACAGTCAAAATTCAAGTTTTTCAACATGCAGTACTCTCCCATGGAATTCAGAACCAAGTCGGTGTTGTATCATGATTATCTTAAAACTTTTGAAGCTGATTTTCATCATATAAAAGCAGTGTTCAATTTGCATGCTTTGGAAGATGTAGGAAATGTTGCGGTAAGACATCTTGGTCATTTTGGATTGTTTGTAGCCTCAGGTCGGATGATGTTGAAAAGTGTTTTTCAATACCACCATCGAAAAAAAACAACATCATCTCAGTCGAAGAGCATGAAATGGTGTGGTATGAGCAAAAGGACAAGTATTGGAAAAGAGTTATACAATACTCTTCTATTGAAAAATCAAGAGAAGTGTCAGAAGTATAAAAGTTGTAGAAGAAACAGAGGAATGTTAGAAGATGGTCACACATAGGGTAAAAAAAGATATGTTGAAGCAAGATGATATATTTATAAAAGGTCATCACTCTAGTTGCAAAGCCGCCAAAAATAGCAAGATTTGATAAATTAGCTGAAGATGTCAAAGATTCTCTAAGTTCGATTGCAGAAGGTGAAGAGATCTTGGAAAAGTGGAATATTGCCTTAGATAGTAGCAACACACCTGAAAAAGTAGTTACCAACTTTCTGGCGGATTTAGTTTCCCAAAATACCAATGGATGAATTATCTTATCAGGATAAAAAAGATCTCCAAAGATAGATTTAAAGCAATAGTTAACTCGATGCTTTTTCTGAATTTTCTTGCTATTCTTGTCTCATGCTTATCTATTCTTTGTGAGAGAAAATAATCAAGTTGTAATAGTTGTCACTTTTCTTGTTTTTTTTTTCTTTCAACAGGTTGCTAGATAGTTATCTTGTTTTAGTTTTAGAAAAAAAGCTTGCAAGTTAGCAAGTCTTGTTGTAAAATCAAGGATATTTTAGGGTTCCCTACCCCTCACTTGTGTATAAATAAGGGAAACATTGCTCATTTTTTTGGAACCATTATTGTGATAGAAAATTGCTGAGCCTATTTTGCTTGCAAGTTGTTATTCAATGTCTATTCAATTAGTGTAGGAGCAAGATTGCATGCCTACCTTTAGCTACAAGATATTGTTCAGTTCATGTGTTACTTGTGTTACTTTTATTTTGGTTTGATCGCAAAACTATAAGCCTATTATTTCTACAATCCTATTGTCCCAGAAGTGTAATCATTTTAGAAATTTAAGAAAGGAAATCTTATGCCTGCATTACTGCTCTGATCTACTCTCTTAAGTTTTGTTTTATATGTTTTGGTTAGATAATCTTTATTTCAGCTTGCATCAAATAGTACAATGAGTCTTTAGGTGTGCGTTGAAAGAGAGTTTGTTTAAGTATCTATGTTACCAAGATAATTCCTTATTTACTTTTAAATCTTAAGCTCTGAGTTCACTTGAGTTGTTAAAAGCATCATTATAGTAGGCTTAGTCATAGTTGAAATTTTAAAAGAGAAAATATTAGCTATGGCGCTAGAGTTTTATAACCTTGTGCTCTTAGATAAAAACAAAAAGATTGGAAAATTAGTTTAGTTTACTTTCTTTAAGCATAATCAACAAAGAGGGAGCTTCCCCTCCTAATTCGAAGAGTAGTTAATCTACGCATAGTTGTCTGTTTCTAATTTACATACTAGAGGTGCGGATTGAAACACCAATAGTTTTTTGGCACCCATCATGGGGCACGAGGCATAAAAATTCAAGAAAGCTTATGATTTGTGACATAGGAATGACCATTTGACATCCTATTGCATGATCCAGCTAGAAGCAATGGTTGATAACAATAATAATGGTGGCAGAAATAAGAGATTTCCACCCCCATTGCCTTGGGGTGACAACATTGGACCTTTATCTTTGTGAGAAAATCATGAGTTGCCTAAAGGATCAAGGAAGCACTTTCTCCAATTTCATGGAAATGAGAGTCAACACCCTGATGATCATCTTTTCACCTTCACAATGGCCTGCACTGCCTTGCATGTGAAACTATGAGTGAGAAATTTTTGGCAAGATTCAAGCCAGTTGAAGACAGTAATTTGTTGTTTTCCCAAATTATAAATTCAAAGATGGAGCACAACGAGCCCATGAGGGAGTTTTTAGAAAGATTTAATCATCTTGTTACATGACTTTTTTCTATACTTAATCCATCACCAAATATTCTAATGTGTTGTTTCATAAATGATCTTCCATTAGAGATAGCCTTCTTTTTGAAGATGACAAAAGAAATAGAATTTATGAATGTGCAAGAACACACCATCAAGTTGGAGGATAACATGATCACCTCCAACAAGATGAAGAATGATTCTATTAGGCCTCTATTTCAAAGTTCTACAAATCCAATGCTACAGAAGGTAGCCAATGAAATTCTTGCACTACAACCTCAATACGAATCTCAGTAGCCATACCAACAAAAAAAGAGTAACTTTAACCATTACAACAATTATAGGCCACAGTTTCTAGCTCCACCAAAACAAACAACTGAAACTACACAAAATGTAGTATTTTGCTATTTTCATGAGACCAATGTGCATATCAACTCTACATGTCCTGAAAACTTAAGAATGAATAAGATCATGGGCTATACTGAAGCTGCACCTACACCAAGTTTGAATGTTGTCTTACCATAGATAGACAACTACTTTGAGATACTTTAAAAGTGAACTCGTTATTGAAGAAAAAGAAGACCTCCACCACCAATCTCTTGTAGTAAATCATGGAAGACATTTAATGCCTGTTTTTACACGTGTTTTGCACTTGAAAGCACAAAAGGAAGAAGAAAAGAGGTGGAGAGCTAAAGAACAAGTTAAAGAAGTGATTTCTCAAGACTCATTTCTAGCCAATTTTGACATTGTAAACTCCATGATGAAGACCAAGGTTAAGATTTCACAGTTGGAGTATCTTCATGATCATCTTGAGCAACTAGACAAATTAATACAAGTAGTTAAGAAAGAGGCTTCAATCTAGCCTACATTGCTTGAGTCATTTGTTCCAGTTGATCAAAAGCCCAAACCTTTCTATATATCTTTATATATAGGAGGATTCAAATTGAGCAATTGTATCTCAGAAAATGTCATGCCTCTACAATTGATGAATGCATTGGGAATATCATGCATATAAACTCAAAATGAATGTTATTCACTTGAGTCTAAGTTGGTGTCGTTGGTCAGACAATTAAAGAACGCTCAAGTCAAGTTGGTGACTTGTCCACAAAAAAAGATAATGATGACTATCCTAGTGGCTAACATTCTAGCTAGCTATGGGATGTTGTTGAGTCAGAGCTTTTGTAGAGATCTTGGTGGTGCAATACAATTAGATTGGTCATCTGCAATCATAGTGGTAAAATCAAGATAGAACCTGAGCCCAAATCTTGATTCATAGTGGTAAAATCCCCAGACCTCACAACCCAAATTCTATATCAAGAAACGAGTCTTGGTAATTATGTGACGCTACCAAAGATAGGAATTGAAGACTAGAACATTGCTTGTTTTGAAAGGAGACTGAACAAGGCTCTACAAAATATTTTGTAGATATTTTGTAGGAGGGAAAAATGAAGATAGAACCTGAGCCCAAATCCTGATTCATAGTGGTAAAATCCCTAGACCCCACAACCCAAATTCTATATCAAGAAATGAGTCTTCGTAATTATGTGACATTGCTAAAGATAGGAATTGAATACCAGAACATTGCTTGTTCTGAAAGGAGATTGACAAAGCATACAAAGTTATGAACAATACAATTCAATGGGGGTTGTTCAAAAGTAGGGGAAATGATCATCCCCCCTAAAGGACAGTTGTATCCACTTGCATATTGCCTACAATCAAAATTCATTGAAGCTGAAAAATATGCGCTTTTTCTGGGCCTCAAAATTGCCGAAGACATGGGAAACAAACTCCTATGTGTTAAAGGAGATGTAGAGCTGATCGATGAGCCAATCAAAGGATATTCTAGGTTAGAAAGGATCACCTATGGAATTATAGAAATTGAGTTTGGAATTTGATCAACTGGTTTGAAGCATTTGACATTCCAAGGATGGATGATTGCAAAACTGATGCCTCAGTGGTATTTGCTTCCCTCTTTGTGCTATATTATGACTTTTGTCAGGGTTCCTTTTCTTGGACGTATGAAGATTTGAGAATCTTCATCCTAGAGGAATTATCTCTTGCAATACCCATGAGAAGAGAAGTAAATCCTTTCAGGTAGAAATGACATCCTTCGGGGATTGAGTAATTTTGTTTTGTTTTTGTAATGTGTTTCCCCTTTTTGTAATATGTTTGTTATGTTGTGTTTCCCCATTCCGTGAAAGTTTTTTCATGTTCTAGGTGATTAAGCATCTTGTTTTAGGTGATTTTAGGGAAGTTCCAACCTATAGGTGATTCTAGGAAGTCCTGCCTTAGGTGATTTAGGGAAAATTTTTGTGATAGGTGATTAGGAAATGTTCTCGACTTCGATGCCCAAAGGACAAGGCACCGGTCTATGCTTAAAAGTTCAAAGATTCCTGGTTCTCCTATGTTGTAAGTATCCGACATGGTCCCTAGCCAAAGCCAAATGTTGTACCCCAAATTAAAAATTTTGCTACACTTAGGCATTTTGAAAAAATGGTCAGAAGTCTTGTTAAAAACTGTCAAAAAGGTTGAAAAATGGAAAATTGTATGTCATGCATGAAGGTCAAAAACCCAAAATTTTCAAAATCTAAGGATATGGGTTTGTTTAGAGTGAAGCTTTCTACAAAACCCAAATCTCAATTTTTTGGCCCTAAATTTTAGGAAATTTTCTAAAAATAGAAAGTTTCTAAAAAAAGACTTTTTTCTGGGTTTTTTTGGTTTTCTTCTCAAATGGATGCTGGGAAAATTTTCTAAAAATAGAAAATTTGTAAAAATAGAATTTTTCTCTTCCAGGTTTCAAACTGATTTTGATTGGTTGAAAAGACTTCCTCATCAAGCTGGTCCAATTAGAATCGTCAAAAGATTAGTTTTTCTTTAGTGGGTCTATTATGCTTTTTCAGAAGCTAAAATAGGAGCTCTAAGCTCATTAATGGAGGATTATCAACTTTTGAGTGTCAGATTAGAGGTCTCAGGCATTACACAGATTAGGAAATGGTGAAATATGCTCGTGAAATGAAGAATGAAGGAGGGATGCTGGAAATTCTTAAAAATAGTGAAAATTTGGCTAAGTTTAGATAGTTCAGGTGCCCCTACCCAGTCAAGGTGTCTGGGATTCTATGCCTTAGAATAATTTTCAGTCTCTAGCATGATGTGAATACAATATCTACTGAGCACAAAGTGAGGAATGAAGAACAAAGGAAAAAGTTGGAAAAATGATAAAAATGACTAACTCTTGCTAGTAAAGGCACCCCTGCTAGCTAGGGGCACTCATCTTTTCAAAGCCTCAAAATTTAAATTAGGGTTTGTGCTTCCCAAGACGTGTTGCTCATAATCCTTCCAAATTTGTACTGAATTTATCAATAGGTCCATCAAATCAATAAGTCATCCAAAATATTGGATTGAATAGAGAAGTCTTGATAGAGTAGCAAATTGGAAGTTGTGAAAAACATTAAAAATATTCTAAGTTTGGGAACTTTGGGTGCCCCAGGTACCCAGGGGTGCCTAGGGTTTTGGAGGATCAAAAAATGCTATTAGGGTTTGAAAATATGCTCACCCCCTTCATAATTTCTTAGGCTATCTAGTGGATAAGTCAGCTAGATCATTGGATTCATTAGTTACCAATAGTTTCAAATCAAATAGGGAACAAAGTAGGGAAGGTTAAAACTAAGAAATTGGAAATCACTTAAAAATGACTAAGTCTAGAGAGGATGGGCACCCCATCTAGCCAGGGGTGCCCAAGGATTTGAGTGCCTGTTGGGTGAAAATTATGTAATCAACTTTTCGATAGATTACACAACTAGGACTTCAGCCACAGCTATGTGAGGTATGAATCTCTCCTCTCAAAAAAGGGGAGGTGTCCTTCTTACTGCTGACGGAAGCGATGGTAAAACAAATAAAGTAATTACACAATGTACACAATACTTATGAAGTGGAGGGGGTGTGTCACATTCATCCTTCTCTCTTTTTTCAAAGAAGATGTTTACAATGCTTCACTGTTGGAAGTTCTCAATTCTTAATAACTTTAAATGATCAACTAGCAGTAATACCAATACCTCTATCTTGTCAAAGCAAAGTGTAGAGATACCAGAAGTAATTAACAATAAAAAAGTAAAATAAAGGGAAAGCTCACAAAGGCACAAAGTCATTCCGTAGCTTTATCAATGGTGGATTTGTGATAGATGTGTTGTTTGTCGTATTAGAAGCACAAAGTCTTCTTAGATGCAAAAATTCCTTGAATGACATGAAGAATTACAAGTGCAAAGTCTTGTAGATCATCCAACCATAGTTAACCAAAACACAATTGTAAATCTAAGTAAAAGATGAAACACAAAGTTTACATGAATTGCTTAGAGTCTTTCAGATATCACTTACTAATTACCACCAAAAGAGATCAATTCACAAGACTATCGAATCCAACACAAAGTTTGGTTTGCAATCTTCTTCTCTATTGATCAGATTTTGTTCGCAAAGTATGAACACAAAGTTTCACAATTTGTTTCAAAAAGGGCAGCACTTCATCACAAAATACTAAAAGATCCATAATACAAAGGAAATTCCTCATACTTATAGAAAGAGGGATGAGCAAAATTAGGAAAGTAACTTGAGAAAATCAAGGAAAGTTAGGTGAGTGATTCGAGGAGATCTCACTTGACTTTGACCAGAGTCAAAGTGTAATTTTTTTTCAAAAGATTACATCTTGAACTTGGTGCAATTACAATTTACAAAAAGACATATAAAATGTGAGGAAATATTTACAAGATGCATAAAAAATTTCTAACACTAGAGATCATGAATCTTCATGTTTCCTTGCTTTGGGCATGGAAGTCCTCGTATTTCTTCTTGGTCTCCTACAAAAACATGTCATCTAGACCAATGGTGTAATCCACAATGGTGTGAATTCTCGTGATCGACCTTTTGGCAGATGAGTGAACCTTCTTGCACCTATCAAGATGCATTTTTAGGTTATCTAATGTGAGCCTTGTATCACAAATGATGTTCAAAGAGGCTTCTAAAAATCCTGCGCTGTCAATCAACTTCATGATGGCTTCCTTGAAGATTTGGGATATTTCTATGTTTGGCAGAAATATATGATTTTCCTCAGGAAGTTGTCCTGGTAACTCCTTGATTCCTTTTTCAAGAATAACACGATGCCCTTCAACATCTTCCTGCACCTGGTGGAGATCATCCGTAAGGGCTTGAATCACTTGAATTCTATGTTTCAAAGATTCTCTTACCCCAATGAACTTTTCTTTGTCGGGAATTACCCTGACTTCCACCAATTTACTGAGCTTTACCTGCTTCATCTGTGACCATGACAGTAGTCACTTTTCCATATCTTTGTGCTCCGGGGAAAGTACAATTTTTTCTTTATCAAGCTCTGTGGTGAGCTTGGCAAACAAATTAGTTTTCTCATTCGTGGAAATTATGATATGAGATCCGTGTTCTATGATCTTCTCAAAGAAATCATACAACACCCTGCCTTTGGAGGCAAGCTTCTCAGCTTTCTTTATAGCTGGGTCCTCAATACTTACCACTACCAACGGTTGTGCATTAGTTGAAGATCCTGCAAGTCTCCTTACAATAGTGGAATAATGCTCTGCCCTCTATTTGTAAATATTGCAAGCTTGCTCCATTTTATCTAGTCTTCCAACCAAGATATCCAATGTCACTTGTGAATCTGCTTTTTCACTTTCATTGGTAACCTTGCCAAGCTGGACTCTTGTTCCTATGTAGTCCTCCATATTGACATCTCCTTCTTCTTGTGGTGGTATGTCAATCTCCGCATACTTGTGGCCAATCTTGTCAACGTTTAGCCTTGAGTATAATTTTTCCTTTTTCTTCCCTTTAGCCTTTGGAGGGACTATCCCTTCGAGGTTGAGCTCCTTTGGAGAGATCATTTGCTTCTTCTGCTTCAATACTTGAGATATCAACCAAGGGGGAAGGAAGGAGGTGTGAACTTCTGGATTCACTATCAACTATGTCGTCATTATCACCTCTGAGGTCATTGTCACCTCTAAAGTTACCATGGGTATCATGACAATAGGAGAAGTGTCTGTCATCATTCCTCCTATAGACTGCACATTGAGCTGATCATGCATTGACTCATTCATGAACCGATTGAATTCAATTTCAGAAGTGATATCATACGTTGGTGAAGACAGTCTAGGAATGGATGATGGAGGACTTGACAGTATATCAAACGTATGAATGCTTGTCACTGAGGGAGTATCAAGCAGGTTTGATGTTGTAGGAATAGTGGATACCTCTACTACAAGAATGCATGTGGTAGGAATGGGTGATGAAGGAACAAGAGGTGGAGGAGTACTTGAATTTGGAGGGGTATGAGGAACACTAGAAATCATAGGCAATGATGTTATGGGAAATTCCTCAACTACATTCTCAAGTGGAGACATAGTTATTTCTTGATGATGCCTGGGTTCCTGTTGATCACCCTCTTGTCTCTCCAATTCTGGTTCACCTTTAGAATCACTTTCAGATTCTTCTTCAAAATCTTCTTCAGATTCTTGCCCGCTTTCATAAACTTCTTCTGCATCGGAGTTTGCTTCTACTGAGTCTTCATCTTCAGTGGATTGGTCACTGGAAGTACCTTCTTCATCGAAATCTATCTCCTCTGAAACAACCTTTTTACCTTTAGAGTGAGATGGATTAGATTCCATGGTTTCTCCTTCTGGAATGGCCTGGGTATCTTTCTTTCCAATAGTAAACTTGATCTTGGGACCTCTTTGCGAAGAGGTGGGAACAATCGCTGATTTATTTTTCATGTGGAGTTCTTGCTGTCAGCGAGCTTCTGCTTCAGACTCTTCTCCTTCTGAATCTTTCTGAAAGTTTTCATTTCAAAACCATGCTTGTGTAACCATTCTACAATATTGGATAGGATTGGTGCCAATCTCTCTCTGATGCTAGTAATTTCTTTCCTAGACCATTGAATTGTAGGAAATGGCCTTTTAGAAACCTCTTATTCATCATAGAAAACATTCACAATATTTCCAGGATCTGTAAAATCCTCTAGTAGGTCAGCAATATCAAGGTCTCTGATCTGCTGCATGGTCAGCTTGCAATAATCCATTTTGTGAATGGCTTCTTCATCTCTGCAATCAACCCAAATGTCTTCAAAACGGTACTTGTGATGATGACCTTTTTGCAATTTCCTTCTGAGATCCGGTAATCAAAATAAAACCTATACTTGTAGGTCCTGATTGTCATGATTTGCATCTCAGCATAAACAAATTTGGATTTATGTACAGTTGGGATAGTATATTTTCCAATTGTCAGTGGGAACTTGAATCCACACTTGTGATTATTTCTTCATTCTTTATGCACTGAAATCAGTTTTCTGCACATTTCCATGAGAACCCACTTGTCTCAAGGATATTGTGGTAGCATGTAAGGGAAGCCAGTATAGCACCCTACTCTCAAATAATTAAATGTTGGGAATTGCAAAAATAAGCATCCAACTTTACTTACTGCCTTATAAGCCTCATCAGATACCCTTCTCCTCTTGAGAGCTGGATCAAAATTGAAAAGGAAATGTGCAAAGAAAGCATCAGTAACCCACCTGAAATGATGGAAGCTTTCTTTCAACTCTAGTTGATAGAAAAATTTATACACAGGAACCAACATCCAATTCGCTCTTATGGATAGACCTAGAAATTGCCTCATTACAGCTACTGCGTACACCAGGTAATAAGTCATATAGAATCTCAATGTGGAAGGTGCATTGATCAGTTGGTCATGTATTTCATCACTGATCTATTTGCCCCAGTCAATTTACACTTTTTGTCTTCTTATGATCTTGATGTATTCATACATCCATTCATGAAATGTGGATGATTTAGGAAAACCCTTCACTCTGCTTAAGAATGTGATCATATCTTTGACATCATCTTTGAAATCACTTCGTAGGAGTCCCTTTGGCCATCTAGAAATAGTTTTCCTAGGATTCTTTAACCATTGGTTATTTATTAGGTTTTTAGCCTTGTTGGGACCTGCATCATAGACTTCTTGTGCTTTTTGTATCGAGATGTCAATGTACTTCTCCATTTGAGGAACTTTAAACACAATATCAAAGAAGTCAGGGTTGAGTCTTAAAATATCATGCCCAAAAGAGTCAATCACGCTTCTGCTTTCCCTAATGTAGTGGGATGCCACTTGAAGGACAAACTCTATATGGTGTGTAACAGTAGGGAACATAGCTACCAAATGCAAGTTACTATGTACAATTGCTCTCATAGAATCAGGAAGAGGCTTCTTCTCAGTTTTCTCTGCAAAATCAACCAATTCCCTATGACCAACCTTTGTGTCTTTTATTTCTTCCACCTTGGAGACCACTACAGTTGATGGATGGACACTGCAATACTTATATTTCATTTTGCCTTTTTCTTTTGAAGAAGGCAGACGTTTTCTAGCAGTCATCTAAGAGTAAATGAATCTTTGATCAATCAACTTTGAGGATGTTGAAAAGAGACTGCAAAATGTGGAGTTAGAACAAACGTTAGTCATTAAACAACATGGGAATGTGTGAGGTGAACAACTAGGATGGGCAAGCATGGAGTGGATGACAAGGCATGAAAAATGATGCAAAAAGTGGATGAAAGAAGGTTTGAAATGAAATTGGCAAGTTTTGAGGTGTTGGGAAGAAAAATTGGGAAAAATGTAAGGGCACTGAAAATTAGTGCCCTTGCATTTTGAAGGAAGTTGACTTTGGGGTAGGGGCATTGAAAAACATCACTTCTACACTTCATCAGTGCTAGAAAATTTCTTATGATGTCAGGGTGCACTTTTTCAGCGCCTCTGCACTTGGTTGTTTGCATAATATCTGGGAAAAACCAATGATTGTATAGGCACACTTTTTGGATGCCACTGCATGTGAAGCATGAAGTTGGAAAAAATGTGCAATGGTGTTAAAAATAATGATTGACTCATGAAGTGTCCGAATTTCTTTTTTCTTTATTTTTCTAACATGTGTTTTGAAGAGAAATCCCTTCACCATGAATTTTTGGAGGAAAAGCCTAAATTCTCATGCCAATACACACTGATGTAAATCGTGATAAGCTAAAACAAGTGAGAACTCAGTCGATGTTTGAAGGGAAAGGACCTGAATTGATGAATGAAAACACTAAACGAAGGCATGGTTAGCAAAGATGAGAAGGAACCATGCTGAAAAGAGAAAATGCAAAAAGGGCAATAGAAGAAACTCCTCGCATTAAAACAAGACATCAAAATTAAAAGAGAAGGTCAAAAAATGCGTGGGAGGAAGAAAACACATGAATGAAAGGAAACACATGGAGGAAAGAGAACACACATGCAAGGAGAAAACTCATGCGCAGGGAGAGGAAAAACATTTATTTACAGAGCTCAAGATCACGACTTGATAAAAAGAAACGCCATTACAAAACCGGTTTTTAAGATATAAAGTGGATGTAAAAAGAAAAGAAGAGAAAAAATTAATAATAACATAGCTGAAGCAAGACTTCAAAACCCTAGCACGAACAAGGAGAAGCTCTTCAAGAAAATGCATTTTTGAAGAAGGAAAAAGTGCAACCAACAAAGAGAGAATAAGTTGAAGATGACAAACAATGAAAATGAAACAATAAAATCACTTTTAAGTGAATGGGAAACACAAAAACCTAACTCAAGTTGCTTAATTAATTGAGGAATAAAAAGTGGCACGATAAGCGAAAAATGCAAATAACATGAAGAAGTGCGCCTAAGCCAAAATTTGGCTAAGTCTGGCAACAATGTGTAAGAACGCACTTTTTTAGCGCTTCTACACATTTTGGAAAATCACTTTCATGTAGGGGCGCTAATTTTTGGCACCCCTACACTTCAACACTTAGTAATTTTTGGCTTGTGAGTAGGAGCACACTTTTTGAGTGCAACTGCATATTTCACAATTTAACTAAGTATGAACAATGAGACTTCACGAAGGAGCTCATTTCGAAGGTCTTTATGAGGCGAACATAGGGGGATGATCAAACTAACTATTTGAGGCTTTGGAACACATTTCAAGGTGGCTTGAAAATCACCTTGTTTTGCATGCTTGAACTTCACGAACCTAGGAAATAGACAAGTTTCATAGGGGGGTTATCCGTGGAATGAGCGCTGCTAGATTCCATGATAACAGTTGGCTCCTACTGGGGATCTTCTTGAAACTATTCTTTGAAACAACTGAAGGGAGAAGAACTCTAGAATTCAAGTTCCTTTATCCATTGGGCATGGAGTTAGGTGATGATGATGATGACGTAACCTAAAACATAAAGACTTAAAAGGACTTAAAAATAAAAAATACTTACATACCAACGCCAATTACTTTACTATGTAAAGTGCTTGAGATGTTGCCCACTATGAGGAAGGGAAAATGGCATTCCATCTTTGTATGCTAACAAGAAACTATTCTCACTATGTAGCTAATGTATTTGGAAAGGTCCTATCCACACTGAGTCAAATTTCCCATGCATACCTTTTGGTTCTCTTCATTTGTCCCAAAGGAGAATGAGGTCACCAATTTGAAATTCTAGAGACTTGGCTTTTTTGTCAAAAAGATTCTTTACTTGGTCCTGGTGTTCTGCAATGCGGTCAGCTACTTGAACCTGGTTCTCTTCCAATTTGGAGAGATACATGATGCACTTATCAATAGAGTTGTCAAATGTCTCATCCTCGATGGGCTTATCTAGTTTAAGGGCTTGTAGTTCCAAGGTTATAGAAATCTCAACATTCAACCTGTACAAGAGTTGAAAAGGAGACATGTCGATTGCTCTCTTTGGAGTTATCCTGTCTGTCCACAAAGCATCGAACAAGGCCTTGTGCCACAAATGTTGATTCTTGTCTACTAGCTTACAGATGATAGTCACCAGGCTTTTGTCGCTATATTCTGCCTGACCATTACCTTGCAGATAATAGTCAGAAGAATGTGACAAAGTTATGTCATTCTCAAAACAAAACTTAGTAATCTCATTGGATGAGAAGGCAGAAGCATTGTCAGCAACGATCTTGTTCAGCACACTGAACCTAGAGATAATGCTTTCCTTTAAGAAACTGCACACCACTTCTAAAGTAGCACGCTTGGTAGGTATTGCTTCCATCCATTTGGTGAAATAGTCAATAGCAGTCAAAACATAGATGTGTACCACACTTGATGATGGATTAACTGCACCTATGAAGTCAATTCCTCACTATTGGAAAGGTTCCTAGATCACAACAGGTTTCAATGGAAAGAATTCCAACCTAGGTTGGCCAACGAACTGTTGACTCAACTCACACTTATGCACCCAAGAGTATGTGTCTTGAAAAAGTGTGGGCTAGTAATACTTCACCCTTAGGATTTTGTGAGTGGTTATCAGTGCTGAGAAATGTCCGCCACATTCCAAATCATGATAAGACTTTAGCAATTTTTGTTGTTGTTCCTTATCAACACATCTGAGAAAAGTCCCATCCATTGCACACTTGTACAAGCCATTGTCCCATAAGACAAAATTTGTTGATTTTAGCTTGATGGTTCTCTTTTCCTTTGGAGTCAAGTGATTGGGGCATTCTCCATATGTGAGGAAATGAGTGATGTTAGAATACCATTCATCAATGGTACTAACAAACATTACCATTGGGAGTGTACTTGGATCTACCTCTTCATCATTTGACACTTCTTCATCTTCTAAAATTTCTTTATCTGGATTGTTTTCAGCGATAAGCTGACAAAGTCCACATCCACATATCAACTTAGTAGGTTTGATTTCTAGGTCATATTCTTGAATTTTGGCAATCCAGTTAGCTTTTTGTTCTGAATTCCTGTTGTGTTAGGATAGACTTAACAGTCGAATTTGGGACCAGAACCTTGACATGGCTACTTAGAATGTAGAACCGAAAATGCTTAATGACTTTGACAATTGCGAAAGCATGTTTCTCCATTTGAGAGTATTTTAGTTCATAATTCTTCAGGGGGCAGCTCATGAATGTGATGGGAGATTCAAAGCCTTCATCATTTTCTTGCACCAATATGGCTGAGAGAGTATGCTGGGAAGCATAACTGTACATGACAAAATATTTGGTATAGTTGGGGCAGACCAACATGGGCACATGAGTAATGGTCTCTTTGATATCATCAAACACTGCTTTCCCTTCTGCCATCCAATGGAATGTGGTGTTACCCTTCATCATATTTACAATATGACAAGTCTTTTCAACAAAGTCTGGAAGGAACCTCCTTAAGAAGTTTACCTTGCCAAAGAAGGAATGGACAACTTTCTTGCTTGATGGCAGAGTGAGAGATTTAATTCCATTGACCCTTTCCAAGTCAATCTTGATTCCCTCTATAGATACAACGTGACCAAGAAGTTTACCTTCTATCACCCCAAAAGTTGACTTTTTGGGATTTAGGGAAATGCCATGTTGACGACATCTTTCAAGAATTTGCCTCAAGTGGTAGAAGTGTTCATGACGTTGCTTAGAGAAGAACATGAGATCGTCAAGATACACCACGATAAACTTACCCATCACATCATGGAAAGTGAGATCCATGGCATGTTGGAATGTGGCGCCAACGTTGATTAGACCAAAAGGCATCCTGCGATATGCAAAGGCTCCCCATGGCGTCGTGAAATCGGTTTTGTGTTGATTGCTTGAATTAACTTCAATTTGATTGTAGCCAGAAAATATATCTAGCATGGAGAGCATCTCGGATCTGGTTACATTTTGTAGGACTTGGTCCATCACTGGAAGTGGATAATTTTCTTTGAGCAACAATTGGTTTAGATTCCTGAAAGCTACATAGATGTGGATTTCACCATTCTTCTTATGAATGGGGACAATATTAGCTATCCATGTTGAATGATGGATAAGGAATATTATCCGTGCATTTAGCATCTTTTGAACCTCTGCCAGAATTGTTCTTGAAATCTTGGGATTGTATTGCCTCTACTTTTGTTTGTAAGGAAAATCTTTGGCCTTGAGGGGAATATCATGTTGCACTTCTTTAGGCCGAAATGATTTTAGATCTTTGTATGAATATGCTAAGACATCCATATACTCTTGTAGTAGTTGAGAAAAATATCGTCTTTCTTTGGTCGTGCAACATTTTCCAATGTTCACCATCTTGGGGTTAGCTTCAGTTCCCAGATTAATCTATTCCACTTCATTAGATGAGTCAGAATCTGAGAGTTTCTTTTTCACGTGGCGATCATGCTTGTCAAAAATATTTTCTAAGGATACTAATCCTTTGGGAATCTTATTCCCTTTGAGTTGCAAATATTCTTCACCCGTAACAAGGTCCATATTTGGCATAGATTCTCAAGGCGAAGAATTGCTACCTTCGAATACAACTCATCAAAATTCTCTGCTTTCTCTAGAAACGAAATGATCTAATGATCATCATTGAAAATTTTCCAGTTCTCTGAATTGTTAGGGACACTTGGGCGGAAAACCAACTCTATGGTGTAGGTGGAACCTTGAAAGTCTTTGTGTGGCACCAAGGGTGTAGCGGAGATTGTGAGGGAATCAACTCTGGTATTGTATTCTCTGGGAACACCAGAGATATCGAAAGCTTTGAATTCCTCAACAGAATCCCATACTAGATTACGATAATGCTTGAGTCTGTCATTCTTTGTTTGATAAAGATTTCTTACTTGACATACTATCAGCTCGACATCACCTTGTGCATGGAGATTTTTTATACCTTTCTTCAGTGCAACTTGCATTCCCAATAACAAGGCCTCATATTTGGTGGTGTTATTAGTATTATCAAATTGTAACTTGAAAGAGAAAGGGAAAAAATTTCCTGTTAGTGAAATAAAAACCATTCCTACTCCAGAACTAGTCAACGAGCAGCTACCATCAAATTCGAGCAACCAGACACCATTGGGATCACCAATACTGACAATGTCAATGTCCAGCTTCATCATATGATGAGGATTCATGGTCAGAGATAGACAAATCACTCGAGGATGACTCATTTGAAATGGAGGAAATATCATCATTTTTTGACTCATTTTGAGTCGAGGATTCACCCACCTCATTTTTTTGTAGATAGTAAGTTCCCATGCTTGAGGATTCAAACAAGATTTGAACTCTGGGATCATTTGATTTGGCAACTGAAAATTTTGACTCTTATTTAGGAACCAATTTCTGCATCACACCTTTTACGGGTATTCTTGCTTCAGACATATCCATGCTTAGTTCTCCTCCAACATCTTTGCAAAAATTACGTTAAAGGAGGATTATGTAGGATGCTGGTACATCGGCCACAAGTCCCATCATTTTTATTTTCTTCTCTGGGTATGTAGTGAATGCATATTGTGCATCTTTGATTTGGCCAATCAATGGTACTTGTTTATTCTCCATGGAGAAAAAATGACTAAAATTTTTGGTCATCTCAAGGCCCAAGGCAGTGGCTACTTTGGCGGGCATTACATTGTTAGATTCTCTAGAGTCTATGACACAGTTACTCAACTTAAAACCATTTACAAGTAGGGAGATGAAAAATAGATCAATGCATCCAGATGTGGTTGGAGGATTAGATACAAGGTTACTCTATGGCATCTTGGGTTTAGGAGTAATAGGGGTGTCAGGAGGTGTATCCTGACTTGGGGAAATTCTTTTGTCATTAACAAACTTGACAATCCTGTCAAATTGGTTGGGGTTGGCCTTGAGGTATTCAGCCTCAGACATTTGAACCTTGGTTTTCTTGGCATGGTCAATAATGTCAAAATCCTAGAAAGAATTTTGTAGGCTAGAAGTCGTAACTTCATTGATTGGTTTTACAAAAGGCACACTAGTCTTTGGAATGAGAGGATTAGCTTTAGGAATAATGAGAGTTGATGAGGAAGGGAAAGGTGTACTTGTGGATTTGTTGCTTTCTTGGGTTTCCAAGGGAGGGGAGACCCTCTTTTGGCGATCGTTATCAACGACTTCTCTTTTTTAGGGATAGCAACAGCTTGAGCTTTATCAAGCTGATTTTGTTGATGCCACATAAAAAAAACATAAGTATCAGTCACCAAGTCATCTTCTTCTTCTTGCTCCACCATTTTCAAGTAGCTAATCTTGGAGTCACTAGCTAATTCAATTTCTTCTTCTTGGAAGAGATCAACGTTTTCCTCTTTAGGGTATTCTTGTTGTGCATAATCATCTTGTTCAACCTCATAGTATCCCACGACATTGTTAGTGGGTGGGGATTACAGAGCAAGCCTTCCTGGGGACACCTGTAGATGATTTTGATTTTTGTTGCCAGCGTAATTAGGGAAAGTCCTCCTAGGGACATCCTTGTAGTTGCTACTATTGTTATTGTTTGAAACTTTCTTTTTCAGGGACAAGACTTCATTTGCCAGCCTTTGGACCATAGGATCTATGAAATTAGAGTTGGCACTAGGGGCACTAACATTAGATGCTGAAGACCCTGAGGCTTGCATCCTTTTGTTTCCGTTAGTTCCCATCCTGATTTCTCTAGCAAGGATCATGTCGTTCTCCAGGCTGGTAGCTAATTGGTGAGCTGCTTCAACATTAACAAGATTTTCTCTACATAAGTAGAAACTCACTTTGGGTAATTGTGTGTTGATGAAGAAGCACTTTAGGTTATGATCCGTTAGTCTTGCATCATTTGGGATTTGTGTCACCAATTTATTAAATTTTTCCATGAACTCACACATGGGCTTGTGAGCTTCTTTACGCATGGTGGTGAGTTGCACCAATAAAGCATGTGAATCTTCAGCAGGTTTAAATTTTTCTTCAAACTTAGTGCAAAGAGAGGCCCAATCGGTGATAGAGGCATTAGGAAGAGTAAAGAACCATTCGACTGCAAACCCTTGAAGGGATTCAATGAGCAATCTTACATAAACATCTTCATGCTCAATGCTGAGAATGCCACAAACGATGTAGAATGTGAATATGTGCTCATCGGGATGTTGTTTTCCATCACCTTGAAACTTTGAGAGATGCTTCCTAGATATGCGTGGCAGCTCGTGCAAAGGTGCGGCCAAATGGAGGGGACCAAAAGCATTTCTCCATGGTCCTGTAGATGGTGCGGCCATAGCTGGTTGCACAATGGGTACCTGAACGGGACGTCTATGGTAAACAAACCAAACACTTGGGAGAGGAGATCCTTGGCTATGCGAAGGGTAGCTTACAACACGTTGCAGTGGTGACCTTACTCATGGAGGAGTAAATGGAAAATTACGTTGCACCAACTCTTCAAAAAGTGGATCTACTACTCCTTGAGCCCTCAATCCTCGTGTATAATCCAGTCCACCAGAATGTAGATTTGAATAAGATGGAGATTATAAAAGTAACAATATACAAAGGAATAGAAAGAAACAAGAAACTTATCTACTTCAATCGAAAGTGTGAGGCTTAGATTGTGTATGTCGTTCCCCAACGGAGTCGCCAAAAAACTATTGGGTGAAAATTATGTAACCAACTTTTCAATAGATTACACAACTAGAACTTTAGCCATAGCTATGAGAGATATGAATCTCTCCTCTTAGAAAAGGGGAGGCGCCCTTCTTACTACTGACGGAAGCAATGGTAAAACAAATAAAGTAATTACACAATGTACACAATACTTACGAAGTGGGGGGGTGTGTCACATTCATCCTTCTCTCTTTTTTCAGAGAAGATGTTTACAATGCTTCACTGTTGGAAGTTCTCAATTCTTAATAACTTCAAACGATCAACTAGCAGTAATACCAATACCTCTATCTTGTCAAAGAAAAGCGTAGAGATACCAAAATTAATTAACAATAAACAAGTAAAATAAAGGGAAAGCTCACGAAGGCACAAAGTCGTTCTGTAGCTTTATCAATGGTAGATTTGTGATAGATGCGTCATTTTTTGCATTAGAAGCACAAAGTCTTCTTAGATGCAACAATTCCTCAAACAACATGAACAATTACAAGTGCAAAGTCTTGTAGATCATCCAACCAAAGTATCCAAAGAGCATGAACAATTACAAGCACAAAGTCTTGTAGATCATCCAACCATAGTTAACCAAAACACAATTGTAAATCTAAGTAAAAGATGTAACACAAAGTTTACATGAATTGCTTAGAGTCTTTCAAATATCACTTACTAATTACCACCAAAATAGATCAATTCACAAGACTATCAAATCCAACACAAAGTCTGGCTTGTAATATTCTTCTTTATTGATTAGATTTTGTTCGCAAAGTATGAACACAGAGTTTCACAATTTGTTTCAAAAAGGGCAACACTTCGTTGCAAAATACTAAAAGATCGATAATACAAAGGAAATCCCTCATATTTATAGAAAGAGGGATGAGAAAAATTAGGAAAGTAACTTGAGAAAATCAAGGAAAGTTAGGTGAGCGATTCAAGGAGATCTCAACTAACTTTGACCAGAGTCAAAGTGTAATTTGTTTTCAAAAGATTACATCTCGAACTTGGTGTAATTACAATTTACAAAAAGACATAAAATGTCAGGAAATATTTAGAAGATGCATAAAAGGACATATCAAAAATGTCGAATATTGGAGATCATGAACCTTCATGTTTCCTTTCTTTGGGCATGGAAGTCTTCGTATTTCTTCTTGGTCTGCTACATGAACTTCTCATCCGGACCAACGGTGTAATCCACAATGGTGTGAATTCTCGTGATTGATCTCATGGAAAATGAGTGAACCTTCTTGCACCTGTCAAGATGCATTTTCAGGTTATCCAATGTGAGCTTGGTATCACAAATGATGTTCAAAGAGGCTTCTGAAAAGTCTGCACTGTCAATCAACTTCATGATGGCTTCCTTGAAGATTTGGGATATTTATATGGCTGGCATAAACATACGATTTTCCTCAAGAAGTTGTCCTGGTAACTCCTTGATACCTTTTTCAAGAATAACATGATGCCCTTCAATATCTTCTTGCACCTGGTGGAGATCATCTGTAAGGGATTGAATCACTTGAATTTCATGTTTCAAAGATTCTCATACCTCAATGAACTTTTCTTTGTCAGGAATTACCCTGACTTCCACCAATTTACTGAGCTTTACCTACTTCATCTGTGACCATGATAACATGCACTTTTCCATATCTTTTCGCTCCTGGGAAAGTACACTTTTTTCTTTATCAAGCTCTGTGGTGAGCTTGGCCAACAAAGCAGTTTTATCATCCATGACAATTATGATCTGAGATTCGTATTCTATGATCTTCTTAATGAAATCATACAACACCCTGCCTTTGGAGGAAAACTTCTCATCTTTCTTGACACCTAGGTCCTCAATACTTACCACTACCAATGGTTGTGCATTAGTTGAAGATCCTGCAAGTCTCCTTACAACAGTGGCATAATGCTTTTCCCTCTGTTTGTACATATTGCGAGCTTGCTCCATTTTATCTAGTCTTCCAACCAAGATATCCAATGTCACTTGTGCATGTGCTTTTGCATTTTCATTAGTAACCTTTCCAAGCTGGACTCTTGTTATTGTGTCATCCTCCATATTGACATCTCCTTCTTCTTACGGTGGTATGCCAATCTCCACATACTTGTGGCTAGTCTTGTCAACGTTTAGCTTTGAGTATACTTTTGCCTTTTTCTTCCCTTTAGCCTTTGGAGGGACTATCTCTTCAAGGTCAAGCTCCTTTGGAGAGATCATTTGCTTCTTCCGCTTCGATAGTTGAGATATCAACCAAGGGGGAAGGAAGGAGGTGTGAACTTCTTGATTCACTGTCAACTCTATCATCATTGTCACCTCTGAAGTTACCATGGGTATCATGACAATAGGAGAAGTTTCTATCATCATTGCTCCTGTAGATTGCACATTGAGCTAATCATGCATTGAATCATTCATGAACTGATTGAATTCAGCTTTAGAAGTGATATCATACGTTGGTGAAGACATGCTAGGAATGGATGATGGAGGACTTGACAGTATATCAACCGTATGAATGCTTGTCACCGAGGGAGTATCAAGCAAGGTTGATGTTGTGGGAATAGTGGATACCTCTACTGTAGGAATGCATGTGAAAGGAATGGGTAATGAAGGAATAGGAGGTGGAGGAGTCCTCGAATTTGGAGGGGTATGAGGAACACTGGAAATCACAGGCGATGACATTCTGGTAATTTCCTCAACTACATTCTTAGGTGGAGACATAGTTCTTTCTTGATGATGCCTAAGTTCTTGTTGATCACTCTCTTGTCTCTCCGATTTTGGTTCACCTTCGGAATCACCTTCAGATTCTTCTTCATAATCTTCATCAGACTCTTGCCCACTTTCAAAAACTTCTTCTACATTAGAGTTTGCTTCTGTTGAGTCTTCATCTTCAGCAGATCGGTCACTGGAAGTACCTTCTTCATCAAAATCTATCTCCTCTGAAACAACCTTTTTACCTTTAGAGTGAGATGGATTAGATTATGTGGTTTCTCCTTCTGGAACGACCTGGGTATCTTTCTTACCAATAAGAAACTTGATCTTGGGACCTCTTCATGAAGAAGTGGGAACAACCATTGATTTATTTTTCATGTGAAGTTCTTGATGTCGGCAAGCTTCTACTTCAGACTCTTCTCCTTTCGAATATGTTCTAAAAGTTTTCATTTCAAAACCATGCTTGTGTAACCATTCTACAATATTGGATAGAATTGGTGACAATCTCTCTTTGATGCTAGTACTTTCTTTCCTAGACCATTTAATTGCAGGAAATGGCCTTTTAGAAACCTCTTGTTCATCGTAGACAACATTCATGATATCACCAGGATTTGTAAAATCCTTTGGTAGGTCATCAATATGAAGGTCTCTAATCTGCTGCACGGTCAACCTACACTAATCCATTTTGCAAATGGCTTCTTCATCTCTACAATCAACCCAGATGTCTTCAAAACGGTACTTGTGATGATGATTTTTTTGCAATTTCCTTTTGATATCCCAATAATCAAAATGAAACCTATACCTATAGGTCCTGATTGTCATGATTTGCATCTCAGCATAAACAGTTTTGGCTTTTTGTATAGTTTGGATAGTATATTTTCCGATTGTCAGTGGGAACTTTAATCCACGCTTGTGATTATTTCTCCATTCTTTATGCACTAAAATCAGTTGTCTACACATTTCCATGAGAACCCACTTGTCTGAAGGATATCTTGGTAGCATGTAAGGGCAGCTAGTGTAGCACCCTACTCTCAAATAAGTAAATGTTGGGAATTGTAGAGCATCAAACTTTACTTATCGCCTTATAAGCCTCATCAGATACCCTTCTCCTCTTGAGAGCTGGATCAAAATTGAAAAGTAAAGGTGCAAAGAAAGCATCAGTAACCCGCCTGAAATGATGAAAGCTTTCTTTCAACTCCAGTTGATAGAAAAATTTATACACAGGCACTAGCATCCGATTCCCTCTTGTGGATAGACTTGGAAATTGCCTCATTACAGTTGTTGTGTACACCAGGTAAGAAGTCATATAGAATTTCAATGTGGAAGGTGCATTGATCAGTTGCTCATGTATTTTATCACTAATCTATTTTCCCCAGTCAATGTGCACTTTTTGTCTTCTTATGATCATGATGTATTCATACATCTAATCATGAAACATGGATGATTCAAGAAAACCATTCACTTTGCTCAAGAATGTGATCATATCTTTGACATCATCTTTGAAATCACTTCGCAGGAGTCCCTTTGGCCATCTAGAAACAGTTTGCCTAGGCTTCTTCAACCATTGGCTATTGATTAGGTTTTTAGCCTTGTTGGGATCTGCATCATAGAATTCTTGTGATTTTTGTATCGAGATGTCAATGTACTCCATTTTAGGAACTTTAAACACAATATCAAAGAAGTTAGGGTCAAGTCTTAAAATCTCATGCCTAGAAGAGTCAATCGTGCTTCTGCTTTCCTTGATGTAGTGGGATGCCACTTGAAGGACAAACTCTGTATGGTGTGCAGCAGTAGGGAACATAGCTACCAAATGCAAGTTACAGTGTACAATTGCTCTCATAGAATCAGGAAGAGGCTTCTTCTCAGTTTTCTCTGCAAAATCAACCAAGTCTTGATGACCAACCTCCGTGTCTTTTATTTCTTCCACCTTGGAGACCACTACAGTTGGCGGATAGAAAGCTTGATACTTATATTTCATTTTTCCTTTTTCTTTTGAAGAAGATGGAGGTTTTCTGGCAGTCATCTAAGAGCAATTGAATCTTTGATCAATCAACTTTGAGGATCTTAAAAAGAGATTGCAAGATGTGGAGTCAGAACAAACGTTAGTTGTTAAACAACATGGGAATGCGTGAGTTGAGCAATGACAATGAGAAAGCGTGGAGCGGATGACAAGGCACACAAAACGATGCACAAAGTGGATGGAAGAAGGTTTGAAATGAAATTGGCAAGTTTCAAGGTGTTGGGAAGAAAAATTGGGAAAAATGTAAGGGCGCTGAAAATCAGCACCCTTGCATTTTGTAGGGAGTTTCACTTTGGTGCAGGGGTGTTGAAAATAGCGCTCCTGCACTTCACTAGTGTTAGAAAATTCCTTATGATGTCAGGGGGCACTTTTTTAGCACCTTTGCACTTGGGAGTTTGCATGATATATGGGAAGAACCAATGAATGTATAGGCACACTTTTTGGATGCCACTACATGTGAAGCATGAAGTTGGAAAATAACGTGCAATGATGTTGAAAAATAGCGCTTGACTCATGAAGCTTGAGAATTTCTTCGTTCTTTATTTGTCTAACCTGTGTTTTGAAGAGAAATCCCTTCACCACACATTTTTGGAGGAAAAGCCTACATTCTCACGCCAATACACTATGATGTAAATAGTGATAAGCTAAAACAAGTGATAACTCAGTCGGTGTTTGAAGGGAAAGGACATGGATTGATGAATGAAAACACTAAACAAAGGTATGGTTAGCAAACATGAGAAAGAACCATGCTAAAAAGAGAAAGCGCAAAAAGGGCAAGAGAAGAAACTCCACGCATTAAAACAAGACATCAAAATTAAAAGAGAAGGTTGAAAAACGCGTGGGAGGAAGAAAACACATGAATGAAAGGAAACACATGGAGGAAAGAGAACACACGTACAAGGAGAAAACTCACGCACAGGGAGAGGAAAAACGTTTATTTACAGAGCTTAAGATCATGACTTGATAAAAAGAAACGCCATTACAAAACTGGTTTTTAAGATATAAAGCAGACTTAAAAAGAAAAGAAGAGAAAAAATGAATAATAACATACCTGAAGCAAGACTTCAAAACCCTAGCACGAACATGGAGAAGCTCTTCAAGAAAACACATTTTTGAAGAAGGAAAAAGTGCACCCAACAAGGAGAGAATAAGTTGAAGATCACAAACAATGAAAATGAAACAATAAAATCACTTTTAAGTGAATGGGAAACACAAAAACCTAACTCAAGTCGCTTAGTTAATTGAGGCATAAAAAGTGGCATGATAAGTGAAAAATGCAAATAACATGAAGAAGTGCACCTGAGCCAAAAATTGGCTAAGTCTAGCAACCATGTGTAAGAGCGCACTTTTTTAGCACTTCTGTACATTTTGGAAGATCACTTTCATGCAAGGGTGCTAATTTTTGGCGCCCCTGCACTTCAACACTTAGTCAATTTTTGGCTTGTGAGTAGGAGCACACTTTTTGAGTGCAACTGCATATTTCACAATTTAACTAAGTATGAACAGTGAGACTTCACAAAGGAGCTCATTTCGAAGGTCTTTGCGAGGCAAACATAGGGGGATGCTCAAACTGACTATTTGAGGCTTTGGAACACATTTCTAGGTGGATTGAAAATCACCTCGTTTTGCATGTTTGAAATTCATGAACCTAGGAAATGGACAAGTTTCGTATGGGGGTTATCCGTGGAACGAGCACTGCTAGATTCCGTGATAATAGTGCCTAAAAGATGAAATTAGGGTTTGTAGTCTTCATAACATTCCTTTAGATTCTAGCAGGCTCTCCAATGAAATCAATGGTGAACTTAGAATATTTTCTAGTCATCAGATATTGTTGATTGAATGGGCAAAGAAAATGGAGGAAAGAAAGTGAAAATCATTGGAAAAATCTAACTTTGGAAAGGTTGGGCACCCTAGCTAGGTAGGGGCACCGAAGGATTCAACCCATCAGATGTAGTTTTCATGGAAAGTCACCTCCAATAGATCTTTCTCAAAATTCATTGAGCTCTCCAACGAATCCAGTAGCCAACTCAACAAGCCAACCAAGCATTTGGAAATGAGAATTCACCTGAAGATCATAAATCACAAGAAATTGAGGAAGATTAGAAAAAAAAACTAACTCTAGAGGACTTGGGCACCCCAACTAGCCAGGGGCGCCCAAGATTTTAAGGCCTCAGATTCTATTTTTCAAGGTTGCAGTCTCCAAGACAATATTCTCCAATTTGATTAGGCTCTGCAACGAGATCATTAGGAAATTCAAAGAATTCATCTGGCATCCGAAAATCAGGATCAAACTAAGGAAAAATTCAAACAAAATTTAGAAATTTAAGAGAAAATGGCTAAAGTCTACCAAGTAAAGGTGCCCAAGAATCTATGCCTTAGTGAAATTTCCAAATTTTGTCATTCAAAATTCAAACAATGTCCACATTCAATGAACTTGGCCCAGGATTGGCTTCAAAGATTTAAAGCTGGAGAACAGAGAGTTTTTTTTTTATCCTCAAAACCAATTTAAGAAGTCCTTTGCATTCATTATTCACAGATTTTTGTAGGTTAGCATCCAAAGGAGGGAAAAAGTAATTTTCTTCATATCAAGATTTGGAGGCTAAAACATGGTGCTTTTTTTAAGTTATTCATATTTTCCATATCAGGTTGCTTAAAGGCTTTCTTTTTCATGCTTCAAATTTCTAGGGCATCATCTTTTAGAAGAAGGGGGCCATCTTTTTCAGTTATCATTAATCTAGGTCAGCTTGGTTTTTGATTCTCTACAACTTTGGATTTTTTTTTAATTTTCAAGAACTCGCTTTTCTACGCTTTTTTGGGAAACCCTCATTTTTTTCAAAATCGGACGAATTGGGTCTCTTTGAAACGTTATTCTACACAATACCCAACTCTCAACTTTTTTCGAGAAAATCCTAAAATTTTAGGGTTTTTTCTTTTTCAACTAGCCATCAAAATTTTCCAAAATCGAAAGATTTGGGTCTCTTCACAACAAGATTGTACACAAAACCCATATCCTAGCTTTTTAAAAAAAAAATACCTTTTTAAAGAAGAAAAATCAGCAAGCTATTTTTAGGTTTTGTACAAAACTTGTCTGAGCATAGTAAAGTTTATAGTCAAAATTCGAGCTTTTTAGCATGTAGTACTCTCCTATGGATTTTAGTTACAAGTCAGTGTTGTATCATGATTATCTCAAAAATTTAGAAACTAATTTGCATAATATAAAACCAGTGTTCGATTTAGGTGCTTTGAAAGATGCACAGACATCTTGGTCATTCTGAGTTGTTTGCAACCTTAGGCCGGATGATGTTGAGAAGTGCTTTTTAATACCACCATGGATAGAAAACAACATCATCTCAGTCAAATAACATGAAAAGGTGTAGTATGAGTAAAAGGACAAGTATTGGAAAAGAGTTGTACAATAATCTTCTATTGAAAAATCAAGAGAAGTGTCAGAAGTATAAAATATGCAGAAGAAACAGAGGAATGCCAAAAGATGGTCTCAAATAGGGTAAAAAATATATGTTGAATCAAGATGATATATTTATAAAAGGTCATCACTCCAGTTGTATAGCTGTTGAAATTAGCAAGATTTGATAAAGTAGCTAAAGATGTCAAAGATTCTCTATGTTTGATTGCAAAAGGCGAAGAGATCCTAGAAAATATGAATATTGCCTTAGATAGTAGAAACGCACTTGAAAAAGAAGAAGTTACTAGCTTTTTGGAGGATTTAGTTTCCCAAAATACCAATGGATGAATTATCTTATCAAGACAACAAAGATCTCCAAAGATAGATTTAAAGAAATAGTTAACTTGATGCTTTTTCTGAGTTTTCTTTCTATTCTTGTCTCATGCTTATCTATTCTTTGTGAGAGAGAAAAGAATCAAGTTGTAATAGTTAAAACTTTCCTTTTTTTTTTGCTTTCAATAGGTTGTTAGATAGTTATCTTGTTTTAGTTTTAGAAATAAAGCTTGCAAGTTGGCTAGTCTTGTTGTCAAAGTAAGGAGATTTTAGGGTTCCCTACCCATCACTTGTGTATAAATAAGGGTAGCTTTGCCCATTTTTCTGGAACTATTATTGTGATAGAAAATTGTTGAGCCTATTTTTCCTGTAAGTTGTTATTTAGTGTAATCCTGTAAGCCTGTTATTGCTACAATCTTGTTGTCCTAGAAGTGTAATCGTATCAAAAATTTAAGAAAGGAAATCTTATGCCTGCATTGCTGCTTTGATCCACTCTCTTAAGTTTTGTTTTATATGTTCTACTTAGATAATCTTTATTTCAGCTTGCATCAAATAGTACAGTGAGTCTTTAGGTGTGCATTGAAAGATAGTTTGTTTAAGTATCTATGTTACCAAGATCATTCCTTCTTTACTTTTAACTCTCAAGCTCCAAGTTTACTTGAGTTGTTAAAAGCATCATTAGAGTAGGCTTAGTCATAGTTGAAATTCTAAAAGAGAAAATATCAGCTACAATGCTAGAGTTGTATAACCTTGTGCTCTTAGCTAAGAAAAAAATATTGGAAAATTATTTTAGTTTACTTTCTTTAAGCATAATTAGCAAAGAGGGAGCTTCTCCTCCTAATTCAAAGAGCAGCTAATTTGTACATAGCTTTTTTTTTCTAATCTGCATACCAGAGGTGTGAATTGAAATGCCAAGAGATTGTTCACAAGAAGAATACATAAGGATATTAGTCAATAGAGGAGTGAACACAGAAAAATGAGAAGGTTTGTAACCTAAAACCCTTGCAAAAGAGTGAGGTGTCAATTCCAAAGGGACCTAAACTCCTTGTTCCATGCACCCAAGAGCATTTCCTTTGTATCCATGCTTAAAAATAATATTGAATCTTGAACCATAATGTGATTGCAACTCCTCAAAAGGGGGAGGATCAATGTTAAGGAAATTACAATTGATGTTCACATTATCTCATGATACAAAAGAATAATCATATTTGATAACTGGTGTGAATAATATTTTCGGTATGTTATATATACATTGTACTCCCTAACATAAGATTCGGTGAAGTTCACTGATCCCTAATCTTCATCAAAACATGCATTCAGTTTGGGAGAAGTAGGAGTAGACTTCGGATTTCCTACTTTGGGAGGATCTTCTTCAAGGACATCTATTTCAAGAGTATCCTTTGTAACAAGTACTACTAGAGTAGATGTCAATGCATTAGAAGATAATGAAGGAATAATATTTTTAAGAGTAGGTGAAACCAAAGTTTGACCAGAAATTACCATCTCACATAAGTGTACAACATTAGGGTCAACCTTGATTATGATCACCTCATTATTAGCAACAAACTTCATGGAATGATGTAAAGTAGAAGTATCCGCTCCCAACACATGAATCCATGGCCTTCCCAAAAGAATATTATATGGTAACAGTCCCAATATAACATATACCAGATGGGTACAATAATGGGTTCCAACCTTAAAGGAAAGATTATCGTCCCTAAGGCTTGTCAACAGACATTATCAAACCCACAAAGATATAAGGAGGAAGCAACAAGGGAAGTTGAATCAACTTTAATTTTAGGAAATAAATCAATGCTACATATGTTGAGTGTCAAACCAATATCAATGAGAACATGCCTAATACCAATATTATTAATGTAAACTATCACCAACAAAGGATTTTCTTGCTTCTGCACTTCCGGAGGTGAGAGTTCATGTCAATAGAATGTAATATTCGGAAAATCCACATGAATATGATCTATCAACACATTAACATTCATCAGCCTAGATAAAGAAGGAAAGAGAATATTTTACAAGGATTCCTAAAGCATACCTTGGTAAACCAAAGTAGTCTAAAGAAAATCCCAAAATGAGATCTTGGTAGGAGTAACACAAAGGAAGGCTTGGTTGAGAGGGTGGTGAAAAAGTAGGTTGATTAAGATTATGTTGATTCATTCTAGTATTATAATTATGGTCTAACACTCTATAAGAGGGAGCCTTAGATTGCATATATTTCATGTAAAGATATGGTGTATCACTTTCAACAGGAACCCCATGACTAGAAAAAGTCCTTTTAGGAGAAAGACTAGTTAGAGTCACATAAATGATTGGTCTCTTAGGCCTTTGAGGATGTCCTCATGGAACATTGTTGTATTGTATGGATCAAAAACTAAGAATGTCACAAAAATCAACAAGATGAGTACTACTCTATTGATTACTAGGAACTTAAAATATAGGAAAAATAAAAGAGAATAATAGGGACCAAAAGAGTAGGTTGCAAAGATCTTCTAGACAAACTAGCAATCTCTCAGCCAAGGATGAAAACATGACATGCGAATGTCCCCGTGACATGTTGTAGTCTTGTACAGACCAACAATCGAGTTTATCACAAAAACCTGCAAATAACCTATTGATTGTTTAATAACTAAAATATTGGAAATATACTGAAATAACAAAAATAACAAAGATGAAATGAAACTAAGTTAAGTGAAAAGGAAATGACAAAGATGAAAAATAACAAAGAGGACACTAACAAGAGGTCCAATAATGAAGCCTCCAGAAAAGCTACACCTTCGATACTTGCACACATAAGAATAAGAAAATCGTTGGGGATGTTTAGGGGCTTGCCTCAGTCAAAACCCTCATTTCAGTGTTTCCACATCCATAGACAACCAAATAGAAATATAGATAAATAGATGAGATAGAAAAATTCTTAGACAGGGGATGCAATAAATCCCAAGATGCTCAAAGAAATATTACAAATAGATATACCTGCAAGACTTGAGGAAGTCAAAGAGAGAGAAAGAAAGAGAGATGTAGAGAACATTGTGAGAACTTTGAAACCACTATAGCAAGCTGTACAAGCTTAAGAGAAAGAGAAAAAGACTTCTTAGAGAGAAAGAAAAGAGATATCAAGAGATTTCAAGAGAAAGCAACATAAGTGAAAAGATAGATTTAAAAGAGAGAAGAGGAGGGAAAAGGAGATTCTTGAGCCATTACAAGTTGTCCTGAGTTGTTTCCACCAACCAAGGTAGGTGACAAGTGGCAATATGCTTAGACATTATCATTTTAACATTAAAATGTCATAGGACGTTATTGCAGTGCGTAGATGTTCGCACAATGTGCTAGTGTCCAAACAAATTACGCTAAAAAATGGTGGGAAATGAGAAAAACACAAGGTTAACGCAAAATTGGTGTAAGAAATTTGCTACTAAAAAAGGGTCTTGAGCATTCTGAGAGAGAAAAAGGTTGATGGAAGGGCTAAGATGAGACTAAACAAATACTAAGGGAGTGGAGACTAAAGTGGATACAAAAGTGTAGGTGAAATTGCAAGGTTATGCAATTTTTGACACTACAAGTCCAATCGTTGATTTTCCCCAAAACTTATCAAGGACATTTTCCTAAGTCTCCCTAGGCACTGGGCTAGCTAAAATGGGAATACCCAAATACACTAGGGGAAGGGAACCAATTTGAAACCTAAGAATTTGAGCAATTCTAGATTGAATAAGAGGAGGGATGTTGAAAAAATGTGCAAGATTTGGCTTCATTTATCCTTTGCCTCAATGCAACTTGATAAATTTCCAACACACATATAAAGTTGATTGCTTCAGTGATCTTGTCAACCCCCAACAAGGTTGTGTCATCCACAAACTACAAATGAGAGTGAGAAGGAATTCCTACCCCCCATATCCATCCTTGTATAAGGCCAAGCCGTACTTGTTATTTTAAAAATCTACCCAAAGCCTCAACCATTGTAATAAATAAGTAGGTGACATGCGATCCCCCTGCTGAAGGCCTCGAGAGGCCCCAAACAGTGCAACAGAATCACTGTTAATAAGAACTAAATAACAAATGGATGTAACACAACTCATTACCCAACTAACACAATCATTTCCAAACCCAAATGCAATGAGCACCTTTTGGAAAAATGACCATCTCACTTGATCATTTGCTTTAGCCATATCTAACTTCATAAACATAGCCTTCTCCTTGGAGTTTTTCATTGGATGAATAGCCTCAACAACAATTACTACCCCATCCATAATTTATCTTCTAGTCACAAAACCACCTTGCTCCACCTTGCTTAATTCTAAAATAACTCTGTTAAGCCGTAACTTAAGTCTCTCTGCTATTAACTTATAAATGATCTTATAAACCACATTGTAGAGAGAAATAGGCCTAAAAAAATCCAAAGAATTAGCTCACTCTCTCTTAGGAATAAGCACAAGAAAATTACTATTCGTTGCTCTCAACATCTGCTTGTTCCTTTGAGATTCTTGCACTATTGCCAATAAGTTGAATAAATGATAATCTCCCAGAATTCTTGGAAAAAATCTATAAGAAAACCATTAGGCCTCGGGGCCTTCCCTTCATTTGAAAGATAACCCCTTCTAGCTCATCAAGAGATATAGGGTTGTAGAGCATCTCATTCATTTCATTACAAACCACTAAGGGAATACAATTAAAAATAAAATTCTCCTCTTCAACCCCATGAGAAGATTCCTCCTTGAATCTAGTGAAGAGTAATAATAGGTAGCCTCATTCAAGATATCTTGAAACGAAGAAAGTTGGATCCCCTAGGATGACACAAGTGAAGATATCAAGTTCTCACACATTTTGTATTTAACAGAGTTAAAGAAAAAGGTAGTGTTTCTATCTCCCTCCTGAAGCCAATCTATCCTAGACTTGTGTTTCTAATAAATATCCTCCTACAACTCCCATTTTTCTAACTCCTTCAGAGCATCACCTTCTTCTTAGAGGGATTCCTTTGTGATCCCATGATCCTAAATCTGTTTAGTGATGACATCCAATTGATTCTAGGCAGATAGTTTTGCTAAGAAAATATTCTCAAAACATTGTCTATTCCATATATTAAGCTAAAACTTAAAAAATTGAAGCCATTTAACAAAAGAATAAATTGCTATCCCATGAGAAAACATACCATGCCACCACCATCCTTTCAGAAGATCCAACAATGATGGGTCTCTAAGCTACACAAGTTGGAACTTAAAGGAGGGATTCTTGGTGGCACCAAACACCGATGTTGATAGTTTGATAGGTCAATGATTAGAGCTCCTCCAATCCAGAATCTCTGAATTGGTCATCCATCTGTTGCCAATCCAAAATATAGAAACTTAGAATTTTTCTAATCTCTCATAAGTGGACTCCACTCCACATCTCCTATTGATCCAAGTGTACACACCATTACTCGGCTTAATGTCTACCAAATTCAGAGATCAAATATTATCCATGAAAATTGAAGATGAAGGCTCAAGTTTTTCCACTCCCCCTACTTTTCCTCTAGACTAATAATAGCATTAAAGTCTCCAACCACAATCCATCGAAGTAAAGGAGCTAGAGACCTTAACTACCGAATGTGAGGCCATAGACAAAATTTACCAAGAAGATCTATCAGAGTAAACATTGGTGAGCAAGAAAATTTCCCCAACATCAAAGCTAGACACAATCATGGTCATAAAATGTCTACTACAATCCCATCAAAGGTGAGACACCTTTCGTGGGTCCCAAAGACACACAATCCCTCCAGCTCTACCTTCTGCACCGACACATTGACTCTAGCCTCTCCTCCATAACTTGGAAGCTATGCTGCTCATTTCTTCCACATACACCTTTGATTCCTAAATAAACAAAATATTAGGAGAATACACTCTAACTAGCTCACAAACAACCTTTTGTCTTGGGGTGCTATTCAATCCCCTTGCATTCCATGAAGGGAAAATCATTTTTTGGGGTTAGAAAAAGAGAGTCAATAGTCTTAACTAACCATGATTCCACTAAATTATCCTCCATTATTATTTTTTCTTGGTCTATCTTCCTTCCCACTTTTAGAGGCTTCTCTAGGGCCCCCTTTTTGGGGTTCTTCTATTGCAATCCTATTGTCAACATAACTTTGCTACCTTTATCGAGAGCCAAAACCACCACCTTTGGGCCCAGATTAGGATTTTGTTGGGCTAAATCCTTTGCGAACTCTAAACTCCTAGAAGGATCCAACTCACAATGAGCACCAATAGCCTAATTAGTATCCATCTAAGAAGAATAATAATCCACCAATTGTTTGTTTTGGTTGGCATCCTCCTTGGAAGGTGTCTACACAACCTCCACATTGGCCACTCCCAAAAGTTTCTTTTTTCTTTGCCTTCATGACCATCAAAATATTCCAAGGTCTCAAATCATTTATAGGTCTCATCCCCTTCTCTATCTTTAAGAGAACATTTTTGGCCCCTTCCGCTACTCTGAGACTTTACCAAGACAAAACCCTCTTAACCCACTTTGTTATAGGGGCTTTCCCTTTATCCTTCACCTGCTCTAAATGAGATGAAACCTTGGTTGTAGCTCCATTGGTAGCCTTACACAAAAGGTTAATTTTAGGACATTTCCACTGCAAGTGCACACACACATGACAAATCTAGCATCAAAATAAAAGAGATTCATAATCAAGCTATTGAACCCACATAGTCTCTCCAAATTTGAATTTCTAATGAATTTGGTAAAGGGTTATTCAAATCAATTTCAACACAAATACATGCAAAATAGATTACCTTCTTATCTAATGTTTGTTGCGACGGGCCAACCAACTTGCCCAATAACAGAGAAATCATGTGCAAGATGTCATTTCTCCAAAACTCCAACATAAGCCACGAGAGTCTAACCCACATAGGAACCCATGATGGGAGCTCCTTAAAAGGATTAAATCCTATATGTTTGGGCTTAATAAAAAGCCCCACTTGGTTGTAAAATTATGGACCCCCCTCATAGACCTTGTTGTGATCCTCTAGGAACAAGAACACCACTACAAAATAATTTAGCGGATAGGCTATATTATGTGTGAGGTTGTGACAGTGAATTTGTCTCACGCCTAAACACCTCTTGTCTCACGCCTAAACTCGGAAACCTGCCTCTCAAGCATCGGCTATTTTCAGGTAACCTGGATTGTAAGTTGGATTTTCCCTTCCACTTGCCTGCTGACTTGTTGCCCTAACGCGTTGTGTGCTTTTGCGTTTTAGGTTTTCTGTCGACAGATAGAAGAAATAAAATTTTGGTGCAAATATTTGGCAACACAAACGGTTGGGTATAAATTTTAGTGAAAGCAAGAGTTGGGAATTTGATCTTGTTTGTTCGTCGGGAGAAGAGAAGGCTTTGTTTAAAGAAGGAAAATGATGTTATTTCTACCCACTTTGCTACTTTGGTGGAGGCAGCACCGTCAAACTCCCTTACCTCACATGACGAGGTTTATGGTAAGCACTCATACATTTGCACATTTTTCCTGTCCTCTCCATTATGAATTTTCTTAACATTGTTTTCTTATTAATCAAATTTGGGAGCTCATGCTTCCATTTTTAGAGTTTACAATGGAAGGCAGAAGGATGGGGCAGAGGAGGCAGGGGTGCTGAGGAGTGGTGTGGCTATTGAATTTAGTTCTACACTTGCCATTACATTTTCCTGTAAGTTTCTAAAACATTTTTTAACAAATTCATTTTGTGGATTTCTTCAATCATTGCATTCCATAGATGACATCCCTTTTAGAAATTTTGTCAAACAGTCTCACGCCTTGTTTAGGCTTCCACATTTTGCATAAATGTATACTAGAGCATTTTCAACTATAATATCTGATAGAAATTCTCCTTCCATTATGCCTAAATGGATGTCTGTACCATGTTCAAACACTCCCGTTTTGATATAGAAAGAAAATGAATTGGAAAAGGTTGTGGAGTATAGATTTATGTCTGTTGATTGCATTTGCATGAAAGCTTCTAAGGACTTTTCAACAAACCCACTTAGAACATATCCCTGCAGTCATGATTTTTCATGAGGGCACATTTCTTTTAGGTAGATTGGAAACAATTCACGTGACTTGTCTATGCTTTGACATTTTGTATGAATGTCTATAGGGCAATTGCAAATATAACATTTGGAAAAAAATTCCCCTCGATCATGCTTTGAGGGATGCCCTTCAATATTACTGAAGATCTTAGGTGCTTATTATTGAGTTGGGGAGATTGTTGGACACTGGTAAATGGATACCTCTAGAAGCTTTGCACACATCAAACAGGAGAGGAGGCTGGGAGTCATGCGATCCAAGCATATCAGATGACACTATGAAGAAGGTGGTAGATTCAGGGAAGCGACATCATCGTTGAAGATCGTTCAGAGATTTGGAAGGGATGGGTCTGTTGAGCGACGCTAGTCATTACAACAGAGCTCTATCATCGCCCATTCGTGCCATCAGATTGTATTCATTGCAAACCTATTGAAGCTCATCAAAATTATTAATTTTATATTCATAATTCAATCTTCAATATTCCTGTTGCAATTTCTCTGTATTTCTCAGTATATTATAGAACGACTCTTTAAATCTATTGATTTGAGATCGTTACATCTATGCTTCCACATTTTTTTAGGGGAATGGTAAAAATAAATTCACAGTCTGAAGTAACACTCTAATTCTTAGGCAAGTGTTTCAACCAATCTACTTATTGGGTTTCCATCTACTACTTTTAAAAGAAAATTTCATCTATTAAACTGCGCAAATTTTAGGAAATGGAAATATTAGCTTATGTAGAAGGAATCAAGTAAGAATAGGAGAAACATAAGGGAGCAATTTATAGTTGTTTTTCTGCCGATGAAATCGGGGTTCAATGCAATTTGATGACAGATTTCCATTGTGTTATAGCCATCTTGCTTATTATAGAGATGCATATCCAAGATATATTTTTATTACAATCTACAACGTTGGCCTTAGCCAAACATGAAAGATATTCTTAACTCACTTCAATGCATGCCCTCACCCAAATGTGTTTTAGTAAAGTTCATTGATGTGTCAAGTCTTCTATATTAATAATTGTGTGTGATTCATCTATTAAACTACGCAAATTCAGGATGATTTGTCCAATGATGATTGGAAACTTGTTTATTGAAGTGTACCAAAGTTTGGAAGAAAGTAGGAAGTGGAAGGGAAAACACCTTTCCCAAGATCTTGAGCAAATGGAATTGCTTCTTCTCCAGGTAACTATTGTGGATCTTCTAAATCCCACCTTGGCTGGATCTATTACAACCAACCAACTCCACAGGGTCAATAATGGCCACATTTGATGTATAATGATGTATACATTTGATTAGCATCCACTTAAGTTAAATAAAGTTCTTTAGATAGCAAAAGATGTCATTCTTGCTTAGCTAATTGAAGCTCTCTCAAATATGTCTAACTCGCTCTCTATTGGCTCTTGGGTTTCCTTCTAACTTGAAAGTATCAGAGCAGATTGGCCTGGGTTTTAAAAATATCCTCGAGTCTTTTTTTCACCATAGGTGCCATAGTCCTGTAACTATAATTACAAACCACACCTTGAGAAGCATCATGCAAAGAGCATGTTCACATGTCAGTCCATTAGATTTTGCTGCCAATGATTTTCTCAAATATATCTATAACAACCCTCCTAAAATGGAAAAGCAGAAGTGCAATTAAATTTAAGATATCAAAGGAAGTCCATCTAAAGAAAGTCTCTTTTGCTTTCAATAAGAAAGCAAACTTGGAGACCGATTTTAGATCAATAGATTTAATCTTGTACTTGTTTGGGCCTTTTTCAAGGATAACTATTGTAATGGAATTTGCTTAGAATTTTTTTTAAGGGTTTGAAGCTCTTTTGCAATTAGAGAAGGGTATTAGGTTACTAGCTTCAAGTAATCCCTACCAATTCTTTTTCCATGTATCATATAGGTGAAATCAAAATTAGCAATTTCATTATCTCTATTTAGATCAAATCTCTTCCAACTATGCACTCAATGTCTGAAAATTTGCAATATTTCAATGGTAGGTTTGACATTTCTTTCCAGCTAGGAATCTAACTGCATTACACTAGTGGATACAGATAGCCACAATAAAGCCCTTGACATAGAGGGCTAACTATGCTTTAGCCTTTGATTCTCTTGCTTCAGTATCTCTTTTCGCCCATTGATATCTCTTATATGGCTAAAAGCACTATATTCTGCCCCTAGAATGGAGGATCAATTAGATTTCCTTAGGTTAACAGAAATGTGATGGATATGCTCCATTTCATGATTTTATCCTTGCAGCACATTGGGTCCCTGGGCTGATTTGTGGACCTAGATAGCTCTGGTGCATTCCAAATAGAGTGACCCTTTCCCTGACCATAACTGGAGCTCGAAAGCGTTGATTTTCAATAAAAATAGAAAATTATATAAACAAAACATAAACACAAAAACAATTAAAAACATAAACACAAAACAAAACAATTCTTCTTACCTTTCATTCCTTAAACAGTCAATACTCCATTGCTACTCATTTCTCAGGATTACGACTTTGGTCTATGTTGTGCAACAAACTCAAGATGTTAACATGGTTATTCAAAAAATGATTTTGCATAATGTCTCATTTTGAATTTATATTTAGATTTATGATGAGACATGGAAGACTCTTGAGGATTTTAAAATTTTGATAAAAAGCCTTTTCTTGCATTCAATGATTATGGTTTCACACACAGATGCATGTTTTGGGTTTTACTTATATTCAATGAAGGAATTGTGCCCAGGCTGGTTGTGGTTGGGAGCCCTTCCTTCAGAAGCCATTGTTCTGCAACATAATAAGGATTATCTGCACAACATTTCAAGTATATATGTCTGTCAGAACAATACTTTCATATATCTGTATGTAGCTAAACACTTCCACAAAAGAGAAAAACGTTATTGCTTATTACCAATTACTTCAAAAAAATAAAATAAATTAAATTATATTAATGTCCAAAAGTGACCAAAACAATTTAGTGAAACCTGAAAGCACATTAGGTCACAATACACCTATAGTTGAATAATCAACAAAATAGTATCAGTCTCAACTAATAAAATGGAACAAATTCTTTGCTAAAGTTTGACAGAACTTCTAGCTGTCTCAAAAAATAGAATTAAACAGATAAAATCACACATCTAGCTAAATGAATTTCATTGTTTAGGAATCAATTATTCTTAGTTTAAAACACCAACATATAAACAGGTAAATATAATTATATAATACTAAACAGGTAAATATAATTATATAATACTATCGGCGTATTCCTTGCAGCTCCCCGACTGCAAGTGCTAGTTATTATCAACCAACATTGCCTCTATATGCCCGTCTGGGTTTCATGTTTGAGGAGCAGTGGAAGTGAGACATGAGTCCCCATAAACATGTGGATTAGAGCATGATTAATTAGATAATTGACATCCTCTGCTACAAAATCTGGTTGGATTACCAAAATAGGTCAATCAACACTTATTTCAAGGCATCCATTCATTTTATGGATACAAGATCTACCGTTCTGGGTCTACCCCTCACCACCCGAGGTTTTTCTCAAAAAATTGACATCATTTGCATGTGCTGAAGGGGATCTATAAAAATGATAGATTTTGAAAAATACTCGAGCCTCCACCTGAGGCCATTATAAAAACATAGAAGGAAAAAAGAAGGCAAGCAAGTTCACCCTACACCCAACACGCCAACTGCACACCCTAAAAAATCCAAAACTATCCCCTAACCCTGCAACTCCACTCCCCACCGAAATCCAGACACCTGCACATAGAAAAGACACCCCCGCCCACGCTAAAAGTGACCCACACAGTAGTAGAGAGGCTTGGATAGGGCCTGAAATCCCTAGTGCGTGTTATAGCATCCAACTCGCCCGATGCTTTCATCCGGTTGGTATCCAATCTATCGCTAATTTTTTTACCCACCTTGTCCATCAAATTTAATCAAAAAATTTGAGCCAAGTTTACGCTATCCAAAATCCTCTAAAATCATCCAATCTCCAAGATAATGCTGATTTTTTTTAGAGAAATACACATGCATAAGAATTACGAAAACAAGAGACCAAGTGAAGTGGATTTTAGTGCATTAATTTTAGCTCTATCAAAAGGATTGAACATAAAAGACAAGGTATTAGCATTTGAATACTTTTTTTTTTTATTAGTGTCGTTTAATTATTTTATCATTCTCATTTTGACATGTTTGGTGGGACCTATATTTCTGATACAAAATTTATTTCTTGAGTTACCATGAGTTAAAGCTACATGTATCAAAATGATGCTTACAACTATCATTCAACACTTTTGGTATTGTATTATTGCTTATGATTGACTATATCAACGCTCATACCTTTGGCACTAGTACCTTGGTTTTTAGTCAAAATGAAATTATATTTCTAAGTTTTGGTTGTCATGATATTTTTATCAACCTAAAAAAAATTAATGAAAAAATATCAAAATATTCAAAATTTATTCCCCTTTTCTCTTGTAGCCTTTAGAGTCTGTCAGAAGTTTGTTAATATGTTCATGAGATTAAATATTTTCAAAAGGCATAGTTTTATGAGTGAGTTAGAAGGTTGACAAGCCAAAAGAAAGTTAGAAATAAATAATGATTGATCAAAGAGAATAAATGATTGGATGGAGGGATTGTGAGGCTGTCAAAACAAGCAAGTTAGAATTTGGGCTTTAGTCAAACACTTTTCTCTAATTTCTAACCTACACTCGCGTGCTCAACTTTTCACAAGTTGTGAACTTTCTTATCTTTGAGCATTAATAAAGGAATTCTAGCATGCTCAACTTTTCACAATTTGTGAACTTGCTTATTTTTGAGTATTAATAAAGGAATGCTGGCATGCTCAAATTTTCACAAGTTATGAACTTTCTTATTTTTCAACATTAATAAAGGAATGTTAGCATGCTCAAATTTTCACAAGTTGGGAACTTCCTCATTTTTTAGCATTAGTGAAGAAATTATCTGTTCCTCAACTTTTCACAACTTATGAACTTGCTCATTTTTTAGCATTAGTAAATGAATGCTCTCTTGCTCAACTTTTCATAACTTATGAACTTGCTCATTTTTTAGCATTAATGAAGAGAAACCGTTTCTATAACTTCCAGTAATATGTAAATCTTGAATTGGAATTGCAAGTGCCATGATAGACATGCTTGCAAATGTAGAAGTGGAGACAAAGTATGTAAATTGTTTGACATAATACCTTGAAGAGATTGCTTATTGAGCACAATGATTGCAAGTTTAACATAGTCACAACAAAACTGTAATATATTTTTCTTTTCTCAATGAAATTTCAAAATTTAAAATGTTTCAAAAATTAGAAGAACATAAGTATAAAAGCCAATTATTTTTTGAAGAAATTCCTAGCGATTTGTGAGCAGTTTAACACAAAAATATGGTATGAAGAAGAAGGCGTGATTCAGTTCTAGACACGTGAACTGTTTGACAAAATTCCTTGATGATATGTTGTCTTATGGGATGCAATAAGTAGATAAATATTTTTGAAAATGTTTTAGAAACTTTCATAAGTAAATGCTTTTGGTAGGATGCGAGTTTTATGCTAGCCAACCTTCATGCAAATAGTTGGAGAAAGGCATATGGTTGTGTGGTATCAAGAATTGAATTGGAATTCCATTTTTGGAGAGTGACAACAATGCTGGTGCAAAGGATTGAGGTGATGGAAAACTCATGGGGCTCTTTTGGGGAAAATAATTTTTGTTGGTGAAATTGGATTAAGGTGGAAGTCAGTGCTTGGATTTTAGAAACAAATGGGCATTATACCATGGTTTAGATGTTCAAATAGGTCCATGGTGGAATCACTACATTTTTTTAGTAGTTGTGATTATTATAAGAAGCATGGATTCAATAAGGGAGTATGGAACATCTCTAGGCACTTTTATTTTATTTGTAAATGGAGAAATAACTAAATAGTCCTATATGCTCTACAAATCAGGCTACATCCATCATACTGTGATTGAACCATTAGATCCTTATAAAGAGTCTATGGTCTTGAGTATAGTTTCAAAACTAATTTGTCACAACTTTCTATTAGTTTAGTAGTTGTTAGTGACCTTGTCCAAACAACATGGACATCCTCAAAGTTAGAACATATACCAAATTTCAAGGTACCAATGTGGGAAGCATTTCCAATGGGCACATTTTACTTTCAAATTTGAGGGTAATATTAATGTAAATGTTGCAACATGGCAATTAGATTCATTTCATTTGAGGTGAATGATTCTAAGAAGAGGCCTGTATCTAGAAAGATTGAACAATATGACCTTCAAAATTATCAAAATTGGCATGGTTTCGTCAGCTCCAATTTAACTATCATTGAAAGGTCACATAATTACTTCAACTATGATAAATATAATATCTTACATAAGTCAAAGGAAAGCTTTAAGATTGTTACTTTTCATTGATGTTTCTAAAAAAATTGAGGATGGCTTCTCAGTAATGGTATCCTCCATGGTACATATATAGGATGCAAGAAGTCTTTCACTAGAATTGTAGTGACATCCTCAACAAAATTGAAGACTTGTTCTACATTTCAAAAGTTATAGTTTCTAGTTACCTTTTTTAGAAAAGTGACTTATGGACATCACTCCTTGTAACTAGAGGTTAAAAAATGAACCTTATATTTGGAAAAGTGATAAAAATCCTAACTAAAGAAGATTTATTATTTTCAAACTCATTGTATTTCAAAAAGTTATTTGAGGTAGAACTACTGGGTACTTGTATGAAAAAATCCTATAAACATCAAGCTATATGCATTGTAAAGGGACTTTTGAAAGGGGCAAACATGGGGAGAAATCTTTAGAGAGATTTCATGAAGACCTTTGGTTTGACACTATCGTATAGAACAATTTTTGGGATTGTTTAATTTCAAAAAATAATAAAGATTGCATTTGGTTTGTATATCCTATTTATGTGTTTTTGAGTTATTACTACCGATTTCTCATATGTTAATTTGGTAATCCCTTTATGTATTTTGGGAATCCATTGATGATCCCTTTATGTAGTCGATGAAACATAGTCATACCTTGGTATCTTGGTTTGAATGTGCTAAGATGAATTGTTTCTTTGTATGCTGATTTTTTCTTTCTTTCTATCATCATTATCACATATAAAAACATATTTGTTGATATTAACCCCCTTGTAATTTGTTATCAATCGTGAAGTCTCAATTGGTATTCATATGTCTATCGTTGGGGTTTCTGTTATTCATTCTCCTTTAGTTTTGTCTTTTCTCTTTTATGTACTTTCAATTTAAAAGTACACAAAAAAACCTCAAAATCCCCCATCATATGAGGGAGTTTCCCCTCTCAAATAGAGGAAGATCACTAAATTCCATAATGATCACTCCAACTATTGGAATAATTGTCACTGCTCTTCAAGGAAACATGGTCATTCTTAGAGATAAAACCACAACAACAAATTTGTTTACCAATAAATCATCAAATCTTATTTAGAAAAAAAGAGGCTTTCCATTCTCTGATTTCATTACCAAGAGGTTTTTTTCCTCTATCCAAAAGATGAACACTAAATGATCAATCTTCAAGCAAGGGATTTTTGGCAACGAACAATGGATTATTTTCCTCATCCCCAACTCTTCCTTTTTGAATTACCTATGTGGTATTTTTATCCTTCAAGAAGACTATAGAAATTATTTTTCATTTTTAATTTTAAAATTTTAATTTTGACCCTTGTTCTATTCACACTTTTTTACATCATTACTTTATATTATCACTTTGATAAAAGTTATTATTTAATAATAAAATAAAGTTAGTTTTTATAAAAATATAGTTACTTTTTTGGCAACTTAAATTAAATTATTAAATCATTTACTTAGTTTAAAAAATGAGACATGATACTTACATTGGCTCTTGTTGAGAAGAAACCTATAGAGATGAGGTCAAGAAAAAATTATTCATTAAGAAAACTTTGATTCTTTGGTTGTGAGGCATATGTGTGTGCCTAGGGATAACAGTTTGGATTAGAGAACTAGGTTGTAAAATTATCTTCATTGGCTATAATTTAATGTCAAATGGTGGAATATTTGGGTTCATATGGCCAACAAAAAATTATATTCCATTTAGTATTATATCTAGAGAAGTAAAACCTTCTCACATAGTATTATAGCCAAAGAAGGATGAAAAGGAATATGTGATTCAACTATTCCCAAATATTGAGAAGGTTGAACCATAAGCCAATGAATAAAATAAAGAGGAAATTTCAAATAGATCAAAGAGTTGTAAAGAGGAGGTGCTACCTACACCTTATCTCTTGAGGATTCCACTCAACACAAATAACAAACAAATAGGTATAACCATCTTGATTGGATATGTATTCTATTTGATTAGTAGTATTAATAAGCCTAGAACTATAAAGGAGGCTATGCTAATGGATGATGCAGAGTCCTAAAATTGGTCATAGATGAGGATATGGCTGTACTAAATAAAATGACACATGGGACTTAGTACCTTTTATTGATGGAAGGAAATTTTTTGGATGTAAATGGGTGTTCAAAATAAAAATTAGTTCATATAATTTTTTTGAAAAGTACTAGGTGAGATTGGTTGTGAAAGGATATTCCTAGATTGAGGGAATTGATTATGGTGAGATTTTATTTCTAGTTTCCAAGATAACATAAATTTGATTCTTACCATCTATTGTATTAAATTTTGTCCTTGAGGTTGAGAAAATGGATGTGAAGATAGATTTCCTTCATGGTGATTTGCAAGAAGAAATTTGCATGATAGATATAAAATAGTTCATTAAAAATGTAAAGAAAATTTGGTTTGTCAATTGAAAATATTTTTGTATGGTCTTAAGCAATCACCTAGGATGTGACACCAAAAATATATAATTCCTCTGTGTTCGAATTGGAATTTCCAAGATTGAAATCAAATGGTATCTAATATAAGATGGACAATGATTATTTTCTTATTATTGCATTATATGTTAATGATATGTTATTTTTTAGTAATTTAAAATAATTTAAGGTAAAGTATTTAGAGGCATCCAAGTTCATCTTGGGGATGGATACTTGAAGAGATAGAGCTAATAAAAAACTTTGGTTGGGTTAAAGTAAGCATGCAAACTCAATGTTGGAAAGATTCTACACATGATATTGCAAACTATTGTGTATTCCTATTTTAGAAAGAACTAAGATATCATTTGAGTAGTGTCTAACTTTTCCCAGTGAGACAAATGTTATACCAAAAGTATCTTATTCTAGTACAATTGGGAGTTTAATGTATGTCATTTTTTGCACAAGACTAGACATTTCCCAAGTAATGGGATTCCTTAGCTATTTAATGCCTAATCGTGGATGAGTACATTAGGAAGAAGTGAAAAGGATCTCTAATTATTTGAGAGGTACCTCCAATCACTCCATTTTTTTATCATGGTAATTCTATAGTGTTAAGAACTCAATAATTATTAATGGATTTAAATTGGCCAAGGATGTTGATAGTAGAATATCCATTAATGCATATATTTTCACTATGTTAGGTGGTTCTATCAATTGGATGAGTAAGCAATAGGTTGAAGTTGAATTCTCTAATATATGAGAAAATTACATGGTAGCTACTTATTATTGTAATGAATCCATCTAGCTTAATTTGTTGTGTTCAAATGTGTAGGTAATTCTAGGAGTTATTACACTTCTATGTGATAGTCAAAGTTTCACATGTCTAGAAAAGAACCAAAAAATTTATATGAGGATGAAGCATATTGATGTTCAATACCATTTTTTTGTAACATGGTATAGGATGGGAGGTTCATGCTAGATAAATTTCATAGTTTACATAATTTTATAAATGCATTGATCAAGCTAGTGAGCATAGAAAGTTCAACTAGTGTTATGAGTCTATGGACCTCTCAACCCCTAACAACTATTTCATAAATGTTTTTACACTTCTTATTCTTGAAAGGTTTTGAAAAGTGGGATAATGTTAGGAAAGGTTTATCAACCTTTCTCTTAATGTTTTGATTATATGGGAAAACCAAGTTTTAAATGGACCTGAAACCATTTACAATAAGTTTTGAATGGATCCAAAACCATTAACAAGTAGCTTTTGATGGGGACCTGAAACCCAAAATAAAATCATGTTGTTACACCATTAGCAACCCAACAACAACACCAAACAAAAAATATAAGACAACACTAGTTGCACAAAGTTTTTGAAGGGACCTTGAACCCTATACAACAAGGTTTTGACTGGGACCTTAAACCCAATAAAAGAAAGGGAACTAAAACCCTAATAGGAAATAAGAACTGCCTAAGTCAGCTAGGAAACCATCAGCCTATAACAACCAAACTGTAGCATAACACTTTGTAGTAGCACCCAATGAATCCAAACTCCCTACCTCAATAGGGAAGTTAAAAAATGAAACTAAACACTAAAGAGCATCAGCCTTCTCCCAACACCAACTAGTCTGAAGCACCAACCCAACCTCCACCTCAATAAGAGAGTGCATCCCTCTATAGGAGAGGACAAAATGAGAACCTTTGGCATAGAACATAGAGATTCCCACCAGATCCACAATACCCCTCTCCACCTCAATAGGAGAGGGCTCCACCTTAGAAGGAGAAGTCTCCACCTCCATAGAAGACATCAACTGTAGAACCTGATAGAAAGAAACTACTCCCATATAAAGGATAGAAATGACATCCTTTGGTATAACAACAAACTGGAGCACAAATGAAAAAAAAGAAAACTCCTCAGCAAACAGCCTTGAGAGAGGATACTTCTGAACCTTTAGCATAAAAATTTAAAGGAGCTCAACCATCTAGAAGAACACACCCACATGGGAAAAAAACACTCCCATTAAATTTAAGAAATTCTAGGTCTTAAAACAGGGCTTTGAACACAACCCGACTCAAGCAACAAACTTAGAAATCAACCCATTCAAAGGATCATCCTTAAACAAGAATAGGTAGAAACAAATCTGCATAAAAAATAGAATAAACCCCAACAAAAGTATAATATTTTTGAGCCATAATGGGTTCAAACACACACTCAAAACCCCGAGAAAGGGGGAGAAGAAACTTCTATCCAAAATAAAAACCTTTGGGACAATAGATGAAAATATAAACACAACCCAACTAAAGCCACTAAATCAAGAAAATGGCCAACAAACATTGCCTTCAACTCCAAACTATAGAGATCAACAAAGACATATTTCAGGATTAAAAAACATATGCCAATGGGGAAACTTTCTACAACTAGGTTGAACACAACAACAACAAGGAGAGTCTCAGTAGAAGAAAAAACATTAGACACAACCCTCTTAAGACCCAACAAACCCACGGAGGTATCTACATATAAACAACACAAGAGTAGAAAAGAAAACAACCATCCAACAAACTGAAACAGAAACCCAAAAGAGCAAGAAATACTAGGGAAAGGCCAAAACCCAAATAAACCTAGTAGGGTGACAACAACCAAACCCGAAATATAGCTCCCCAACAGGCTACTGACAGTAGCCAACACCAAGCCACAACTTCCTAGTTAGACAAAAAAAACTAATAGACCCATGTAGTAGCACATCCCAGGCCAAAGACAATAGCCAACACCATTCCTCAACAACCCAACAAAATGACAACAATAGTGAACCCAACAAAAATAAACCATCTTCCCCTACAAAATCATCACCTTCCTCTTTAGAATCAACCCCAGAATTCAAATTTCCCCCTTCGCTCCTCTTCCTGCTCCCTCTCTGCTCCATTTATTTAACCTTTCTCTTAATGTATTATGATTTTTAGGATTTAGAATAGCAAAAATATTTTTTTAGGCTATAGAGTTTCTTTTTTGTCAAAATAAAAAAAATAGATTGTTCAACATGATTTCTAAGGATTATCGATGTGTAGATATCTTAAATATCTATATATAATTTTAAAAGGGACCCAATAGCCTCCCAAATCGAAATTTATGGCCTTTGAAAGTTTGACCTCTTTCATTAGAAATGTAAAAACATCTAAAACATAAAAAAGAGCTATGAGGGAGTTACACTTGACCAAATTATGATTCATGTTAGAATATATCATAATGTATATTTTAATAGAGATAATAAATCCAAAATTGGTGAGTGGATTATGAAAAGTTTATGACAAGTGGATGAGATATGTTATTTTTAGCTTGTGGACTCATCTTGGTTTTTGAATGTTAGATTTTTGACTAGGGATTTAGGTACCACATTTTGTGTGGTTTTATTTCATAGTTTCGAACTACCATTTAATGGTTCCATCTATTATTTCTCCTATTTATTGTGATCTTGAGATGTAATTTTTGATAATGAGTTTAAAATATATTTTTATGCTCCCAAACTTACTCCAGATCTCTAGTTGGTGATACTCCTATAAAATATTAGAATCTACAAGTTATTATAACCTTTGATTAATCAATAACACATTTAGTTTCTTTAGATTGTGGGGTTTTTATCTTGAAAGGGTTTTCTCGATAAAGTCAATAAGATACACTATTATACTTTTGTATTTATTTCCTTATAACTATATGATTTGTTTAACTTTTGCACCTATCCCCTCTCATAACTATAAGAAGTGATTCCATGCCTCTTCTTTCTTCCATAGGAAAGTACATAACAAAATAATTAAGATGAATAAAACTACAACCTAAATTATAGAATATGTAATGCTACCAATTTCACTTGCATTTAGGATGTGGCTCACGGAATATGTCTCATATGGTTTTGAAGGGCACTAATTGGTATATATTTGTATTTGCACAAGAATGGTAAGACTAAATTATTTATAATCCTATATCCTAAATTAGTGCAATATATACTTACCATACTTCCCTTGGTTTAGCCAAAAAATTTGTTCACTCTATCTCTCATGATCTCCAACCCTAAAATGGACTTAGTCCCTCTAGATACTTCATATCAACATGAATTGAAGGTTGATATCTTAGATCTTTAATCATATCATTATTGTTACTAAAAACATTTCATCAACATATAAATAGATAATTATAAAATCATCACCATATTTTTTGAAGTAAATACAATAATCTAAATTAGCTCTAGTGTACCACAACTCCATGGCACAAGTGTCAAACTTTTGATACCACATAATGGAGGACTATTTTATACTATAAAGAGACTTATTCATCTTGTAAATCAAATTTATCTTACCCGTCACTTCATACTGATATAAATGTGTCATGTATATCTCCTCCAAATCCCCAAGTAGATAAGTTGTATTTATATTCATCTATTCTACCTAGAGATCAACATAATATCAATAAATTAAAAGAATATGATTGATGCCAATTTTGTAATAGGAGAGAATATCTCACTAAAATGGATTCTCTCTATCTAGGAATGACACATAGACAATATTCATACTTCATACTTCTCAACTCTAACCTCTAAATTGTACTTCTTGAAAATACATAATTATACAATAGGTTTCCTATCCTTATGAAGATTCACCAAGTCCCATATGTTATTTTTCTCAAGAAACATCATCTCCTCATTCATGGACACTTTCCAAGACTTACTATTTGGAAATTATGTTATCACCTTCACTATTTTAAGTTCATCCTTGCTAGTATAAAAAGTGAAAATGAATTTCAAATAACTTGGTTGTACCTATCTAGTTTCATTTAATACTAAGTGGAAATCCTCAAGAGTGGGGTTTGGGTTTCTTCTTCTTCCTCTAAACTCTTTGAACTCTTTAACAAATTCCTCATCAAATCTAGGTTTAATCTCCAATTCAATCTTAGGTGTACTATACTTAGTATTTAACTTCACTTGCACCACTTATTTGAAATGAATTAGAGGTGAAAATTTTTCTTCCTACACTAATATGTGAGAGGTGGTATGTGCAAAAATTAAACTAGTCATACAATTACAAGTAAATAAACATAAAATAAATATCCCATAGCATGGTGATTTACCTGGGTAAAACCATTTCAAGTGAGAATCCCACTCTCAAAAAAATATTCAATGTATTATTTAGTCAACAAAGGTTATGATGCGCTTGTAAATTATAATTATTTATAGGAGTATCACCAACTAGAGATCAAAATTAATTCTAGTAGCATATTAGTACCTTCAAAAATCACAATCAAAATATCCATCTCAAGAACCCAATAAGTAGAAGAGGAAACACATAAAACCATCAAATGGTTATTGTAGAACTATGAGCTTAAATTACAAAAAATGTGGCACCCAAATCCCTAGTCAAAAGTCTAACACTCAAATCCCAAGATGAGTTCATAAACTAAAAATAGCATATTTCTTCCAATTGCCATAATTTTGTCATAATCCACTCATCGAATTGGGTTTGTTATTTTCGATCCATTATCTCTAATTAAATATTCCTTGTGATGCATGATTATTTTTTCAACAAGTGTAACTCCCTCATACAAAACATTTACGTATCATAGATATTTTTTTATCTTTTTAATATGGTGGGCCTAATTTCCAAAGTCCATAACTTTTAATCTAAAAGGTCAAATTTGGATCAATTTTTTCCAACTGTAGAGTTTGAAGGGACATATGTTCCAAGTATTTAGGAATGGATGTTGAGATTTTTTTTTTTTTCATTTTTTTAAATAGAAATTGAGTTTTTTTGTTGTATAGCCCATTTTTTCATTTTTAATATTCTTAACAGGATCAAGGTTGAGACACCTTTCCTAAAATTCTCCCACTTCTTGAACAAAGAGAAAATATATTATCAAAACTATCAATTAATTTCTAGTGTCCAAGAGGCTCACAAACTCATAGCATCACCTAAAATTTTATATGCCCACTAACTTCATCAATCAATCTGCAATATTCTACAAAATTTCAAATTTTCCCAACATCACCCTCCCATCCTCTACCATATCATGAAAATATATACTAGAAACAAATTTAATTTCTCGTTGCATCAAAGGTAAATTTATTTCAAATGCATGACACTCTCTATCACATAAACTATAATAATTCTTAAATTTATCCCCATGTTTGAAGACAAGTATTTTGCTATATAGATTCTTTACAAGCATATATAGCTACTATGTATTCTAATTATTTAGTAGATAAAGTAACCATATCCTATTACTTATTCCTCCAACTAATTTCACCAACCAACATGGTGAAAACATATCCATTGGTGGTTCTCCTATTATCAACATCTCCAACCCAATTTGAATCCACAAATCCATGAATAGTCATTAAGTTTCAATCCCCTGTATAATTACCATGATAAAAAATGGAGAACTCAAATTTAACCTACAAATATATAAAGACCCTCTTCATCGCATGGAAATGTAATAGTACAAGATTAGCCATAATTAAATCAATACTTTCATTGCATTGGAAATGTTTGGTCTGGTATGAACTATAGAATACATTAATCTCACAATGGTACTACCATAAGTTACTTGACCAATATCCTCCATCTCACTAAGAAAATTTGTGCACTACTCTATTGATAACTTAGTCCCATAAAAATAGAAACACACAATGATATGTAAGCTATCAGGCAGAAATATTTGGCCCAACCAAATATTTCTACCTTCTCTATCTATTTTTATATCCATACTCAAGACAAAACTAGAAACCCTTAAGTATTTCATCTCAAACTATGTTGAAAGTTAAGATTTCAATTCACAAATCATATCATTGCTAAAAATAATATCTCATCAACATGTAATGTGATAATAAGGAAATAATCATTTTTTAGCATATAATAGATGCAATGATCTTATTTAGATCGTAGAAATCTCAATTGTAACATAAATGAATCAAAATTTTGTTACTAAATATTAGCTAATTTCTTAAAACCATACAAATATTTCTTCAACTTAAATACAAAATTTTCTTCACCTTTTTTAGCATAGTGCTATAGTTGTGTCATGTAAATTTCTTCCTCTAAATCGCCATGAATGAAATTTATCTTCACAACCATGTGTTAAACATCAAGGTTGGAATTTATTGTAATATATAATAAGAACCAAATAAATTTTATATTAACAACTACAGAGAAAATCTCACCTTAATCAATTGCCTAAACTTGGGAATATCCCTTTGCATCCAATCTCACCTTATACTTCTCAACACTACTGTTTGAATTAAATTTTCTTTTGAACACCAATTTGCATCCAATGGGATTTTTTCCATGAAGAAAAGGTACAAGGTCCCATGTGTGATTATTTATACTTGAACTAGAGAAATATTTAACATGGTTTTGTTTTCATGTACATAATGCACATAGAAATTGAATTCAAGATTACAATAATTTAATCCCCAAGTATTTTCTTATATTTTTCAATTCCATTAGACCCTTCTCACCTATGTGGCCCATCCTTAAATACAACGATATGGTATTCTCATCTAGTAGCAAGTAGTCACCAAGGCATGCACACCCTTGGGTACCCAAAAAGTATAACCATCAAAATTGGATGAAACAATCCTATTTTTTGTTGGTTTTGATGGTGAAGCTATAGATTCTATAGATATTTTTAGTATAGAAATAGAATATTTATTGCACTAAACCATGCATATATCCAACAAAATAGAGTTCATATGTGAACAACCTTAGAAAACACCATATCCTCTCTCACTATTTTGCACATTCCAATCGATAAAATAACCTACATACCTAAATCATTAAGTTTACTTATATAAAGCAGGATCAATGCTAAACCAAGGATTTTTAATAAACCATTTATTCCCTTCACTCATCCATCAAGAAATCAAATTAGGACTCTTCCATGTCCAAAAATATTCAAAAGAGAGTCATCTCTAAAGTGTACCTTTCTATCATAATATTCTTCATATTTAAAGAATCAGCCCCAATGTAAGTTCATATGGAAAGAAGCACTAGAGTTTGTCAACCATGGACAATATTTATCCTTGAAGTTCTTTTCATTTTTCCTATAGAAAGATCCTTATCTATCCAAGCTACCACTAAATCCAAGATACAAAAAATATTTGTATCTAACACCTAAAATATGGGGTGACTGAGCTTTGATACCAAATGAAAGAAAATAGAGTTGTGAATTATGTTTCCTACATTAATCTATGAGAGGTGTTATGTGCAAAAATCAGACTAATCTCATGTGAAAAATGTGTCATATCCACTAGACCTAGTATATAATCAACATATAATAACAACCACTAGATCAATAACATCCACTAAACCAAACACATCCAAATGAATGGTCCCTAATAATATATTAGCTCTATTACTTCTATAAAAATCATCAACCATACTTTTTTATCAATAAGGCTCCTAAGACCAATGTGGCCCAAATATTGGTGCCACAACATACATACATTTTATAAATTTTCATGTATATTGGAAGAGTTAAAAAATATGGAGGCATCAAGTATAAACAAAGTCCCACACCAAGAGCCTCTAGATACCACCAAATTACAATCAAACTTGTCAAATGTAACATGCACTCAAACCATCCAAATTGGTTACAAAAATTAAGTTTCTTGCAAGTCTTGGAATATGTAAAATATCTTTCAATGTTAATACCCTCCCATTATTGAAACATGACTGTATATTTCCTTTACTAACAATGTAATTTCTACTATTATCACAAAGGATAAATCCTCCATCATAAGCTCTATATGGTGAGAATTAGTCCTTGTGGAAAATTATATGGAAGGAGAAACCTAATTCAATGAACCTTGAATCATCACTGGGTAAAAGCACAAAGTTGTGTCACACTTTCAGCCAACTTATTAGCACAACCAAATTTATGTATCTCTAACTAAAAATCAATTTTGGTCAAACATATGATCTAGTAAGATTCATTCTAGCTAAATTAGATACTTCCACAACTTTTTCAACTAAAATTGTTGGCTAAAAACATATGGAGCACCACTTTGAGTCTAATTTACCAAAAAATAAAAATTATTTGAAAAACTTTTTAATAACTCCTGTTAATGTAAATAATTTAAAAATATATATATAAAAATACCCTTTTGTAGATCCATAAATGTAGTTTTCAAAAATATATTTATTTTAATAGTTTAATTATTATTATTATTATTTTTTTAATTTTTACTAAAAGTAGGTTATCAGCACAAAATATTAGGTTGATTACTATGACAAGGAAAAATACTAAAACTTATTTTAAAAAATTGAAAAAATATGATGCACTAGATAAAAGAATCTATTTCAAGATGGTATAATTTTTTTTTCATTTTAGATAAATATTGAATATGAAAGTTGACATTTGATGAAAACAATTTTTTTTGATTCACACACATTTTAATATTTATTTAAAAATATATCCATGAACTAAAATTTCAAGCTATAAAAACACACAAAAAATTTGAAAGAAAAAAAAAATACTATAAAAAGTTTGACGTCCCATGCAACTTCATTTTTCAGCATTTTATCAACAATCAAATTATAGTGTTAATTTATTAAAAATTAGTTTAAAATAATTTTTTAATTTTTTTTTTAAATATAAACATAAAATATACTAAAAAATACATATTTTACTAGTTTACATCATTTCAAAACTCAAAACATATATGCCTCTTTTTAGTGATTCAAGTTTAAAAGTTGGATCAGCATTGGCCGTTTACTTTATAAAGCGTGACACAACTTTGTGCTTTTACCCCACTAATAGTATTAGTAGATGTAGACACTAAAAAATGTCCTAAGTCTGTGAGCGTCATTTTTCTTGGTCGTTGTCCTTCGATAATTGAATAACTTTAATTATTCAATTAGGTTTGACTGCATTCCTCTATTAATTAAATAATTTTTAATTATTTAATTAATTCACCTTCTCATCTTTATTCTATCTTGATCAATTAAAATTATTTAATTGCGTCACTAATATATCCCTTTCTTCAATAATTAAATAAATCATTTTTTTATTTGACCTTTTATTCTTCTATAATTAAATAATTGTCAAAATTATTTAATTGTGTTTCATTCCTTTCTTTTGGATAAATAATTCAAATTAATTATCCATGTCTAATTTCCACCTCCCCATTTAATTAAATTGACTAATTTAATTAAATGCTCCTTTTGTCATTTTCTCTAAATAAATAATTTGGATAAATTATTTATTTGCCACTTGTCATTTTCCTCCATTTTGAATAAATAATTTCAAATAAATTATTTATGCACCTCCACTTGGTCAAAGATACCATTTCATTATTTCATGTCATAGTCTGCATGTCCCTGTCATAGCCTGCATGTCCCTGCATGCATGTCTATCATGATTCCTCCAAGAATAGCATATTCTTGGTGCATCAATTTTGGACCATTGATCTTGGAATCCTTCTAGAGGATTAATCTCAACCATCCATTCCAAAGGTTTTCTATAAAAGCAACCTTCCTTCTCCATTATCAACTTAACAGCTAATTGTCTCCAAATTTCTTGCTACCATTTGCAGGTTTTGTATAATAGTTTCAACAAATCTGAGGGAAAAGTTGCATAACAAGAAGAAGGAGAGCAAGAGAAGTGATTCAAGTTCAATGGGGAGTGTTTTATTTCATTGTTTTCATTTTGCTCCTTTCATATGATTGTATTCTCTTGTTTGGATGAGGTTTTATAGATTAGAAGTGTTGGTTGTCACTTTGTCTATGCTATTTGATTTCTAACCCCATCTTACAGTAGAAATAAATAATACATGATTATCACCATGATTAAAATATTTTCTATGGAGGATTCATCATAACATTTAATTTTTATTTTGTACTCCTTCACAAGCCCTCTCTTCCCATAGTTCCAACACTTTACTCTTCATGAGGCTTTTTATCATTCTTTTGACTTGGACCTATCTTTCAATTTATTTTTATCTCCTTTAGTCCAACCTTTATCCTTGGGCCTTCCCCAAACATGAAAGGCATCATTTTAACCCTCATTCATGGATTTCCTTCTCATTTCCTCTAAAATAAACCTAGCAATAAGATGATTCATCTTTGTCTCTGCAAAACTACTATTGTCATTTCATGCCACCCTTTGATGACCCATCATTGATAACCATTCTAAGAGATCTTACATGGGCCATCTTGCAAATTCCCCTTGAAGGTTCCTAAAATTGGCAAAGTCCTAGTTTTCGGGCTTTCGGGCTTTCGCTTACCTCTCTACTTGCTCCCAATCTCCTTCTCCCTTTCTTTCCATCTCTCTTAGCTTTTTGGGTTTCGCCCATCAGGCTTAACCCTTTCCCTCTACCCCCTATCCTTCCTTCTAAAAATCAACTAAGTGTTGATCTTTCAAGGGTCAGACATCGACCATCCCCCTTACCTCTTACCTTTGTTAAGGTAAGAGGTAAGACCTTTCCCCAACCCTCGATGTGCTTTTGGAAAAATAACTAAGTGTTTATTTTTTGGGCATCGGGAATCAGTATTCCCATTTACCCTTTACCTCCATTACAAGTATTGCGTAAGGCATCCTCCTAATGATCGATGCCCAAAATTTCTTCATTCCTCCAACTCCTCCTCTTAAGCCTCTCACCTTCCTTCCTTTTCCCCAATGGCTTCTTTTAAAATTTTGACTAAGTTTCAAATTTTTGATTTCGGGGGTAAGTCTTAACCCTTACCTCCAATTTCGAGGGTAAGACTTCTCCCTTACCTTCAATTTTTGGGTTCCAATTTTTTTTCATCCCTTATTCTAAGCATGTGGTATGAGGAAACCCTGATGCCCAATTCCTAACAATGTTCTCTTTTTGAGGGTCTTGACTATTTAATGCATAAGCAAAGGCTTTCTTTTGGGCCCAATTTCTTGACCTTTCCATGGATTTGGCATGTTTTCTGGGTGATGACATTAATGCTCAAACCACTTTTTGAGCGACCTATTTCAATTCTAGGGCTTCAAGGATGACATTTATTTCTCCCTTGACTTCTGCAAGTAGATTTCATGGGCACCCATGCTCATTTATTATTGTTTTGTTGACATTCCTGACAAATCCATGCCCTAATCACGATTTTCACGGGATGGCTCCATCCTTTCAAGCACAAACTCCATTGCTAACCATAGTTAGGTTGAGGGTTCAATTTGTTGTTCCAAGTTATGCTTGATCTATAAAGGAAAAAAATGTATTCATTTCAAAGTTTCTTCCTTTGGCTCCTCCAAGGTTTTTCTTTGGCAGGTTTGCATTTTGCACTTTGTAATTGTAAAGATTGGATTTTTGCCTCTACAACAATGAAATCAATCAAGGTTACCTCTCTCAACTTGTTTATGTTTATTTAAGTTCATTACCTTCACATATAAGTTTTTTTTCTCTTTTTCCATGCATCTATGTTTGAGTTATTTTATTTACAGTTGTTGCTTTGAGAATCCTTTTCCTTCCAGCACCCTGTTAAACCCTAACCTCTATGCTTGCCTTTGGGAATCAACCAAATATAGATTTGTGTGGGTCCACTGGTCCCTCTTCAACGTGTTGTGAAATATCAGCTAGGAAGAAACAACTTTCCATCTTGGTGTACCACTTCCATTTCCCTTTCATGCTTTCTTTCTCCCCTTTTCCCTTGTGAGTTGTTAGAGTAGGATAGTGATAGGTTTTCATGTGCTGGGTTGGACCAACACATCACACTTGGATCAAACTAGGAATTTGTCCTTCTTCAGAGATTCAACCTCATACATGCAAAGGTCCCACACCATGAGGTTGTTTCCATTGTGTCATTGGAATGCTGAACCCAAAGTTCAATAGGGTGCAATTTCATGTGACAACAACAACTAATAGTAGCAATTAAATTTTCCCAAGATTCATCCCTTTCCTCAAGATTAACATCTATTGAATCTCACTAACTCAAAATCAAGTTAAAAAAATTTAAAATTCTACAATAGAATCACCATCCTTTATTTTTAAAGAATATAGACATCTTTTAAGATATAACTCATTTGTTAAAATTTTGGTTTGGTAATATTTCCTATCCTCTTCCACATTACAAATGTAGTGCTCTCCTCTAAGATATTCAAGAGGGCAGATTCTGCAAGACACAACAAAACAGTTCCTCATGCCTTTTTACCTAATTATTTTCAATATTCATCCATCATCCCATCAATATTTTCTTATTTTTCAACAAATTTCCACTAATCCCTCTATTCCAAGAGATCTTTCAAGTTCAACTTCTACAACTCATACCCAATGTTATTGTAATTTTTAATTTATGAATGAGAAGTAGAGTCTATGGCTTCAATAACTCATAAATTTACAAAACCACTAAAGTCCAAAGATACCACTATAGCCAAAAACTCAACCATTCAATAAAGGTGTTCCCTTTTCAACAAAATCAAGGTCTTGATATCAAATATTGTTAAATGAGAAAAACTATTATAAATGCAGGTTTCTCAAAAGAGTATGTAAATCTAAAATTTGTTAATGCGACATTGGATTAACCATTAATATCATATGTGGAATTATATAATAGTAAATTAGAAATAAGAAAACCAAAATAGTATGACACATAACACTAGATATATGTGGACAAACCCTTCCAAAAACAAATTGACCACCAAAGAAAGCACAAGTCTTTATTAATATTTGAATCGAGAGTACATAATCAACAAAATTCTCCCTTCAATCTAATAGTAGTATGTTACTATTTATGTACCTATAAGTAACTCATAAAACTTCTATCTCATGCCTTTAATATATAGAGAGAATGGGAGATGGAAACCATAAGTAGTTTCATAAAATAATATACTACTAAAACCATGGTGTCATGCAAAAACCATGCCCCCACCCATAAAGAGTATAATGAGAATATAAAATTATAGTTACTATATCTTCAACCAATAGATATTAATGGTTGCACTTCCAGAGAAAATCACTCTCAGTAGACTCCACCAACTTACATGTGATTTGCTTGGTAAGTACAAATATGCTCGAATCTCTCTTCTAGTGCATAAGATTGGGAAAGTAGTGTAAATATAATTGAAACAACTTGTAATTTTCACTATCATGCTCCATGTCCTCCACATATTCCACTACAACTAATATTCTAAATCAACCAAAGAATAAATAACATTATGCTCAACTACATGGGCATCCAAGTACCCATCCCAAGATAGTTGGACATGCAAAATTAAATCAATGTAATGATTAATCTTATGTGTTGCAATTTGATCTAAAATGTTAGCCATGAACAAGATAGTTAAGAATCTCTTTGCATTGAATTACAACTTTTTGAAATTGAATCAAACTATTTAGCACTTCATTAATGATTGTAGTTTTAGATGCAATATTTAATTAATAGTTGAAAATAATTTAAATAATAGACAAGAATTTGCATCCTTTAAAAAAATCTACATTCTTTGATAATAGAAAATAATTTGTTATGGGGTTTTACATTTATAGCCATTGGCTCTCAATTTATCTATAATCTTTTTAAAAAATGATAAATACTAATGTCACCACTATTATTATGCCTATCTAACCACTACAACTCCCTATTTATTTAATCAATCATTATCTATTGTATTGTGCATAATATAGTTTCATATTTCACTATCATCTCTCACTATACATTTTCTTGATTGTGTGCTCACAAGTAGACTATGTTTTAAGAGGAATATAGAAGAGGCTTATAATAGTCGAAATATAGGATCTTAATCCTCAAATTTCCCAATTGAAGTTTAGTAATCAAAAATCATTTTTTTATCCAATCCAAAATATCTCTTAAAGTTGTCGAAGGGCACTTCATGTAATGGCTCAACCATGTTGCAAGCATCTATAAGGTCTTGAGTTCAAATCCCTCAATACAAAATAAATAAATTAATTAATAAATTAAAAAATATCTCTTAAACTTTAAAAAATTATAATCTACAACTTACATGACTCAACTAATAATATAATTAAATCTGCATGTGTTAAAATTTGTAGTTGAAAATACTTATTTTCTATTTTTATAGTGATGCCATATAATTAATTGCATGTGTTAAACTTTGTAGTTGAAAACACTTATTTTCTATTTTTATATTGATGGCATATAATTAATTATTTTATAGCTGCATAACATGTCATGATTTTAAGATCCTCTCAAACTATAATTTATTTACAACTTCTTATCATTGTTAACTCAAAATTTTCTTGTTGTAAAAAAAATTAACATTTATATGATGCAATCGATGCATATGAAAATAGATATGAAGGTAAATCCACAATATAATTTTGTAATTATATAAATTATATATATATGCCAACACATTTTTTTTGCTAACAAAGAACTCCAAGAATCAAAGAAAGATATCAAACCTACACAAACAAATTTAAAATTATAATAAAAGAAAGCAATAGAATCTTACCTCTATTTTTTATATTCATGTAGTTTTGCTTCCTCTTGAAACCTCTTGTCACTCTAGTACTCCTTTTTTTATAATTTTGCACACTTTCATTCTATGTTTAATTTATCTTTCTAGCTACATTGTAAAGTATTAATATATATTTTTACTATTTCTTTAGAAGAAAAATGATTACGATATATTCTACTTATTTAGCTACTTTCTATTAAATGTAGTAAATGTCAGTTTCTAAATGATTGGGCAAATTTTTAAGTTAAAAATATTTATTTTGAAATCTGATTTCATAAATTTAAAATAAATTATAATATTTTATTAAAAAATATTATAGCATATTCAACCTTGTAAATTTGAATCTTGTTATCAATTATTTATAAATTTAATGTTAAGATAACAAATTATGAATCTTGTCTAAAACAAACTATGTTATATGAAATTTATTTCTTCTAAGGTAGAACATGTACTTATCTTCTATAAAATACTTACTCATGGTATGTCCTCTCCTCGTTCATAAGAGATCTTTCTAATTGTAAAGTGACAAACATTCTAGAAGATTTTTTATTATTTTTTACTATTTTTATTGATGATGAACAAATAGTTTAATTCTTCTATATGTATTAGATCTTTCCAAGAAACTAGTCTCTTATTTTAATCATGAAAAACACAAATCATAGTATTTGATTTAAACAATTCCTCTAGTTCATGTTTACAATTCAAATCATTGCAATTGAATTATTGTTTCTAACATCTAACATAGCTATAATCATAGTGTATGTTGATTCATCCCTATAAATAACTAGGGAGAAATAAGGATATCTTATTTTATGTTTTTATTTTCAAGTGAAATAAGAAATATTCTTCAAAATAAATCAAATGTTTGTTTAAATGAGTTGCCTCTTTTGGCATCAAAAGGAAATTTTATTAAAAAATATTCTTCACTCTTCTAAAGTGTGTACATTAACAAGGTAGTAAAACATAGTTGTGCATGTAGATCAATCATTATGTCATTCTTCCCTTAATGATTTGCAATTGACCAAAAACTATATGAGGAAATGGGACCCTAAGAATGGCTATGTACCTACTTTTATATGGTTCACATCAAAATTCATATAAATTATAACTTATTTTATGTATTGATCTTGTGGATAGATGTATGTAGGAAATCTAGGAAAATGCAAGAGGTTCCTAAAATCAAGTTTTAGTGTGCATAGTTGGTGAGTCTTTTAAACTAGATTGTTTAGATTGTGTTACTATGAAGTAAAAGGAATAAATAATAATGAAGATAAATCTAAATCATCTAATACTTATAAGAGATTTGGTAGAAATGTTCACTCCTCAAGGCTTTAAGCTAAATTTTAAGGTAGGTTGTAAACCTAAATTATGTCTTGACAAATGTTGAATTCAATATATTTCTAGTACAAAAATGGAATTGTCCTAATAAGTCAAGTATGTGGTTAGAGAAAAAGTATTGCCTAACTCATATGGATGGAAGAATCATATAACTAACACTAATTGAGTATTCAAATATAAACAATGTAAAAAAAACCTATTCAAAAAATTTATTTGAAAGCTTGACTATTTAATTAAGTTGTGTTAATCCTAACAACCTCGATGTTTTCTTTCTTATGGTATCACACTAGAGGGTTATGTATGTATGATGAGGGAAATGGGTGTTCGAATCGAGGGATTCAAACTGATTCCAACATCATATCAATGGAGTTCTTGATCCAAACACACACATGAAAAATGAGATAACCAAGTAAAACACACATGCATGTAAAACTAAACTACTCTTTTGCTCTCCTATCCACAAAATCTTGTGTTCATATTCATTGCTTTCAGAGTGCGCACAAGAGGCTATGTAGAATGGAATGAGAGATATTCAAATGTAGCCCAAAAATGTAAGAGATTCAAATGCTATGATGAATACTACTATGCTATGAGAAAAATGCAATGTAAAATAAAGCTAAAGCTATGTTTGAAATGCAAATATCACTAAAATGTATGAAAGATCATGGAGGAAGACACAAAGAATGGAGATGCAAAATTTGTGTGTCCTTTTTGGTGAGAGGAAGGAGATTTTTATAGATGGATTCATGCGGTGAATTCATGTTGTGTGAGAGATGTGGGATAAAAGGCATGAGATGAGAAATGAATTTTTAAAATTAATTACTAAATGATTTAATGGATTAGATGATTTAATAATTTGTTACATGATTAAACGATTTTATGCATTTAAATGATTTAATGGAAATGATTTGTGAATGAAATGATTTATTTAAATGATTGTGCAAATGTATCTATGAAATGCATTTACAATTGTGGAAATATGATTTTGAAATGAATATATATGTAAAATATATAATAGATGTATTTAAATGATTATAGATATATTTAAATGGATTAATGAATCATGCAGTAAATGATTATGCAAATGCATTAATGGAAAAATGATTATGCCATGGTTATGTATGAAATATGGATTTGAGACGAATGGATAATGAATATGACAATATGAATTTAATGTATGAATATGATGATTATGTATGAAATGCGAAATGGATGCATTTAAGTGATTATGGATTAATGATTAATGAAATGAATAAAACGATGTGAATAATGCTTATAAATTATTATAATGGATAATTGATTATAATATGGAGACATGGTTATTCATTGATTATGAAGAAATTTTTATGTGTATACATTTTTCCCCTCTTTGAGACAATGCAGCTTGTTTCGTTGTTTCAAAGAAAAATTGATCAACTAATACATGCCCCAGAGATACCTTGTTAAGGATGATGAATATGATATGCCCCCTCGAGAGATTAGTCAAATAGATTGCAAGAAGATTGATCTCTCGATTGATTACATGAAAATGATTAGATGATTGACATTGCGCAAGTGATAAAGAGGTGATGTACATTTGATGGAAATGCACAGTTGATGGGCATAATTGAACAATTGATGTAAATGATCAGTATAGTTGGGTTGATGAGCTGATTAAGCTGATTGAGATGATGCTAGCACAAGAAAATGATTGATTGATTGATTGATCAGGGGGTTATGAGATTTCGAGAAGCAAGTTGATTGATTTGAGATTTGATTCAAGTGACATATATCAATTGGATAAAGCAATTGATTGATTTGTCTGTGACAAGAAAGATGGAGAAAATGAAGATGGATGAAAATGAAGGTGATGAAGCTTCTGGTGCTTTTTAAAGTGCTTATATCATCATCGATCTTATTATGTCACAAATTAGTATAAGCGTCTAGATAACATGAACATCTAGATGACTTGAATACTATTTACAGTTTTATTTAGCAGTAAAGTATAAGCATCTAGGTATAAGGACCTTAGATGACCTGAATACTTATTGCATAGAAGACATTATGAGACAAGGAATGCTCTCATCCACACTAGACGCATAGGTCCTCAATGGTTTTAGACAACCATGTCTTAAGACAAGTCATCCTATGAATAAGAAATAATCCACAAATAACGAACAAGTGAACATGCCCCATCCTAGCCTCTCTAGTCGAAGACATCCTGGAGAAGCTAAAAGACATGTCACCAAAGATAAAATCATAAAACAATCAAAGATAAACAAAGAAACATGCATCATGCTTCGATATAGAACCGATTCTTCATATGGTTTTTATGTGGCTAATTGGATTTTAAAGAGGGATTGATAGGTATGTTATAATTTTTGCTTGATTGTCAATCTTGGCACGTTTTGATTTTGTTGAAGTTCAAAGTTGTGTGATGATCTGAAAGTGTCACTGTTTAGGGATTTTTTAGGACATTTTATGATTTTTTCAGGACATTTTATGATTTTTTTGGATTTTTTCAGGACATTTTATGATTTTTTCAGGACATTTTATGATTTTTTTGGATTTTTTCAGGACATTTTATGATCTTTTTTGGATATTTTTAGGACATTTTATGATTTTTTTGGATTTTTAGGACATTTTATGATTTTTTTTAGGACACATTTAAGATTTTTTGGATTTTTAGGACATTTTATGATTTTTTGGATTTTTAGGATATTTTATGTTTTTTTGGGATTTTTTAGGACATTTTATGATTTTTGGATTTTTTAGGACATTTTATGGTTTTGGATTTTTAAGGACATTTTATGGTTTTTAAATATTTTTCAGGACATTTATGGTTTTTAAAAATTTAGGACATTTCATGGTTGTTTTGGATTTTTCAAGACAATTTATGGTTTTGGATTTTTTCAGGACATTTTACAACAAAAAGAGATGAATCACAAGCGAGTAGATAGACATAGAGGATAGTTTCTCTGATCGTGATATGTTCAATATCCTAACCCATAGCTAAGGTTGAGGAAATGCCCCAGTGAAAGAGAGGACCAACCTAGTATGCATGGCAAAGCGAGCAAGCAAAGGGAATGTTGAACAATTCACAAGCCATAATGAGTGTGAAAAAGGCCATTTTGAAGTGGAGAATGAATGAAAATGGGATGAAAAGATCAAGTAGAGATCCAAAGGAAAGAGGAGCAAAGCCTCTACACATGGCGTTGATTTCTTGGTTTTCACCATGGTACTTGCTCAATGCACCATCAAAGTGGCTTTCACCATTGAATGAATTGGTTTCTCTTTACTTTTTCTTTCTTTTTTTTGTATTTTTTTTAGGTCTTTTTCTCATTTTTTAATATTTTTTTTAGGACTTTGAAAAGATTGTACCCTCTGAAGTTTTCAAGTTTAAAACCTGCGAATGTGCATATTGTTAATGGGATTACTAAGCAATTCACCTTCTAGAGTTGATAATTGGTATGCCCCAGATCCATACACAATAGTGATAACATATGGACGCAACCAGTTAGGCTCAAATTTACCTTTCTTTTCTCTGTCTTGTTGATTGCAAGGATTTTCATGAAGGACAAGATCCCCAACCTCAAATGAATGTGGTTTGAATTTCTGATTATAACTTCGGCACATCCATTGCTGATATGCTCTAAGATGATTGAAATTAGTTTGTCTTCATTCATCTAATAGCTCCAATTCCTACAAAAGGGAAACCTGATACTCTTCATCACTGATTTGATTATGCAAGGAGACACACAAAGAGGGAAACTTGACCTCAATGGGCAAGATGACTTCAGATCCATAGACAAGGTCATAGGGGGTAGCACCTGTGGGAGTGCAGACACTTGTGTGGTAAGCCCATAAGGCATGATTCAGTTGAATATGCCAATCTTGACTAGCTTCATTGACCATCTTTTTGATAATTTTGAGAATGGCCTTGATAGAGGCCTCAACCTGGCCATTACCTTGAGGATAGTAAGGCATGGAGAAATGATGTTGTATATGGAATTTCTCATAAAGTTCACAAACATCCTGATTCTTGAATGGACAATCATTATCTATGATGATGGATAAAGGAACACCATCGTGACAAATGATGTAGTTTAGTATGAAAGTGGCTATTTGTTTTCCAGTGATATGAGTGAGGGGAACAACTTCAATCCATTTCATGAAATAGTTTGTGGCAATGAGAATGAACTTATGAACATTGGATGAAGCTAGATGGATCTTACCCATGAGATTGAGTCCCCACTGATAAAAGGGCCATGGTGTAGCAAGAGACCGCAATTCCTATGCAGGAGCATGTATCAAGTCTGCATGTTTTTTACACTGGTTTTATTTTTTAACAAACTGATAAGAATCATTTTCCATTGTAGGCCAATAATAACCCATACACAAGAGTTTTGTGGCCTACATATACCTTCATGTAATTCTCATAAAGCAGTGTTGACCTCGTAGTTCTCAAGACATCAGAGTAAAGTACCATTGAGACCTCGACAGTAAAGGGTATTAGCTAAGATTACGTAGCAAGAATATTGGAAGATAAAGGTTTTATGAGATTTATTGGATAGGTCTGATGGTAAGGTGTTATCCCAAAGATATGTATAAATGTCCCCATACCATTGGGAATTAGGACCAACAATAAGACAAATAATTTTAGATTGTGTTATATTATAAGTAGGTTCCAAAAGAGGTTCTACCAAGAACTCATAGTGGGCGGCATTGCTTGGCATTTCCAAAAGTGAACCAATTGTTGCCATTGCATCAACAACTCTATTACTATCTCGAGGAATTTAGTCAAAACAGATTGATGTGAAATAGGCCTTGAAGTCATCCACCATTCTTTTGTAAGGCATCAATTTTTCATTGTTTGTTTTATAGTAATCATTAACTTGTCTGATTACTAGCTAAGAGTCACCAAGAACACACAACTCTAGAATTTTCCATTGCACAGCCATACAGAGTCCAGAAAGTAATGCCTCATATTCTGCAATATTGTTGGTACATGGAAACTGTATCTTATAAGCATTGGGTATACAATACCCTTGTGGAGTAACAGAGATAATTCCAGTGCCAGAACCACCTTGTGTGAAGGAGCCATCAAAATATAAGGTCGAAAGATGTGTAGATTCCATGTTGAAGATTGATTCATCAAGAAATTTTGTGATAAGAGGATGAATATCTATCACAGGAGCATCAGTGAGTTGATCTTCTATAGCTTGTCCTTTGATTGCTTTTCTTTCTACATACTCAATATCAAACTCACTAAGAATCATCACCCATTTAGCTAATCATCTTGTGAGTGTTGCTTTGTTTAGGAGGTATTTAAGAGGATCAATTTTTGCAATGAGCTTTGTCTGGTGTGTAAGCATGTAATGTCACAACTTCTATGATGCAAAAACTATGGAAATGCACACTCTTTCAAGAGGACTATAATTGAGTTCATATCCCACTAGAGTATGAATAATGTAATAGATGGCACATTCTTTTCCATTAGAGTCATGTTGTGCCAAAAGTGACCCCAGTGCTATGGTAGTTGTGGATATACACAAAAGTAAAGGCTTTTCATCTATAGGGGGTACTAATATTGGTGGTGTCATTAGATATTCTTCAATTTTCTGAAAGGCTTGTTCACACTTGTTCTTCCATCTGAATGGAACATTCTTGTGTAGCAGATGTTGAAAGGGTTGACATTTATTTGCGAGTTGTGCTATAAAGCAATGAATTGATTAAATTTTTCCTTGTAATGATCATAGTTGATTGATATTCTTAGGTGGAGGCATTTCCAGTATAGCCTTTATTTTTGCAGGATCAACTTCAATTCCTTTAGATGAGACAATGTATCCAAGGAGTTTTCCAGAGGTTACCTCGAAGGTACATTTCTTTGGATTCAACTGGACCTTATATTGTTCTAATCTTGTGAAAATTTTATCCATGATCTCTAGATGTCCAAATTTGGTGTAGGATTTTCCCAACAAATCATCTACATAATCTTCCAAATAGGTATGCATCATGTCATGAAAGATAGTGGTCATTGCATGTTGGTATGTGGCTCTGGCATTCTTCAACCCAAAGGGCATGACATTCCAATAGAAGGTTCCCCAAGGACAAGTAAATGTTGTCTTAATTAGATCTTCAAGAGAAATTTTAATCTAATTGTAACCCAAGAAACCGTCCATGAGGGATAAAATTTCATGTCCTACTGTCAAATCCACTATCTTGTCAATGTTTGGAAGTGAAAAGTCATCCTTAGGAAAAGCTTTGTTTAAATCTCTGAAATATGTGCAAATTTGGATGCCCCCATCAAGTTTTGAAACTGGTACTAAATCTAAAATCCAATCAACATAGTTAATAGGTCTTTTGAATCCCACGCCCAACAAATTTTTTTATTCAACTTTTACCAATAGAGCAATATGTGGGTGCATTTTTCTCAACTTTTGTTTAACAGGTTTTGACCTCGATGGCAAAGACAAGTGATGCATTACTAGATCTGAATCAAGTCCTCGCATATCTGTATAGGACCATGCAAAGTTAACTTGTCTTTCCTTGTAAAACTGTATATGCTATATTCTCTCTTCAAGTGTTAATGATTCTGCTAGATGAATTATCTTTGGTTTTTCTTTTGTGCCCAAATTTTCTGGTACTGTCTTCTCCACCAACATAGATGATTTTTCATGATATAGTGCTAAGGAAAGTGTGTCAACCCTTCCATCCTCAGGTGCCTAAGAGAGGTTTTCAACCTTGGATGCATCCTTTATTTTTACTATTTTTAGGTCTAATAGCACCGTAGAGTGGTTTTCACTAGAAGACCTATTTATATTTTCAATAATTTTGCAACTGAAAGGATTGGCACTCCCCCCCAAAGTAAGCCACACTATTGAGTTCTATGTTGAAACCTGTTTTATGATCCTCAAGAGGCATATCTTCTCGTACTCCCAAAAATTTTACGATTGCCTCATCATTTTGAAATACATCTAGTTGTGGTGGTCTTTTCTAGTCCAAATCAATGAGTTCAGGGTGAAACCAGAAGTAAAGGGTGACATGTTTGCTTCGAGGAATGCATACCTTCTAGCTTGGACTTGGTTTCTTTCTTGAAAGGTAGAAACTAGCTGAGTTAGAGGTTGTTCTTTACACTAAAGAGAAGATTGAGCTTATTGAAATGGAGTATTTTGATGTCTTTTGGTGTGCATTGTCAGTTTACAAGTTGCTGGTTTGGAGTGGCTAAAGTAGGTTTTTACTCATAGCTCTCTTGGCGATTTTTGTTTGGTTTTGGGTAGTTGATAAATCAATTCCTTGGCCCAGGGCACCCCTTTGTGCAAGTTTTGAGAATTTATTGTGGAGTCATTTTTTTAATCTTGTAGGTCATCCTTGTTCTAGGTCGCACTTTAGCCTGGGAAGTCATGGAAAGCTTTAGAAAAATAAATAACTCCAATTTGTAGCTATTTCTTAGTCCTAGCTTGGTCACCATCTCTCTAGGGGTCATTTGTATTTTTTTTCGTGTCATTTGGAGTAGTTTGGAGTGAGTTATGAGAATTTTAGTGAGTTTATTAGTTGTTGGTTTGTAGTTTTCAATTTGTTGGTATGATATTTCAGTTTGTAGAAGTTGAAGTTTTTGGGGTGGTTTTTCATATTTAGTGAGTCTTTGAAGGTTGGAGATCAAATAATAATATTGCAGCTTCTTGGACAACTTAACCATTGGCTTCTTGTAGGATTGGTTCTAATTGGAAAGCTGTTTCAATAGTACTGATCAACTCATATTTACATTCTACTATTTTCTATTGTATTCCCACTTTTAGTGGAAGAGGTTGGCAATGCCACCTTGTTTACTTTTTGTTAAGAATTATCATTCCCACCATTGGTGGAGAATACATGCCTTGCGGTATTTTCATATTGTACTGGGGTCGGCTTGCCACCCATCTTTACTTTCAGTATTTGCATTGCTGATCAGTTGATCCATCCAATTACTTTTTGTACTTGCATTCATATTGCTAATTGACTATGTCGTCAAGACATCTTCAACATTGTACTTCTTTCATTTGAGACTAATGATCCTCGGTGCCATGTGATATCACCATTCCTGCCTTGGGTTTGAGTGAACACTCTTGGTGTAGGGTTACTTTCAACAACTGTTTGGTTTATGCTAACACTAACAAGTGCTTTGTTGATTGTTGCAAAAATATTGAAAAAATTATAAGGGGATTGTTTCAAACATCTATTTGCTTGGAAAGAATAGTTGGCATACAAGGTGAAAGCCTATGATGCCAATTCTGTGGAGATGATTGAGTACCATCGGATGCTTGCAGATATTATCAACTTTGTAAGAACATTGGTGATATCCATCCCTTGCCTCTACTAGTATCAGGGTGGTGCATACATTGAATTAGAAATAGTGCACAAACAATTCCAGGATTTCATCTGTGGCACTTTTTACAGTGACCCTACTGGTTGTCAATTGAGGAAGATTGTTGACATGTTCACCAAGCTGGATGACACAGCTGCAAAATGCATTGAGTATCAGCTACAACTTGTGCATGGAGAGGAGATGGTGCAATGCCACGTTATCATCCTACAAAGCATTAACTATCCAAAGGTGGAAGAAGTCAACACATGGATCGAGGAGCTATTGACCAAAGGTGGTGAGGTGTGAAATACACCTAGGTTGGGATGCCCTATTCTCTAGGATGGCATTTATGATTAATAGTAGTTAACTTGATGCTTCTTTCCAAGTTAACTAACTGTCCCTTGAATCATGCATGTCTATTTCCATAAATGGGGCATGTTTGTTATGACTTCCATTGATTATGGATGTATGTTTTGACTCCCATTAATCATAGATGTTTATCTCCATAAATCATGGATGTCTATCTTAGAGACACCTATTGTAGTATAAGTTCTCTTGTAGTTTAGTTTTAGTTGACTGAAGTAGTCTTCCAGTTAACTGATTAGATTTCCTGCTTTCTAGGACTAAATCTTGCTAATTAGTTGGCAAGAGATCTTTGTTGACTCAAGGAGATTTTGGGGTTGCCTACTCCTTTGAGTACCATAAATAAGAGCCTTGGGCTCATTATTTTCTAACCTTTATTTACTACGCAAAATTGTTGTGCCATTGTTGCCTCAAGTTTGCAAGTGCTTATTTGTTCACTCTTGGATGAGAGTTAATTGGTTTGATGAAAAATTGTGCATGATTTTGTGCCTTTGCATGTCCCAATTCTTTGTAACTTTTTGAAGAAATTTGAAGAAGAAAATCAGAAAATGCATGCATTTTGATCCAAATATTTGAGTTCTTTCAACATTTTGTTATTATAACTAGTTGTTTCAATCTCCTCCTTGGATAGGGGTTCCTCAGATATTTTGTTGTTAACAATTATAGTGTGATGTTGTTTAATGAATCATCTTTCGGCCTACACTTCAGATAGGAGTTCCTCCTCCTTGGCAAGTCTGAGATCCTTCTTACTGTAAAGAGTGATTACTTACATAAAGCCTTATTCCAACATAAGCCTAAGAGTTTAGAGCCTCAGTCACATTTTGGCAAGACAGTTGGACCAAGTAATCCAACCTACTCATTCCACTCCTATGCCCTCATGCTCTGTTTATCTTGAGGATATAGGATAGATTAAAAGATAGTTTAGTCTAGTTAAGATATGCAAAAACTAGAGAAAACCTTAGCTATGACACATTGTATTTATGCACCCGTGTGTCTTGCTGCTGAGTAAAAAAGATAGGAACCTTAGTTTACTGTGCTTTTTACATACAACATCAGAAAAGAGGGATCTTCCTCTCTATAATCCAAAGGAGTAGTACTGAAACACTTGCAATAGTTGTCTATTTCCAATAAGCACTCCAAAGGTGCTAATTGAAACGCCAACACTATTTTTAGCAGTATGCCATTTATAGTAAATGCTATTTTTAGTAGGTCAGTTTAAGGGTTTCCATTTATAGCAATGGTTGGTCTTGATGTTACTATCCTCAATTGGTCACATTATTGAAAGGAAAGCTTAGGTGCAGAACAAACTCTCCTAATGTCAAAACCTCAGGGAAGAATGCAGAGGTGAATTTAATTTTGCAATTATAGTCTAATTAAGATACTCATGAAAGAAATAACAAAAATAGAGAAATGAACATACACAATTGGACACTAGATTTACGTGGGAAAAACCTTATGGGAGAAAAACCCACCACACCAAGAAAAGCCTCTTTGTATTACAGTAAGAAAATTACATACAGAGAACAACTTCTCTTTTTGATGTCAATTTTTATAGCAACATAACTTCCTGATCAACCTTGTAAAGAAATGCTCTCAGAAACATCTAATGAACTCACTTAGAACAATTCAAATTCAAAACAAGTAACACATCATTGTTACACACGCTTTGTTCATCGTCATCTGCCATTGCCCGAGCATAATCGTTCTCCTCACAATCTGTTCACCTTCCATACAAGAACGATCACAACAGTCCAATTGCTAGTGGTTTACATTCTGCTTCTCTGATTGGCTCAGAATAGACCGTGTAGGATAGTCATTTGGTCAAGGCATTCAAATTGTATCACATGTCGATGAGACACTAGGTTGTGTCTCCCTGATGCCACAAAGCCCAACTGTCGTTATCGGCCAGAGTCACCACCATCAGCAAGAGTCATATCGAGTTCAAACCTGTCGCCCAAACTCACTCTATTGCTAAGACATTACATTGATATCCACTACAAAACCATTGACCAGACCATCACTGTCGCTAAGACTTCACACTGATGTTGAACTCATGTAGCTCTATCGGCAAGACCATCACTATTGGTGAGACATTATACCAAATACAAAATAGTCAGAGAGACCACCGCTATCAGCAAGAGATCATATTGAATGTCCATCTGTCGGCGAGACTAACAGTATTGACAAGAACTCATATAAAACACAGACTGTTGGCAAGAGAAACGCTATCGCCAAGAGTTCATACTGAATACACAACTATCGACGAGAGAAACATCCATCGGTTAGACTCTTATTGAGCCTTTATGTCACCTCGAAGACATTCTTGTGTAAGACCGTCAGTGAAACTAACACTGTCAAAATGAGTCATTTTGAAGGTTCACATCTCTCCCCAATGCCACTCGTCACCAAGAGTCTCTCTGATATCCAATAGGAACCAACCTGTCAGAAAGAGGTCTACCCAGGCGGAAAGAGATAGGAAACTCATAGCGATCGACATGTCTTGCCAATGACTCCCGTCGGCAAGACAAAAACAAAGTCTCGGCAATCTGAACACTTTAAAGGTTTTAGAATACAACTGCTAGTTGGTAAGACTTCCAGAGGGTCTCACCGACTTTTTCCTTTTAGGAGTTTCATGTCAGTAAGTTTGAGGAAAATTTTCCAACAATCTCCCACTTGATGAAGATCTTATTGACACCTCCAGCGCAACAACAAAACTACTGAAATTCTTGGGCACTGAGGCCCATTGAACTGGTACACCAACTGAACTTGTCTGTGCTCACTAGTTTTGTCAATGCATCTACAACATTTTCCAAAGTATCCACTTTTTCTAAAGAGACCTTTCCATCCTCCACCATATCTCATACAAAATGATACTACACATCAATATGTTTCATCCTAGCATGGAAAGTAGGATTTTTCGCCAAACAAATAACACTCTGACTGTCACAGTAAATTGTAATTTTCCCTACATCAAACCCAATGTTAGAACACAAAAATTTTAACCAGATTGCTTCTTTATAGGTGTGTGTTGCTACCATGTATTCTACCTCTGTAGTGGACAAAGTGACTACAACCTGTTGCTTACTCATCCAACTAACTGCACCACCATTCATCATGAAAATATATCCACTAGTGGATCTTCTGCTGTCAATGTCCCATGCCCAATCAGAATCCACATAGCCTTGAATGCTAAGAGTCCTCTATGATTCAACCAAATTCCCATGATAACACAAAGCATATTCTGAAGTGCCCTTCAGATATCTAAACACCCTTTTCACAACATCCCAATGTGTCCTTCCAGGATTTTCCATAAAATGACTTAGTACTCCCACTGCTTGGGAAATTTATGGCCTTGTACAGACCATTGCATACATTAAACTGTCAACTGCACTAGCATAAGGCACTCTGGTCATGTCCTCTATCTTAGTAGGAGATTTTGGATAGTCTTCAACAGATAGCTTTGTTCCTTGCAAAACTAGAACAACTAGTTGCTTGCAATCAGCCATGCAAAATCTCTCAAGAATAGTATTAATATACTTATTCTGATTGAGCCAAAGTTTTCTATTCTTCCTGTCCCTAGTTATTTCCATTCCTAGAATATATCTAGTTGCACCAAGATCTTTCATTTCAAACTTTGTAGACAGTTGAGATTTTAGATCAGAAATTATTAACTTGCTATTGCCTATGAACATATCATCAACATAGAGAGCAATAATAAGAACACGATCATTTTAAGCTTTGTAATACACACAATGCACAGATTTTGATCTTACAAATCCCAATGACAAAACAAAAGTGTCAAACTTCTGGTACCACATTCTAGGAGATTGTTTTAATCCATACAAAGATTTTTTCAACTTGCAAACCATATTTTCTTTACCTTTTTCCACACAGTTCTCTGGCTGGGACATATAGATTTCTTCTTCAAGGTCACCATGAAGAAATGATGTCTTCACATCCATCTATTCAATCTCTAAGTCATACATTGCTGCAAGTGACAAAAGAAATCTGATAGACGTCAGCTTAAATATAGGAGAAAAAATTTCTCCATAATCAATTCCCTCTATCTGGGAATATCCCTTTGTAGCCAACCTCACCTTATACTTTTCCACATTGCCATCCAGACCTATTTTCTTTTTATATACCCATTTACAACCCACAAATTTTCTACCTTCAGGCAAGGGCACCAAACTCCAAGTATCATTCTTTTCTAATGATGCCATTTATTCATTCATGGCTTCCAACCAAGAGTTTGAATCAGACATTCTAAATGCCTCTTTCACAATCCTAGGCTCATCAGTGCTAGAAATTAAAGCACAGGAATAAGTAGAATCTAACATAGAGAACACATACCTATCAGGTTGCTTTCTTTCACGTGTTGACCTCCTCACAGGCTAAGGCTAAGGTTGTTGTTCTTCTTCAGAACTTTTAGAACTACTTGAGCTCTCCTCAGTTTTAGGTACATTTTGAATTTTCAATTCCTCTTTATCTGGTGTCAGAGGAATTTCAACTACATCCTTTTTATTTTCTGACTTTGTCTCTAACTACAGATCCAGAGTAGAAGGCTTCAGCTCACGAAAAATAACACTTCTACTGTATATAACCTTCTCCGTATTAGGATTCCAAAGCTTGTATCCTTTTATGCCAACAATATAACCAATAAAAATATATTTAATAGCCTTATTTTCCAATTTATATCTTTTTTCATTCAACACATATGCATATGTCTCACAGCCAAAGATACGAATGTGTCTCAGAGAGGGCTTCTTTCCAGACCATGCTTCCAAAGGTGTTTTCTCAACAAGAGAGGACGTAGGAGAATGGTTTATTAAGTAACATGCTATTGCAACTGCCTCAGCCCAGAACTTCTCCTCCAAGCCAACACTGCTTAGCATACTTCGTGCTCTTTCCATCACTGTCCTACTGAACCTTTCAACAACTCTATTTTGCTATGGAGTGTAGGGTGTAGTTTTATGTCTCTTAATCCCATGATCTTTACAGTACCTCTCAAACTCATCAGAACAAAACTCACCACCATTGTCAGTCCTTAAACATTTTATTTTTCTTCCAGTTTGATTTTCCACAAAGTTTTTAAATTCCTTAAAATGACTGAACACTTCTTTTTTATTTTTCAAAAAATAAACAAATGCCCTTCTTGAATAATCATCAATGAACGATACATAATATCTTGATTTAGAAAAAGAAGGAACATTTACTGGACCAAAAACATCAGAATAAATGTAATCAAGTAAACCAGAAGATTTGTGAGGACTGGAGTAGAATGAAACACGGTGTTGTTTACCATATATACAATGTTCACAAAACTCGAATTCGAGGTTACAATCATCAAGCCCTTCAACCAAGTTTTTATTCTTCAAGGTTTTTAAACCTTTTTCACCAATGTGGCCTAGCCTATGATGCCAGAGCATAGTCTTTTCTTTTAGAAGTTTAACTTCCATAGAGTTTGCACAATCAGGAACCTTTTCCTCTTTTTCTCCATGAGTAGCTTTCTATGACTTTACAAAGACACTATTGCATTGAATAGCATGTGCACCCAACTTATACAGGGTACCAATTAGAGCACCCCTTGCTAGCACCATTGAGCCTCTAGTCATCTTATAGCCATTTCCAAAGAACATGACCTACACTCCAACATCGTTCATCTTACTAACAAAAAGTAGATTTTGAGCCAAACCTGGTATATGTATTACATCATTGATTCCCTTTACTCTGCCATCAGGGAACTGAATTCTGAATCTTCCATGACCAACTACTTCCAGAGATGAATCACTTGCCAAATGCACCCTTCCACCATTGTATTTTTCATACTTAGTGAACCAATCTCTATGAGATGTCATGTGGAAAGATACTCTAGAATCAATCAGTCAAACATCATTTGATGCCTGAGTTGCCAAGGCTGCAATGAAAGCGTTTGTATCACTCTGAGAAGAATCGTTGTTAGAAGAATTCTTCTTCTTCTTTTTCTCCTCTTTGCAATCCTTATGGACATGACCAGGTTGCCCACAATTCCAGCACTTCACCTTGGACTTCTTTCCAGGAGACTTTGATCTCCCTTCTAATTTTGATTTGGACTTCTTGTCCTTCTTCTTGCCTTTTTCTTTCGATCTACCTCTAATAGCAAGAGCCTCCTTTTCCATCTCAGAAGATTTCCTTCTCATCTCTTCTGATAAAAAAGAAGCAACAACATCTTCCATCTTAAAAGTGGATGTCATACTCCCAATAGCCATCACCAAGTGATCCCAAGAATCTGGCAAAGAACACAATAGTAGCATACAACGATCTTCTTCATCAATCTTCACACCCACATATGCTAACTGAGCAATCAACATGTTGAAAGCATTCAAATGATCAGCAACAGATACTCCTTCTTGCATTTTCAAAGAGTACAACTTCTTCCTCAAGAACAAATTATTCACCAAGGACTTTCCCTGATAAATAGCTCCTAGTCTCTTCCACAAAGAAAATGCAATCTTTTTTTCATGAACATTCAGAAGAATAGAATTTGCTAAACAAAGCCTTATCAACCCCTTTGATTTTTTATCTGCAAGGTCCCAATCCTCTTGCTTCATGCCTGTAGGCTTCGTTCCAGACACAACAAGTCATAGATCATGATCAACCAACAGATCTTCCATTTTGAGTTTCCACAACTCAAAATTACTGCCATTGAATTTCTCAATTTTAATCTTTCCTGATGTGCTTGCCATCTTAATCTATAATTCGAATTACTAGACTTATACAAGACTCCCACTGAAACATAATTGACACAAAAAACCCAATGTACCCACAAGGATAACAAAAATGGCTAGGCTCTGATACCACTTGAAAGGAAAGCTTAGGTGCGTAACAAACTCTCCTAACGTCAAAACCTCAGGGAAGAATGTAGAGGTGACTTTTAATTTTGCAATTATAGTCCAATTAAGATAATCATGAAAGAAATAATAGAAACAGAGAAATGAACATACATAATTGGACACCAAATTTACGTGGGAAAACCCTTACAGGAGAAAAACCCACCACACCAAGAAAATCCTCTTTGTATTATAGTAAGAAAATTACATACAGAGAACAACTTCACTTTCTGATGTCAATTTTTACAGCAGCATAACTTCTTGATCAACCTTTTACAAAAATGCTCTAAAAAACATCCAATGAATTCACTCAGAACAATTTGTATTCAAAACAAGCAACACATCATTGTTACACACACTCTATTCATCATCATCTGCCATTGCCCAAGCATAATCATTCTCCTCACAATCTGTTCACCTTCTATATAGGAATGGTCGCAACAGTCCAACTGCTAGCGGTTTGCATTCTGCTTCTCTGATTGGCTTAGAATAGACCATGTAGGATAGTCATATAGTCAAGGTGTTCAAATTGTATCGCATGTCGGTGAGACACTAGGCCGTGTCTCCCCAATGCCACAAATCCCAACTGTCATTATCGACTAGAGTCGCCACCATTGGCAAGAGTCATATCAAGTTCAAACCTATCGCCCAGACTCACTCTATTGCTAAGACATTACATCGATATCCACTACAGAACCATTGGCCAGACCATCGCCGTTGCTAAGACTTCACACCAATGTTCAACTCATGTAGCTCTATCAGAAAGACCATCGCTATTGGCGAGACATCATACCGAATACAAAATAGTCAGAGACCACTGCTATTGGCAGGAGATCATACTGAATGTCCATCTGTCAGCGAGACTAATAGTATCGACACAACTCATATCTAATAGAGATTGTTGGTGAGGGAAACACTATCTCCAAGAGTTCATACCGAATACACAACTATCAACGAGAGAAACATCCATCGGTTAGACTCTTATCAAGTCTTCATGTCACCCCGAAGACATTCTTGTGTAAGACCATCGATGAAACTAACATTGTCAGAACAAGTCATTCCAAAGGTTCACATCTCTCCCCGATGCCACTCATCACTAAGAGTCTCCCCAATATCCAATAGGAAGCAACCTGTTGGCAAGAAGTCTTCCTGGGAAGAAAGAGATGGGAAAATCACAGCGATTGACATGTCTTTCTGTTGACTCCCGTTGGCAAGACAGAAACAAAGTCTCGTCGATTTGAACACTTGAAAGGTTTTAGAATACAACTGCTAGTTGGTAAGACTTCCAGATGGTCTCACCGACTTTTCCCTTTCAGGAATTTCATGTTAGTAAGTTTGAGGCACATTTTCCAACAATTATTCTCCTTTGGTCTTCAGTTTCGTGCAGTTTGGGTGTTTGGTATATACTTACTATTTATAGTAAGTTGCCATTTGGGGGAGTTGGTCCCAGACCAGTTTTTTTTGCTGCAACATTATTATTCAATTATTATTCAGAGAGCCTAAGGTTACAATTGATATTTGTTTGATTCAACCACTTAAGTAATTTTATAAAGTTTAATTATAAACTTATATTAAGGGAAAATTGGTCATTGTGTGAACCTTTCGCCTAATGAAACAACTTTAAGTTGTTTTTTAAAAAGTTTATTTAATATCTAAATGTCTCCATGGAGTGGACGCCTAAAGGTGAAGAGTTACAATATTTTAAATGTTAAAATATTTCATTATGGAGAAGGCATTGGTTTATTGGGTGAAATTAAATGAATTTTGGAGTCCATCACCCTAAGTGTTTTATATTTTGAAGTTAGCTCTCATTTTTATTATCCAGACATTGACGACATACTAAAATGTTGTTGGATTTTCTTTTGGTTTCCTGGGCTGCGTTGTGAGGATGAAAACCCCATCATATGGGCTGGTTTCAGTGGTGAAATATCCACCCTAGCTAGATATTGGTTTGTATTTACAATTGAGATCATAGGAGCTTTAGGAGATCAATTTTGGAGAAGAAATGATGATGATTTATCAATATTTCTCAGGTTTTTGGTGTGTTATTGATGCTTTGGAGTGATTTATTTTGGTTTCTGGGAGTTTTTCAAAAAGGACCTGAATCTGGTTTTTTCATTCATATCTCACAGAGGGTTATGAGTTTTCTCATGGGTATTCTCTTAGTGGAAACCTCTCTCAAGGGAGATTCTTTTGAGTGTTAGGTTGTATTTTTTTGTAATGTCCCCACTCTAGTTAGTCTCAGGAGTAGTTGAGTTAGCCTATTTCTTGGATCCTCATAGGATGATAGGATCTGGTTAGGGGGTCAATGGCCATTTTTAGTGGGTATTGTCATTCCCACTCCTTCACTTTAGTAGTGGATTTAGTACATACATTTGTAGCTCAATGTTCGCCAACTTCTGATGGCACAAAAAAATACTAAGTTTGGAGGGAGTTATGAATATTTTTGTGGTTAAGTTAATTATTTAACTTATTGGTATATTATAAAGTCAAATTGACTTTATAAAAGATTAAAAAGCCACTTAAACATATTAAATTGATGACTTAAGACTATAAAGTAAAAAAATAAATCACTTAAGTAAAAAAATGTGCTCAAGTATTTAAAAGACAACTATTGAAATGATTTAAATACATTTTAAATGTATTTAATTACAAAAGTGGCATCACTTCTTTAAAGTTGTGCGTTTTTGAGGTTATAAGGCAAATGAAGAAAATCAACCACAATATGTTATGACTATTTGACTTTGCTTCAAAACTTCTTTGTGATTTTTGTTTGAGGGCAAGGATTTCAAGATTTCTTCATTGGAGAGTGACAATTCTTCATTGATCTATGATTGTGAGACTGTGAAATACCAGTTGAATGGTTGCTACTGAGGGAGCTTCATACAGAAGTTCATATGTGCTTACATCAGATTTTTTTGTTTAGTATTTACTTGTTTGCAATAAGGAAGAGGGTTTATTTATCAAGGACGCCATCTTCATCTAGTTTCTAGCTTTGATCAAAGAAACTTCTACATCTTTCAGAGGTCATACTTTGCATTGGGAGGTGTGCCATTTGGGGATAGGCGTGTGAAGCAAGAGGCTAAAATGCCTCTCTTTTGACTCCTGTTTGGACTTCATCCTGGGCGTCCAACCTTCTTAGCACATTTTCTCCAGTTTCTACAAGGGAGAAAGTAGATCCAGGCTCCAGGCATGCTATTTCTCAATTTCCAACATATCTTGCCTGACATGTATAAATCCATCTTATTTAATTATTTTGGAGGTTTCCAGGTATGTTGTTTATATGCAATATATTTGTATGAATTATGCTAGATCCTCAATAGTATTGCATAACTTGTTCCAGAATTTCTTGTATTTCAGTTTATTTCCATTTTTTATGCTTGGTGCACCTTCTACTTCTATCTAAAATTCTTCTTAAAATAGTAAAAAAATTAGAAAAATAAGTCAGTGAAAGTCAGAGGTTGAGTTGGAGCTAGTTAGGCTCATCACAGTGGTATCAGTGCTTGTAATCCTGCTAGCTTGGAGGGTTATATATACATATGCATCAGGGTAGATATAACATGTATTACTCAAGCAGGAGACCTGGTACTCAGAGAGATCAATTTGATCCATTTCCATTTGATGATCAATTCGAGGATATAGAATTTGAAAACATGGGTGATAGGGAAGAAGATGAGCCACCCAGAAACTGCCTTAATGATGAGGAAAAAGAAGCTAGAGACGTACTGAGAGGGCTTGTAGCTGGACAAGAACAGGTGGCAAATGCACTTCAGCAACTTAGTACCGCCATACAAAATTTGACTATTCATAGAAGGTCAAATCAGGATCTAGATCAGGAGGGTAGTGTACATGGAGCTTTGTGGAGGACAGTTACTCCAACATGCACCTATGATAGACCCACTCGCCCAACATTTGTCAGAAATGATCCTGATGAGGAGGACGTGGCTAAGGAGGGAGGTGACGTGAATTTTGTTGATAACGTCATGACACTACATGATAAGTGGGATGCCTTGCCCTTGAGAGTTAAGGATCACGTTAACTTTGACAGATTCATGAGCCAGAAAAGAGAGCATGGTAGGAACAAGATAGATAGGAGGCCTAGAAACAGGAACAATGATCTAAGGTAGGCAACAAACAAACTCACCTTGACCAACTTTGATGGCAGTGGTAGAGTCACAACTTGAGCTTGGGTGAGTAAACTAGACATAAACTAGACACCTTCTTGACATTACACCTAATGGCAGAAGAGGATGCCATAAGGTTCACAACTCTACATTTGGATGGCATTACCCATGACTGGTGACATAATGGCATGGTTACATTACAACATGATAGGATCACTAATTATCAAGAATTCACAAATAGGTTGGTTGAGAGATTCAAAAAATGAGATCCAGAGTTACACTTTAATAGTGATCTCACTCAGCTAAAGCAGATGGGTAGTTTGGAGTCCTATATTGGAGAGTTTCAGAAGCTCTTAGTCATGGTAGCCAACATATTAGAGAGGAGATTGGTTATACTATTCATAGAGGGTCTATTTGAGCTTATGAAAGGTTGGATCAAGGCATTTGATCCACCCACCTTGCAGGAGGCTATGAGGAAAGCTCATAGCATGGAACTGACTGCACCTCGTAGTAAGTTCAACTCCAAGCCATCCTCATCCTACAATGATAATAGATCTGATCCAAAGAAAACAAAAAATTTAGACCAAAACAAAAAGTTTGTCACTCCTTTAGATTTAGAGAGGATCAATGATTTATGTAGGAAGAAGCTTTGCTTTTATTGCAAAGGCCCGTATGACATTAACCATGACTGTCCCCTCAAGCCTAAAGGTGAAAATAGGCACATAGAGTGGTATTTTGAGGGAGAGGATATGACTAATTTTTTAGACTAGCAAGCTATACAAGATGATTCAGAGTTAGAAAAATCAGAAAATGAAGTTGAGATTGAGCTACAGGAAGGTCACATTTCAAGCATGCAAAGAGAAGACTCTTTCAGACTATGTGGGATCTTAGCTAGTCAAAGAGTCATATCTCTACTTGATATGGGTGCAACACATAATTTCATAGATGCACAGTTAGTTGAGAAAAAGGGTATTCAAACTTAGTAGTTTGAAGGTATTAGAGTGAAACTTGTTGATGGGTATACTCTCAATTGTGAGAGAATGATTCTGGATCTGCCAATGAAACTCAATAACTTTGAGTTTAAAGCAGATTTCTATGTGGTTAACATGGGAGGCACGTATGTGGTTCTTAGCATGAAGTGTCTTCATGCAATAGGCAAGGTCACACTCAATCTTAGAGATATGGAGATGAAATTTAAGGTTGATGGAACCAACCACATACTCAAGGCCATCAAGGAAAACAACTTGAAGGAGATAACACTCAGGAGAATGTAGAGATTGATTCAGCATGACATGGTTGAGTGGGCAATAGAGTGCAAGGTGATGCCTTCACTAAGGGAGTAGCATAAATCACCTTATCATCTAGATGTTCAAGAGCTCAGAGTCAAGCATACCAAGGTGTTTAATGCTATTCCACCTGGTAGACCTCCTGATAGAGGCATAGAGCATATTATTGATTTGGAGGAGGGCACTAAGCCCATCATGATTACTCCTTATCAACACCATAAGCAATTGAAGGATGAAATTGAAAAGACCATCAAAGAACTTCTAGCTATGGGTCATATAAGGCTAAGTAAATCTCCCTTTGCTTCATCAGTTGTTTTGGTGAAGAAGAAAGTTGGTACACTCAGGATGTGTATCAATTACAAGATGTTGAATAGGAAAACCATCAAGAATAGGTATCTCATTCCACGTATAGACGAGTTGATAGATGAGCTACATGGAGCTTTCTACTTCTCAAAGATAGATTTGAGGATAGGATACCATCATATCAGAGTCCGGAGGAGGATGTTGAGAAGACCGCCTTCAAATGTCATTGTGGACATTATGACTTTTTGGTTATGCCTTTTGGTTTAACCAACGCTCCAGCCACCTTTCAGTCCACTATGAATAGGGTCTTCTAGCCTCATTTGAGGAGATTCGTTCTGGTGTTTTTCGATGACATATTGGTATACATTAGATCTTGGGAGGAGCACATGGTTCACCTAGATACTGTGTTGAGCATACTTGACAGGGAGTCCTTGTACGCCAAGGATTCCAAGTGTGCATTGGGCATGGAAAAACTTTTATACTTGGGTCACATCATTAGTAGAGAGGGAGTTTGTATGGATCCAAATAAAGTTTGTGCTATTATTGACTGGCCTACACCTAAGATGTTGACACAACTCAGGGGGTTTGTAGGTTTATGTGCCTTCTACCATTGGTTTTTCAGTGGATTCTCACAGCATGCTGTACTACTAACATATTTGACCAAGAAGGGAGCTTTCATTTGGACACCTCAAGCACATGAGTGTTTTGAGAAGTTCAAACTTCCGATGACTACTTGCCCAGTCTTAGCTTTGCCAAATTTCACCAAGTCATTTGAGCTTCACTGTGATGCTAGTGGTGAGGGTATTGGTGCAATTATTATGCAAGATCATCATCCTATAGCTTTCGAGAGCAAGAAGCTGAGGGGTCATAATATGAGCTACAACATTTATGATAAGGAAATGTTGGCCATCATGCATGCAATGGACAAGTTCAAGTAGTATCTTGTTGGTAGTAAGTTTTGTGTAAAAATTGATCACAACAGCTTGACACATTTCCTTGGACAGCGAGATCTGAATGAGAGACAACAAAAATGGGTTAGCAAGCTTTAGTCATATGATTTTGACATCTCATATGTCAAAGGTACACAAAACATAGTTGTTGATTCCTTATCTCACCGTCCTCATTTGAGCTCTATGGCAGATATTATAGAGGATTGGAGTCACATGATAGTTGCAAAGTATGCCAAGAATTTGTGGGCTTTTGGCATTGTAGATGGGACAATACAAGACAGTAGGTACTCCCTTGTGAATGATCTTATCATTTACAAAGGGAGAATATTCTTAGGCCTAGGTTCAGAGATGAGGGACAAGGTGTTGAAGACCTTTCATGATTCACCCATGGCTGATCATCCCAGTTACTTTAAGATCTATAGGTAGGTATGAGAGTGATTTTCTTGGAAAGGTCTCAAATCTTATGTTCTTCAGTATGTCAGGGAGTGCTCTATTTGTCAACAAAACAAGCAAGAGCATACATACCCTGTAGGGTTGCTTCAGCCGCTTCCTATTCCTGAGAGGAAGTGGGAATGCTTGTCTATGGACTTCACTACGGGCTTGCCAAAAGCTCAAGGGAGAGACAACATTTATGTGGTAGTAGATCGATTAATGTACGCACATTTCTTCCCAATCACTACTACTTACTTAGCTACACATGTGGTGGATTTGTTCTTTCGTGAGGTATTAAGGTTGCATGATTTTCATCAAAGTATTGTTAGTGACAGAGACAACAAATTCATGAGTAACTTCTAGCTGGATTTATTCAAACTATGCAGGACAACTTACTCTAAGCACCAACTACCACCCCTAGACAGATGGGAAGATAGAGGTTGTCAAAAAATGGGTGGATGGATAACTACAAAATTACATTTTAGGGTAGCAGAAGGCTTGGGTGAAGTGGTTGAATCTTTGTGAGTATTGCTACAATTCCACTCACCATATGAGTATACAGATGACACCTTTCAGAGCATTGTATGGCTATGATGCTCCTAGTTTCCTTGATTTATTGCTGAGTTATTGTAGAGTACCGAGTGCTAGAGATCTATTACAAGAAAACCAAGATATCATGAGGGCTCTTCATGAGAACATTCAGAGGGCTCAGAATCAACAAAAGTAGTATGCTGATCAGAGCAGAGTTGAGCGATCATTTGAGATCGATGACATGGTGTATCTAATGCTTCAGCCTTATAGGTAGTCCACCCTTCAGAAGAAGGGGGTAGATAAACTCAAGCCATGCTATTGTGGACTGTTCAAGATTCTTATGCGTGTTGGAAAGGTGGTTTATGAGTTAGAATTACCAGTGGAAAGTAAGGTTCACAATGTGTTCCATGTGTGACACCTCAAGAAGGCATTGGGAAAGCATGTGATTCCTTCTTCAAACTTACCACCCATAGATGATGAGGGGAAGTTGATATTAGTACCTGAGGCCATTATGGATTCCAGAGAGCGTCATCTTCAGAGGCAGGTTATCAGGGAATAGTTGGTTAAGTGGAGAGATCTATCGGCAGAGGATGCTACTTGGGAGGGTGACAGTATTCTTCAACATCCAACTTTGAGTTTGCTTGAGGAAAAGAAAATTCAAGGAGGGTGGACTGTAATGTACCCACTCTAGTCAATCTCAAGAGTAGTTGAGTTAGCCTATTTCTTGGACCCTCATAGGCTGAAAAGATCTGGTTAGGGGGTCACTGGCTGTTTTTAGTGGGTATTGTCATTTCCACTCCTTCACTTCAGTAGTGGATTCAGTGTAGGCATTTGTAGCTCAGTGTTCGCCAACTTCTAACGACATGGAAAAATACTAAATTTGGAGGGAGTTATGAATATTTTCGTGGTTAAGTTAATTATTTAACTTATTGGTATATTATAAAGTCAATTTGACTTTATAAAAGATTAAAAAGCCACTTAAATATATTAAATTGATGACTTAAGACTAGAAAGTGAAAAAATAAATCACTTAAGTCAAAAAGTGCGCTCAAGTATTTAAAAGGAAACTATTGAAATGATTTAAATACATTTTAAATGTATTTAATTGCAAAAGTGGCATCACTTCTTGAAAGCCGTGCCTTTTTGAGGTTATAAGGAAAATGAAGCAAATTGACCTCATTATGGTATGATTATTTGACTTTGCTTCAAAATTTCTCTATGATTTTTGTCTGAGGGCAAGGGTTTCAAGATTTCTTCATTGGAGAGCGACAATTCTTCATTGATATGTGATTATGAGACTATGAAATACCAGTTGAATGGTTGCTACTGAGGGAGCTTCATACATGAGTTCTTTTGTGCTTACATCATAGTTTTTTGTTCAGTATTTACTTGTTTGCAATAAGGAAGAGGGTTTCTTGATCAGGGACGCCATCTTCATCAAGTTTCTAGCTTTCAATAAAGAAACTTCTACATCTTTCAGAGGTCATACTTTGCATTGGGAGGTGTGTCATCTAGGGATAGGTGTGTGAAGCAAGAGGCTAAAACACCTCTCTTTTAGCTCCTGTTTGGACTCCGTCCTGGGCGTCCAACCTTCTCAACACATTTTTTCTAGTTTCTGCTTGGGAGAAAGTAGATCCAGGCTCTAGGTATGCTATTTCTCAGTTTCCAGCATATCTTGCCTTGCATGTACAAATCCATCTTATTTAATTATTCTGGAGGTTTTTAGGTATGTTGTTTATATGCAATCTCTTTGTATGAATTTCCAAATCCTCAATAGTATTGCAGTTATTCCATAATTTCTTGTATTTCAGTTTAATTCCCTTTTTTATGCTTGGCGCACCTACTACTTCTATCTAAAATTCTTAAAACAATAAAAAAAACACAAAAACAAGTCAGTGAAAGTTAGAGGTTGAGCTGGAGCTAGTTAGGCTCATCACATTTTTCATGGAGAAACCAAATTTTAAGGTTAGGTCGACTTGTTCTAGCCAATTCCATCTTTTGGGGTTTCCTTGAGTTGGACGACCACTTGAGGAGAGGTTTGTGATGCCAAATGGTGCTTTAACCTTAGGTGCCTCTTCAAGGTTCAGCTGCAGTTGTGTCAACACTCTTTCCAGCAAAGGGCATGGTCATTGTAAGAGCTATGCTTGTTGTCAAAGAGGCTGCAAACATGTCTGAAATTGAATTGTGATTTTCTATTATTTTCCTTGTAAAAAAATTAGAACTCTTGATATTGTAAAAGAAATATAGTTAGAAGGCATAAATCTCTCCTCTTGTTAGTATCTTGTTATTTGTAATGTTGCACTCTATTATGAATGTCATGGCATGATCCATTCTCAATGTGAAATGAAAAGAGACAATCAAACCCACAAGAAAACTCATAAAAAACACAATATCAGTAGATTGAAAACTCAAAAAAAAAAATGGGTGTATCTTACAACCATTGATGATGTTTTAAATCAAAAAGATTGATGGCCTGAATTCAAACCTAAAAGGCTACATGTTAGTTCACTCGCATGAGCTTTCTTTCAAGCATTAATGGTGAAGTCGCTCCATTTCTAAGCTTTAAAGGAGGTAGATGCTCCTTTTTCTTTCACAATTAATTGTCAAAAGTAGAAGAATTGGTCAAGTTTAGAGGAAAGGAGAAAATGAACTTCAAGAAATTGGTTAATTTTATACGCACTGGGTAGTTTGAGAATTGAGTGACTTGCTAGGGTTTGTGGTTAGGGTTGCTAGTCTCTGTTTGAAAGGGGAATTGCAATTGTTTCATGTAAGATTTGAGAAATAGGATAGAATTTGTTGAAGTTAAGTCTAAACCCTATGAGTTTGAAGACTTAAGGATGTAATTCTCAAATATTTTGAAACCCTAGTTCCATCATACCATGCAAAAATGAGTGAACCTAGTGATTTTTTTGCACCTGAAAGAAAACCTAAACAAAAAAGAGTTAAAAGACCAAAAACCTAGGATGACAAACCTAAGATAGAAGCGCCTGAAACATTTGGAAAGAAGAGGACTATGAAGAGAGATTACTCTTAGTTTATGGAGGAGGCTTCTAAAGATCCAACTACAGAGGTCAAACTAGTTGGGAAGAGGAAAAATGGTGAGGGTGTGTTGACAAGCCATTTTCAAGACTTGGCTTTTGGGGTTGGTGATGTTGTGTTACCTCAGAGTGGTTGGGATTTGTTTCTCTGCGCTTTCAATAGAAGATTTGTTAGTCACCCCACATGTCATCTTTGGACCTGTGATATTAGAAAGCTGGTTTTCCAAATGTATTTATGGAGGTTGATTTGATTTTGGAATTGGCTAGATCTTAAGACCCTAATGATAGGGTAATCAAGATATTTCTAGATGGAGCTCCCATGTTGGATATTACAAGAAGCAAATAGTTTAAGTCTTCAATTTGAACCCTTCTGCTACTGAGTCAATCAAATTTCATGCCTTGTATAATGAGTATGAGCAGAATAAATTTGGTTATAGAAAAAATGTTTTGCTAAGGCATAGAAGGCATGATCTGAATAAGAGAGGTGTACTATTTGGGCCTAAGGAGTTTGAGCCTTTTGATAGTGATGAATTTGAGAATTACTTTAAGAACACAAATTATGCATTGTGCCAAGTTTTGCATAAGAAATTTGATATCAAGATGGATATTACTCTAATGGTTATGGCCATTGACATACAGAACAAATATCAGAATAAGACTTTTGATTATGCTTCCTACATGGCTAATCAACTTCATGATGATTTGATAAAATTAAAAGATGTAAAGCCTCCATTTTCTGGAAAACATGATTCTTTGTTAATGCATATGTTTTTGTGGAAAGGCAAAAAGGTATGGAGGAATTTCATGAGATTCAGAGAGAGGGACAGTCAAGATAATGAATTACCAATGTGGACACATGTTTGGGATATACATTGTCTAGATTCTAATTATACTGCATTCTACAATGGTTTCAAATTTAGTGTGATGGAGCAATTGGGCTTGAAGCTCGTATACAGGATATCAAGAGGTGTAAAAGAAATTTTGAGGTCTTTGGAGTTTGAAGAAAACACAACACAAAATTTCAATCGGGGGGACTGGCATTTGCATATCAGTTACACTACAATCAGGATGTCTAGATCTCCAGTGCCACCCCATTGTCTACTTATATATGCATCTAATAGAATTGAATTTATGGAAATAATGTGGTAGTTAGATGCCATGGACAAGGATCATTTTAGAAAGTCAAGGAAGGCATCACTAATAAACCCTAAGTGTGGATTTGCATACTTTGTATGCTTGTCAAAGGAAGGGATTGAGAGGTTTGGCACTCTTTTGAATAATTGCAAGATGAAACAAGATATAATGAGATATTGTGATCCTGAGCGAGTTATTGATGCAGAAAGGAAAGTCAGAGGAAGGTCTAGCAAGCAACATCAATTCCTATATACAAAAGATGTAATCAGAAATTTATTTTCTAATGTGGAGGTTGCAAAAAGGAAGAATGAATGGAGAAATATATGTGCCATAGAAGAGAAGATATTAAAAGAAAACACCTTTTATGTCAGTCTTTATTCTGAAATAAAGGACCAATATGTTCAAGCCAAAGTGATGTTGGGGGATTTTAAGGATAAAAGCTTCTTTGATAAAGTTAAAGGGGCTGAAATAAAAGCCAAAGTTACTAAGGAGCATCATGATGCGCAAGTGAGGATCCAACCAACTCACTCCATAGCTCAAGGCATTCAAGAGAAGACAAAGGAGACAAGTTAGAAACCTGCAATCACCCCATTGGTGACTTATTCAGCAACTAAGCAGGGTGGTGAAGAGTATGCACCAAAAGAATCTATAGAGCATGTTCCTATGGAACAAGAAGTTGACCAGAGATTCCCATCCCCTAAAAAAGAGGATGTTTTGAATGTTGTTCCTGCTAGCAGGATAGTGAAATATGAATATGATGAAGATCAAGATGATGATGTCAGAGTCAAGGCTTGCAGGGATTTCATCAATCATGACACATTTTCCCAAACTAAGGAGTTCAAGGACTTTGTCATCCAATTAAGAGGCCAAGACATCAAGAAGAGGACAAAAGAAGCAAAAGAAAATGTTGATCCTTCACTTAAAGAGGAAGCTAAAAAGGAGGAAGAGGATAAGATAATGAAAAAAATTGTTGCTATATCACCCCAAAAGGTAAGGGATTTGGTCAAAGGAAGTGGAGTTTTATTATTGCTTGGGTGGGAGCTTTCATCTGCTATTGCATTGGATGCAATAAGAAAGGATCCCAATGCTTCTATTTCTGAAGCAAATTTTGACAATAAGGTGTTTGGTTTGGGGTTCAGCCCAAAATTGCATACCCTTGCAATTTGGTCTATTGCACCTAACATTGGGAAACCCAAGGTGATCAAGTCTGTGGAGCAAGAAATTGGTATTGTGGTTATAAAAAGAGCTACCGAGATGACTGCCACTATAGTTGCACAATTAACTATGCATGTTGCTATGCTAACTGTTGATACAACCTAGATTTCACAAGACAAATATGATAAGTTATTGGATAAATACAATAAGTTGATGGACGAGCATAATAAGGTGCTTGCTACTACTACTAGCTCAGCACAAAAAAGCTTTGCATTCTCCCACAACTTCTTGCTCTGATTTTTTGGCACAAGATAGGGAAACCTTTCCATTGAGGACCCAGAGTTTAAGGCAAGGATTGCAAGTAGAAAAGGATAATGTTAATACAGCCAAGGAGGAAACTACCAAGGTTGTTGATGACATTTTCGATGACATTCTAAAGTACAAAATTACAAAATTATTACACAAGTTTGACAATGTGTGGGATGTTTATAAAAACATTCATGAGGCCCACAAGAAATGTGTGCAAGTCCAAAATGCATTTTAGAATGATTGGAGCAAGTGGAGTGCCAAGGTTGGAGCACTTAAAGAAATGATGCCTAATATGCAAGAGGACCTTAAAGCTCCAACTAATATTCCTGATTTGATAAAGGCAGTAGATTTGTTAAGTGAAATTACAACATTTCATGGTAAGTTGGGTATGCAGTTGCAAAATAAGTTGAGAATGTTTAGAGACATGGAGGGGCATGACATGCCAAAGATACCAAATGATGAAGGTGAACTGAAAGGTTTTAAAACCTAGAAAGATGAGTTGGGAGGTCTACTCCCACATTTTAAGAGAGCAATCAGCCTCACTGACTACACCATGTTGAATGCAACTATTGACAACATGACAAGAATTGAGGTGCGTATGGATGCATTTGTGAAGGAGGCCAGGATATTGATGGATGCTAGATACAACCAGCACAACATTAAGGTGCAAAATTTTTTGGATACACAATGGCCTACTAAAGAGAAGTTTAATACATGGCTTGAAAAGTTTACAGATTAAGCCTTGGATGAAGTATTGTAAAACACCATCTCCTCTCAGTTATAAAGTTGATGACAAAGGTGCTGATGTAGACGGGGTTTGTGCTTTTCTCTTTTATTGCTTTTTGGTTTTAGTTTCTGTTGACTTGGTATGCACGCAAACTACAATTTTGCTCATGGAAAAGATGCTTTACTCATGGATGATGCTACTACAATGATGAGAGATTCCCTTTGGAGGGCATGAACTATCTTCTCCAGCAGTATGAAAAGGAATTTTGTCTTATATGGATTTCCCCCTCTCAAAATGCAAATATAACTGATTTTGGGATGTTTGAAATTGAAATTGAAATATAAGTCAAATGTAAAATGTGACTAAAATGTGTAATTTGGCCTGAAGCTTGTTGCTCCCTTGTTCTTATAAAATGGAATTCAAGGCCAATTGCATGGGTCTTTGGTTGAAAGAGCTATTGAACTCATTGTAAATAATTTTGAAATTCAAGAACAAAGGAATAGAATTAGTATTGAGTGTTAGGTATGAATTCGAGTCTGTAATAGGCATAATAGTTTTACAATAGTGATGGCATTTGAATGAGAAGTAAAAATTCTGAAAAAAATTCTCTCCTTCTGTATTTTGTCATATGGATTATTAATAAAATGATCAAGGATCCTTTTATTGGTCTTCAATCGTTTTGGTTGGATGTGTGATTTTGTCTCTACTTTAATTCAAGGAATTAATTAAAATGCTTTGATTAGATCATAGGTTCGTATGATTTAGTATGAGGATTTGATAAGTAGTTTCTATTTGGGATAATTTGAGTTGTTTTATTGTAATGCAATATCACAATAGTCTATTAATGCTAGTCTAGTTACTATTGTATTACAATTTATTTCAAATTTGAATCTGTCACCCATGGATAAGACACTATTCTATTAATTTGGTTAACTTTGAATTCATTGAGTCAACCCTACCTTTCAAAGAACAAATCTTTAAAGAAAATCATTCATACACCTTAAATTTTTTTAAAGTTTCATGAGAGGTCATCCATTCTCTGCTTTAGATAAAGATTTTTTAAAGAATCAGCCAAATTCTTGAAGGATTTCATCTAATTTGCAATCTATGAGAATGTATTTGTTATTTATGATGTCTGTGGTAAATGGAACAAGAGTACCATTAAGTACATTGTAGGGATCACCCTCCCAGGTCCTACAGAGCCCGAAGTGTAGAGGGAAAGCCTAGCAAGCTTTCACCTAGTTGTTGGCCAATCCTCAACATTGTTGATCATTGAATTATAGAAAATTTATAGACAATTGTTGAGATTAAGTTTGGTTCTTAAAAAACAACCAACAATATGGATCACCAACTACAATAGGAAAATTGATCAAAAAAATTCAATGCACCATTTCAACTCATAAATGGATGCTAATCCTCACACCTAGGGTATTAAAATACCCATGCCCAACAATAGACTTGAAACCTGTGATGAATAATGACGCCCAAGCCTTCCTGGCAACTCGTGCAAGCAAATACATTGATACTTTTCTTCAGTTCTCTCTGTAAATCCCTTGCTCTGAAAATGATCAATAAATCTCAAATTTCCTGATTAATCCTTCAAAACCTAATTTGAATCCTTTCTTGTAATCTTGAAGCACAAGCACAAACCCTAAACGACATTGTCAACTAGCAGCCCTGGGAGATCTTTCACTCCTGTAGCACATGTTGTTCCTCATGAGGGTTTTCATCCTCAATGAAGCCAAGATTTATAGATTCTCCAATCTACCTACAAAATCCTTATCAAATTTTACCAATTCATGAATGTTCAAAATGAGTTCACAAATGGCTTTTATATTTCCCCAAGCTCTCATGCCCAAGTTGGTATTTGAAATATATTTTATTTAATTTCAATTCCTTCCTTACATCCCCTTTTTAAATTGGGTGCTCAGCTTAATATTATAAAGCATTCTTTTAAAAATCATTTATATCCCCTTTAACATAAAGTCCTTTTAATATATATTAATAATGCATAGAGCTAAATATTTTAATTTTATTTTATTATTGACGTTATTAAAACTTGATACATAGGACCATAATTAAACCAAGATATTCCAAAATATAAATCCGCCATTAGGCCCAATATAGTAATACTGCCAACTGACCATACCAATGACCCCCCATGACATACAATAAAAAGTATGGACAAAGTGTCCAAAATAGGCTCCGGAAGGTACACAACGAAATCCCTAGTAAACACTGAGCTGGGAAAAACCAATAGAACTCAAAAGGTTGATTGAACAAGTCCGAAAACGCCCTCAAAGGTCCCCCTAACCACCCCGTTATTCCATGGGGACCAAGTGATGGACTAACCCCTACAACTAATCACTACATAGGAAAAGGAGACATTATAGAAGTCTACTCTCAATTCAATTAATGGGAACTACAAACATTGATATATAATTTCAACAACATAAGCATAGCATTAATCATCACTAAAAGTTTATGTGCTCAAAGCACTTGTTTATAGGTTACAAATTCCCAGTATTTGGGACTTTGAAATATTCATTATTTTATCCCAAAAAGCAAGTTCTAAAGTAAAACACTTAAAGAAAGGAATTTTAAAAATATAACCCTAAGCAAATAGTTAAATAAAAACTAATTGTAGGGACCTAAAAATAGGCCCTCATTCTTGCCCATAAATAGAGCACTGAAAATGGCTAGTACTAGATGTAACTATTGCTGAAAATAGCAATTTTTGATGCATAAGTCTCCACTACAACTCTAAAGCAGCCACTTCTCTAAAATCAATTAGATTCATTAAACACTACTGAAACCCTAGTCATCATTGATCCTTAACCAAAATAGAAATCCACTATTCTAGGGTTTTGAAAAAATTGAAAGCTAAAAACAAAACCTTGGAATGATAGAAATACAAAGACACTAGCACAAAAGCATGGGAAACTGGAAAAAAACTCATGCCACTATTACCGAAAATTTGTTATGAACAATGTTTGAAAAATAGCTGGTCAATACTTTGCTAAACGTTCTAAAAGTATCCCTTGTACTTTTTCCAAACCCTAGTGTTGGAAACTCTGCATACTAAATCAGAAAAAATGTATTGAAAACTCCATTCACTCCCCATTGTTCTAAAATGGACCTTGTTGAAGCCATCCTCGTGCATATTTGAAAACCTGTTGTTACAAATGATTGAAAGCATTATCTTTCACTACTTGGGAGAGGCTGAAAACCAACCAAATGATTGAAACAAGCCCTTTTTTGTTGTCAAAAGTTGGAAACCCAATCAAAACAGGTCTAAATATTTTATTTTATTGCTTTATGTCACTTCAATCCTTTGAATGTAGAGAAGAATTCATTTGATGCCTCTTCATCCATGGAATAATCAATGTCTTCTTGTTCACAAGAAAAATTGTATCATCATTTTTCTCTAAAGATGCTTGAGAAGTTGTCTTCTGCAAAAAAACATATGTACTTGCACAGTTTCTTCTATGTCCAACATAGAAGGTTGTTCTTCATCTTGAAAATTCAACAATGCTTATGAGGTAGAGAGAAAATCTAACTCATCATCCTTTTCCAATAAAGGGGAAAAGAATAAGGGTTCTTGTAAACAAGACACCATGGGTGACTTCCTTCATGGATTCCCTTTGTGTACTTTCCTCCTTTTAGCTACATGATCCTTCTCAACTCTTTGGCTCCACAAACACATGTAGTCATTAGGAATGTATCTATTTTTTCAACAAAAACAAGTCCATATTGAAAATATTGCCACAAAATCACCATTGATCTCATCTCAAAGATGTTGAAAGTTACCCAAAAATATTTGATGATTTGATTGATAAGGAACCAAGAGTTGCGTTCATGAAAACAATCTCCAGAAAATTTGGAGCACCATGGTCTGTTGACTTGTGGAAGGAGTAAAAATGATTCAATTTGCTTTAGGGGGTGCTTCCTAAGAAATCCTTGTAGATGGAGGAAGTAATCTTAGTCTATCATTCATATTGGAAGGGCCAAAGTTTCTTTGACAATTCCCTTGGTATCGTTGAGTTGAAACTATCTTTTCATGTTTAACAACAATTCTTGGCCCTATGCAATAGAGGATCAACTAAACTTTGACTCATGGGTCTGATGGAATCCTCACTTAGTTTTTCAATGGTAATCATATTATATTCAGTAAAAATTTCTTGTGCTTCTTCTAGTTCATCAATCCAACTAGATTCAATCATGAATGCAACCTCTAATTGAAATGCATTAATAAAACAACTCAGGAGGATTGTCAAAGATGACTTCAAAGTAGTGCTGACTTGTATGTCCAAGCAATTGAATTATGTGACAAATTCGGTCATTAACCCATTACTATCCTTCTCATTTGAAATTTGGGAAAAGAGAAAATTATTTTCTTTAGCTAGTTTGAATCATGTAAAGAACTTTTTTCATATGATGGTGAAAGTGCAATTTGTCTAGCTAGAAATCTTGTTTACCATGCTAGAACTAAAAATGTGGATGTGCAATATCATTTTGTTAGAGAGATGGTTGAGAAAGGAAGGTTTAGATGGAGAAAATTGACACTCGAGCAAATACTATGTCATGTTGCCATCAAAGAAAGAAACAGATCGCAATATTCAGTTAGATTGCAACAATTAAAGTCTAGGCATATAAGAATAAACAAGGGCAGTGATTACCTTGAATTAAAGATATTTAATTAAAATTAAATTAAAAGGGTTTTAGGCCAGAAATTAAGAGGAATGGTTGCGACTCTTACAATATGGCAGAAATAATGAAGAGGTGTGACTCCCTCAAACTTGAAGATATAAGAGGGAGAGCATTTCATTTGAGAAGGAGATCCATAACATCATTCAATAATTCAATTGAGAATAGAACCTTATGTGGCTTTGCAAGTAAATTAAATTATGTTCTCATGAGTAGTGATGATGTGAGAAAGGACGTGACTCTATAATATCCCAAAGTAATATTGTATACGAATATTCAAATTCATCCACTCAAGCTTAGGCATTTCATCAAACAGTTAGCATCATGCTATTTTGGATTTGTTTCTAAATTTTTCCCAGGAGAATAAATGTTATGCAGTTCATACACATAATTTCTTTCCCAATTTCAAATTAAAAAATAAAGGATATATGCTGATTTGAAAGAGATAAATACATTTCATACAAATATGCAGTAGGCACAATCTCTAGTAAAACATTTCATTAGGTAATATTATCAAAAATGCCATAAATAAATCATTCAAACCAGAAGTTGCTGACCTCATTACTCATGAGAATTCAAGTCCGCAAACCTTCCATATATCGATAGGCAATTACAAAGTAAAATGGCCACTCTACTATGAGTCGTGGCACCTCTATGAGGAAGTGGTGGCTCCTATAATAGTCGATGCAGCTTAAAACTTTCCCCAGTGACCTTCTAGCTAAGCATGGACTCCCTTAGACCTACTGACCACTAATATTTCCCACATCACCTTCAAAAATCTATAATATGGGAGGCAACAAAATAGATGAAGTGCTATGGCTCCCAAGAAAAGTTAGACGCAACTATTACCAAGGCTGTGATACTCTTAGCATTAAGATTTTTTATGACTTACGACCTCCTTCAAGGAATAGGAGCGAAATAAATAGTATATGTATTTCTTGGAGTAATAACCAATTCCACACCTTGAAATGGCACAACTAGTGGGAATGTGCCAGGCCTACATAACATGAATAGTTGTAGTCATAAGAATATATATATCACTTGTAGCCCTTCTGCACACAACTCTAAAACTATCCTTGAAATTTATCTTCTCTGAAGACTTCACAAATTTCCCAAATCGATTAATCGATCATTGATGCTCAAATGTGAATCCTAATTTGAGTCCACCTATAGAAGGATTTGGGTTTTGTCCAATTCTTCAAACCTGAGGGTTTTCATCCTCAAGCTCCAAAAGCCAAGCTCTCGAAATTTCCAATTTCTCCAAAAGATAATTTTTCACCAAAGATGTCCAATGAATCCTTTTTCACCCTTTTTTATACTCCACTTTTAATTTTTTATATTAAATACTTTTTCTTCATTAAAGTAACTTTATTTAATATTTTCTCCATCTGATTAATAAAGCTACTTTAATAATAAATTCATTAATTAAATATAAATGTCCAAAATATTATTTCAGGACAAAATAATATTTAATAATTCATAGAAGCAAAAATCATTTGGGGAAAAAATCAGCAAACCAAAAGTATAAGAGTTTTTGAAAAATTAGGAAAAAATTGAGATAAAATCAGATTTAAAAAAAAAATGTAGAAAAAGAGAAAAACTATTTTATTTTTTTAAATTAAAGGTATTTCCATAGCATAGAGATATAGAGCGCAAATAGAATAGAGATTTTAACCCATGAATTGTAGAAAGTAGATTTTTGTTGTTTATATTCATATCACTGATTACATTGCATTGCACAAAGCATACTTCATAGTGCATAAATTATAACTAGATGGTTACAATTGATATTTCAATTACAATATAGTTTGTACAAAATCAACCTATAAACTAAGTAGAAAGTTCCAAAAAATCAAATGTATCCAATGACTCTTGCTAATACAAATAGAGCTATGCTAGAGGGTTGAAGGTCTTGATGATGAAGCTCCTGGTTCATAGCCTCTCTTAAGTCATTCAACCTCATGACTATCCAAGTTGTCCTCTAGGATCTCAAAATCCTCAAGCTCAAGAAAGTCATTGAAATGATAGATTTCCTTTGCTAAGTAGACATCATAAATTAAAAAATAAGAAACAACTAGTTCATATTTATGATTTAATAGTACTTGCAATTTCTAGAACAATGTTAAAGAGAACTATATGAAGTGTGTGAAAAGGAAATTATATGACAAAAGAAGAAATTGCAAAGTTCAACTCAATAGGTTTTGAATCAAATAGCTCAAGATAGAGTAATTGAAAATGCTTTTGAAACAAAATCTTAAATCTCAAAAGACCATAAATGATTTGAAATGTTCTCATTGATAGCTATTTTAACAGATTTGTAAAAGTGTAAAGGGAGTGTTAAATATTTTTCCATTAGATAATAAAGACTTTCTAGTACAAAAGAAGAGAGCAAATATTTGAGCCACAATTTTAGCTATTATTATTCAAGTGATTTTTCCTTGATTTTGCATATAAGTGGATGATGGAGTTAAAAACATTGATGGACTTTAAGTTGAGAATTTGAGAGATTATAAGTACAAACTACTGAATTTGACTCCATTTTTTGACAAACGTTCATCAGTCTTGTGATGAACTTTTGTTGGCCAACCGATGAACCAATGAAATAATTTTTGCCACCAATTTTTCATCAAAATTCAGTCAAAGAATTAAACGTCAAAATAGCGGCCCAAATTCGTCAGTCGTTGGCATCATAAAATGGCTCTGTTGTTCATTAGAATATTAACGACAACTCCATGTATCCACCAACAAATTATAACCAAAACACAATTGCAATGGCTCTTCCAAAGCGTCGAAACAACACCAAAAGTTCATCACCATTTCGACGAAATGGGAAAGTAGTTATGACAAAGCATTTGTCATAGCTATAGCAACTTTGTCGGACCTTTTCGGTGATTTGTCAGTTTCCTTCATCGAAATTGCGACAAAACAATGCAATTTTTTTAAAAATATTCGTTGAAATGTACCATCGTGGAGACTCTTGGCGATGACCACCAAAGCCAACCCATCGGTGAGAGATTAATCATTGGAACAAGATAGAAAACTCACTCCAATAGTCCATGTCTTTCCAATGACTTTCGTCTGTAGGATAGATCCAATGTCACACCGATCTGACCTATTCAGGAGTTTTAAATAGACCTACACCATGTCATCGCGGAGACTCTTGGCGATGACTACTAGAGCCAACCCATCAATGAGAGATCAATCATCGAAATAGGAGAGAAAACTCACTCTAATAGTCCATGTCTTGCTGATGACTTCCGTCGACAAGACAGATCCAATGTCACACCGATCTGACCTCTTTAGGAGTTTTAAATAGACCTACACCATGTCATCACGAAGACTCTTAATGATGACCATTGTATCCAACCCATTGATGAGAGATCAATCATCAAAATAGGATAAAAAACTCACTTCGATAGTCCATGTCTTGCCGATGACTTCTATTGGCAAGAAAGATCCAATGTCACACCAATCTGACCTCTTCAGGAGTTTTAAATAGACCTACACCATGTCATTGTGGAGACTCTTGGCGATGACCATCGTAGCCAACCCATCGGTGAGAGATCAATCATCGGAACATGATAGAAAACTCACTCTGATAGTCCATGTCTTGCCAATGACTTTTGTCAGTAATTCAGATCCAATGTCACACCGATCTAACCTCTTCAAGAGTTTTAAATAGACCTACACCATGTCATCATGGAGACTCTTGGCAATGACCACCATAGCCAACCCATTGGTGAGAGATCAATCATTGGCACATGATAGAAAACTCACTCCAATAGTCCATGTCTTTTTGATGACTTCTGTCGGAAAGATAGATCCAATGTCACACCGATCTGACCTCTATAGGAGTTTTAAATATACCTACACCATGTCATCATGGAGACTTTTGGCGATGACCACCAAAGCCAACCCATTGGTGAGAGATCAATTATTAGAATAGGATAGAAAACTCACTTTGATAGTCCATGTCTTGCCAATGACTTCCGTTGGCAAGACAGATCGAGTGTCACACCAATTTGACCTCTTGAAGAGTTTTAAATAGACCTACACCATGTCATCGTGGAGACTCTTGGTGATGACCACCATAGCCATCCCATCAGTGAGAGATCAATCATCGACACAGAATAGAAAACTCTCTCTGATAGTCCATGTCTTGTTGATGACTTCCATTGGCGAGACATATCCAATGTCACACCGATCTAACCTCTTCAGGAGTTTTGAACATTACTGGTTATCAACAAGACATTCTAAGGGTCTCATCGATTAAACAAGTGTCTAGGAGCAAGTAAACTAATGAAACCTATTATTTTTATTATTTTTGGGTTCTTTAAATCATAGAATAGATAACATCTTCTTGTGTAATGTACTTATATTCATATTTGAATTCGAGACTAATTGTCATTGCACATTCCATTTTACTTGCATAGAGTATTCTATAACCAATATATTGATAATGCCAACTGATTTATGGTGTTGTACAACTCTACCTATTGTCACAGTTTTGTTGTTCTCCCCTAGAGAATCCTGCAAAGACAAGTTTACAATACCAAGTAAAATAATATGAAAAAGACTTACTTCCATACAAATTAAATGATTATTCTTACAATGGAAAATGTCTAATCACAACAACAATTCCATGAAAGGTTATCCATGCTTCATAAGAGATGATTGATCATACATATAGACTACAAGATGCATAGAAAAAGCATTACACTTGAGAACAACCAAGGGCTAGCAAGGGAAGGAGTTAAGAAACATTTGGATTGAAATGAAGAGAAAATGTGTAGGGAAAATGTTGAGCAGTGTCAAGAGAACATAGCTTTTGTTCAATGGACCTCAATTTTATCATTATACTGCCCATCTAATACCATATTTTAATCTGGGGTTCAACCATCTCAGATCTAAAGAAGCACCTTCAATTAACCATTTAAAGTACTATAAAATAAGGTAATAATTTTACTTGAGAAAAAGTGGGTACACTTGTAGGATTAAAGTTCTCACAATCATCAAGATTTATTGGCACATAGACACAACCTGCAACATATGAAGTAATGGATGACTACAAGTTAGTGAAATGGTCCTTAATATGTGACTAGTTTGCAAATTGATTGGTAGAAAATAAGGTTACAAACAGATCTACATAAAAAATTATGAGGATAAACAACTGTAATCATCAAAATAGATGAAAAGTGCAAAGGAAAGAGCCGAGCTACATCTCTAGAGCCTAAAAAAAACACATACAAGAAAGATAAAAAAAAAAAGAACAAACCAGTTTTTCGATGAATACAAAATGGTGCCTTCAGCAAGTGATTCATATGCTTTCACACCTGACAGGATATTAAGAAGATTTTAGTCTTCCTCTGTGAAATTAACTACTTATAGAAAAAATGTAGAAACCAATATTATATACCTCCATGTCTAGCTGAGGGTAGGTATAATAGAAAACAATTTCCTCAATGCAATGCCAAAAAATGTAAATGCTCCCTTATTGCTACACATGCATATACAAGTATTATTCAAAATCTAAACTATTCAAATATTAAGGATTTAATTAGCTATAAGATGGAAAGTTGTTCTTTAGACATAATTCATCATCTTTTACATATCTTTATTCACTCCTAGAGCTTTAGATAAATTTGTGTAAATGAGACATAAATGTGAATCTTTTATGACAAAAAAAATTCTTAAAAGGAGGGGGGAGAGAGCAAAGGGTAGGGGGAAAGAGAATGCTTGAATGTATAGCAAAGTATAACATTTTGATCATTATAACAATGAAACGAATCTTAAGTTTGAAGCATTAATATCATTTAGAACATTTATAATCAAGAATGAATGTAAGTAGATAAATTTTTGCATACCTGCAGATGGTACAAAATTTCATGGTTAAGTGGAAGCCTCCCATCAACAACAAGATCCAAATATCCATGTATCTATCTCTGAGCCTTAAACCCTTGAAAGTTGTCAATTTTTCCACTAACTTGTTATGCACAAAAGTCAAATTTTAGAGTTATGTCACCACTAAAAATAGAAGAAATAGAGCTTTGAAACCAAATCCACACACAACACAATGTGGTATTCATACAAATCCATACAAACAAACTAAACTCAGAACATTGGAATGGAAACAACTTCAAATTATGATGTAGAGCATGTATTCAGGGTATAAAGAATCATTTTTCTGCCACCATAGTGAAAAGTTAGCACTTTCTTTCATCTTTGCATATTGGTTTGATGCTTCAAACGATGCATTTCTTATATTGAAAAATGAATTACCTTATTGAGCATCTCTTTGTTTTGAGAATAGTTTAATATTCTCTACTTATTAGGGCCAACCACATGATGGCAGAAGCTCATTTGGCCCCTCCTCCCTCCCTCCACCCCCTCACATCACTCTCAATTCTCCATACCCAATTATATAACATTAATCATTCATTCATCCATTAATAACATATAGCATTCATTCATTCATCCATTAATAACATCTAACATTCATTCATTAACATATAACATTCATTCTTTCAGTTTTTACATATTATCAAAAATATGGTTGCCATGATATGATTAGAATCACTTTTTTTTTTGTTTCTTTTTTAAAGCTAAAAAAATCTGAAGTGGAGTATTGTTTTCTAAATCATCTATCCCCCCTTTAGTTTTTCTTCCCTTTGCTCGTGATCTTAATGCATGCCTAGTCATGTGCTCATGACGTGGACACCACTTCAAGGGGGCTCTGCTGGAATAACAAAGAAATGTTAAATTGATATGTTTTATTATTATTGTTACAAGTATTTCATTAATTAAAAGAACATTAGAGTGGTTCTCTTTACCTAATGGGTCCACATCATGTTCCTAAAATTATCTTATAGACTCATGCTCAACATGATGAACACCCTCTAAATCCTTATCTGTAGTTGAAACATGAAAGGTTACATTAATTAATACACCAAATGAAATTAAATATGTTTAAAATAACATTAGAGTGGTCCTCTTTACCTAATGGGGCCACATCATGTTCTTGATCTTCTCTAGCTTGATCATACACAACACGTTGATGATGCTCTACATGCTCTAAAGTTGAAACACGAAAGGTTACATTAATTAATACACCAATTGCAATTAAATATGTTTAAAAGAACATTAGAGTGGTCCTCTTAACCTGATGGGGCCACATCATGTTCCTGATCTTCTCTAGCCTGATCATGATGAACATGTTGATCACACTCTACATTCTCTAAAGTTGAATCACGAAAGGTTACATTAATTAATACACCAATTGCAATTAAAGATGTTTAATTGTATTAATCCATACTACTTTTTTTATAGCACATGAATACATCTAGTACCAGGATGCACACCATGACCTTCATCTGCAGGTTGTGCTCCACGCTCACTAGGCTGCATTCCAATGTCATGTGCAGTATTATCATTGCTTGTATGTTTAAAACAAATAGGCATGTAATTACTTTATGGTGGAAATTAATATTGTATATATTGCACAAGTATTCAATTTTAAATAAACTTTATTGATTTTATTTAACTGTGTCGGATGTAGTGGAAGATTGTGTTTTCCCATTCAAGACTCTTAGGCGTTCATCCATGGCTCCATAGCCTTGCTGGAAGGAAATCTTCAAGTCCTCTTCTGTGGGAACTCTGTTGAATTCAGAGCCCTACATTTTTGCATAAGATCATGAATTTTTCATCTATGGTGTGATAAAACCAAAATTGTTTGCAATTTATTATTTAGATATAATATTTCATTTATTGATACTTACAATTCATGCGGCTAATTTCATATAACCACCAGAGCCAAGTTTGTGTTTCCCATGTTTTTCTAGTCTTTCCTTTGTTGCCTTCGATGTGTTGAGTAGCCTATGAAAAGTTTGAAATATGTTAGATTATGTAAAAAGAAAGAGTCATCAGTATATAATTACATTGTTGATAGTATCACATACCTTCCTTGGCCTAGTGGTGTCTTTCCTCTTTTCTTTTCAGCCTTCTCCTTTCCATCCGACACCAAGTCCTTCCACTCCCTCTCCAGAATCATGGGGGGATGTTCATACTTTTTGTTCTTCTCTAAATGTGACATATATTGGTCCCTCACATACTTTAGATAAGTACTAGATTTTTTAAGGACCTTGGTTTAGTTGAATGCTTTATCACTGAACAACACAACTAAACGGTTAATGAGATCATCTTTTAAATCTTGATTTTGGGAATTCCACCATGTACATATGGTGGGCCTGAAGAGTTCCAATGTAATATCACTTAGATGTTTATAAAAAACATCATTTCCTGCAAAACGATCATGGGATCAATAAGTAAATTTCAGTTGGATTACATATAATAATAATTAAAACATTTTAAAGTACCTGGGACCTTCTCTATCTTTATGGGAATGAAATCCTCGGTCACCACAAATGTGACCGGAAATGTTCCCGTAATAGTAATACGGGAAGATCCAGGAAATGTTGCTAAAACATCACCAGTACTAGTGGCCTCTACATCCCCAGGTACATGTCTTGACACATGTTCAGGCATGCGTTCGCTTCTAGAGGGTGCAGTAATGGATTCCTGCATGGTATGTGTTGTTGACATTTTAGATGACAATAGAGGCACGAATGATGTCAGATGATGTGATGTATGCACAGGAAGATCAGGATGCACACTTGTACTAACACCTACTCCTCGGGCAGCACTTGCAGTACCCTGATCATGGCCAGAAGCATCATGAGGATGCAAAAAATCCTGTAAAAACAACACATATTTTAGTTCATGACATAAAAGATACAAAAAATAAAACCATGAATGAACTTATGTTATAATTAAAGACCTAATGATAGCTTACTTGCAAGTTTTTTTCTCTCTTAGTCAATATTTTAACCCTCTCTTATCTCATCTGTTTGAGGTACTATGAATAAAAACTTAAGTATTTCTTCATTGCATTTTTTGTGGGTCTTCCTTATCATATTGAGAGGGTTTGCTGAATAAGCAATGTCATCATCACATAATATTGACTGCACCTGCCTATGGATGCTCTTGTCTATTGTTGGTGCCTTTCCCCGATCAGTCGACTGCAACAAGAATATTAAAAATATTATCAAAATTAACCCAATAAACTTATGAAAAAATAATAATAATAAAACATTTTGCTCATATCTAATTTGTACAATTACAATGAGGTAAACCTATTGGGTAGAAGCACTTTATTATGCATTACGATCTGTGCTCTAGGCCAAAGACTTCCCCGTACGATCAATATCCTACTGTGACAAAAATTAAATATTAAAAAACATTACAGAAATGAAACCATTAGACTTACGAAAAAAACATAAGAATAAAATGGTATATTAGAGTCATTAATTGGAGGTTGGGTAAAATGGTACATAGTACATACCACCCCTTTAGTAACTGTGTTTGTAACTAAGTGATTCAAATTGTAATCAATTAGCAACTCTTCCCCTATAGTTATTGATTTTATCACACATACAAATACACGGTTTCCCTCGCGTGTCTCGAATATGCAATTGGGTTGCTTATTTGTTGACCCAGGTTGTGTACTGTTTATAAACCCTGCAATATTTCCTAATTCTTTTGGCCTTCCATCAATGTACATAGCCACTCCTTTATTTTGACCCTTATCTTTTAGTTGTATATAATTTGCTAACAGTGCATACTTACTCATACTTTGTGTATATTGAACTAGCTGTATCCAATCTTTGTAACTGTAACAGGGTCTCACATACTCCATCAATTTAGTAACTTTTTCATAACAAACCTTTATGCCATCCATGCAAAATAGGCCCAAACCATGTAATGATGATGGTGCTATGTGATATATCCTTTCATTGACACAAAAAATAGTGTTTATTGGAGGAAGTTCCTTGGGTACCCATTGTTTCCCTAGATGTTTGTACCTCAAGGGAAACTCGACGTTGCCTATGCTCTCATCATCATAAGAACATGACCCCCCTTTAGCAAGAAAAAATTCCATGCATTTACGGAATTTTCTTCTAATCTTTTGACCTCTAGTTGATCTCCCTCTTTTAGACCTACTACATGTCTCGCTTTCCTCTTCTCTTCCTAAATTTCCCTCGCTCAAGGAAGACATATATGACAAATACATATTTGGTGGTACCTGCACTCATAAGGATGTTGGATGAAGTTCTTTCATGGTGATGTGATCCCAAGGTGACATTATGATTAATATATCATTTCATCACTAGAATTTCACAGGTTATAAGGTAATCAAGTCTTGATAGATTGTAAGTTATTGTTACTACCATCCAAATGTGTCCATCACAAATCAAATCTACTTAACGTTTTAACTCCCAAACTTTGTAATAAGTTTTAAATTTGACTATGGTCCACTAGTTACACAACCAAGGCCTCAAATGTATTCTCTAATTGTAATCAAAGTACTTTTTCTCTTCATTCAAGTAAATAAACTTGAAGGGAAACACCACCAAGTGGTTTATTGGACACCTACATGACTAAAAATAGCATCAAATTTATATTTAATTTCCATATGTCTAAGTGGTTAATAGGGAGGGAGTGTGTACTACCCTAGTTAAGTCATCATAAGTTTAGGGTTTAGGGTTTTTTTAAGTCATTAAATCTTCCTATGTTTAATTTCTAGGAGACTTTTGGTATGTTTTAAGGTAGTATGAGTGGTTGCATCAATGTTCTAGTTCTCTACAACAAGGTTTCAACATCTTCAAATAGTGAAAGTTAGTGCTCATAGTCATTTGAAACAAAAACATTTTGATTATGTCTAATGGTAGGATTTGATAACTTAAAATATCTCTACTTTGAAACAAAATTATCTCTTAACAACTCTAAGAGCTATAATGGGATGGACACCACCATACGAAAGATTCTTCATTCTCACTTTTAGGTGTTAAAATTTAACAATACCTTGATTGATGAAAGAGCCCAAAGAGCCTTTCTCCATGGTATCCATGTACACATAGCAGCGGTCATCTCTTATACGGTTGGACATGATTTAAATAACTTAGCTAGGAATTATTCATTTAACCTAAAGTTTTCTCATAATGCCATCATTGGAAAAGTATGATCAAATTGTTCTATTATGAAGAATTGGTTTATGTGCCTCTAGTAATCACTATAAATGTTTGTAAGGATAAAATGACTAATTGCATCAAGTAGGAGAGAATCAACTTTGAGTTCTTCAAAGATTATATTCCTCTATTCATAATTTTTAAGGGTTGTGTGTGGAGGAGGTTATCACTACCAAGAAGGGAGGATACCTTTCTTTGCATATGTTTTTGGTGGAGGTATTAAAGAAGAATTGTATGCTTCCATTTTCATTCATTAGATATTTCTTAGCCTAGCATATACTTGGGCTATGTCTACAATTGCTTCAGAATCATACGATGAAGGCTATGTGTGATGAAATCCTAGACCTCAACCAAGATGTGGGTAGATTATGGGAGTTTTTCTAAGACCTGAGGTTGGTCAATAAAAATGTGAAAGACTAAGCTATTTTATTTTTTATGTCTTATCTTATAACATTTTACAAGAATAGGGGTGCCAATGTACGAGAAGATCTTTTGAAACTAGGCATGAAAATTACAGGTTAAAGAGAATGGGGGTGCCAAACATACAATAATCATTGTCCCTTGGTCGTCAATTTTCCCTGAGTGCCCTCAACCTCATCCTTGGCACTGGTATTTACCTTGTTTTCACTCCTCCAAGTTCTTCCTCAGTGCTAATATTGACCTTGTTTTCACTCCTCCAAACTCTTCATCGACGCTGGTATTGACCTTGTTTTAAGTCCAAAATCTTCCTCGGCATTGGCATTGACCTTGTTTTCACTACTCCAAACTCTTCCTTGGTGCTGGTATTGACCTTTCACTTCTCCAATTTGATGAGCTACAACTTGGTTTCGTTAGGTTTTAGAGTATGTTAATTAAATTGAAAATTATGGCGCCATTTATCTAGGTTTTAATATTCTACAATATAGTTAAGTATATATTAGCTATATTTTACATAGTAAATAATATAATTATTCAACTTATTATAATTATATATTATATTCTTTAACAAAATTATTAAATACGTATAAAATTATGCTCAAGGTAGCATGCCATTTGATTAAAGAAATGAAAATTCTCCTTTAAGACCTCTTCAATGTACCCATTGCACACTTAAGGAGACAAAGATAAATATAGGGAAGAAAATATATAGAGAGATGGATATAATGACAAACATACAAATAGAAAGGGAAACAAGGAGATAGAGAGAGGTAGAGAGATAAAGAGATAAGGATGAATAGATAGAGATATAGGGAGGGTGATTGATATATCTCTCCCTGTCGCTCTCTATCTCTCTATATCTCCCACTATCTATGTCACTCCCTCTTTCCCCTTCTATCTATTGAGCTATCTCTCCCTCTCCCCCCTTTCTCTCTCATTCACTCCATCTCTCCCTCCATCTCTCCTACTCTATATCTCCATCTCTATTTCTCTTTTTATCTCCCTCTCACTCCTCTCTCTATCTCTTTCTATCCATATCTTTCTCTACCTCTATCACGATCTCTCTATCTCTTTCACCATCCCCCTCTATCTCTCTATATCACCCCATTTCTATGTCTCCCTCTCCCTCTATATATATTGAGATATCTCTCCCTCTCTCCCCTATCTTCTTCACTCTCTCCCTTTCTACACATTGCTCTCCCTCTCCCCCTCTTCTTTCTCTCCCTCTTCTACCTATCTATCTCCCTCTCTTCTCTCTTTTCCTCTTCAACCTATCTCTCCCTCTTTCCTCCTCTTCTCTATCTCTCCTCCTCTACCTATCTATATCCCTTTCTTTCCCTCCACCTCTCTATCTCCCACTCTCTATCTCTCACCATCTCTCCCTCCTTATCCCCCCTATCCATTGACTCTTTATCTCCACCTCTCTTCCTTTCTCTTCCCATATATCTCCATCTCTCTTTCTCTTCCCATATATCTATATCTCTCCCTCTTTCTCTCCCCATCTATCTCTATTTCCCCATATATTAACTAAGAAGCAATGGAATAATACAATAGTATATTTTGGTGAAACTATAGTATTTATTAAACTATAAGTATCACTTATCTTTCTAATGTCAATCCTTCTTATAAAAATAGTGTTTTATTAAACTATAAGTAGATTATTGTCACCACACTTCATTCAACATGAAATGCCAAATGTAGCAATTTTTTTTTCTTTTGTCAAGTTTCATTAACCAAGCTATTTACTAGGTTGAATAAAGTTGTGTTATGACCCTTCATCTCTTTACAATAATTAGATAATATTAGCGAGATCAGGAAGGGGAGAAAACTAAACTCCTTCAAAATAGGGGTAGTTGTGGGTTTGTTGATTTTCTTTGCATACTATATACTTATTTCCTCTAGGATAAATAAGTCACTTTAGATCATTTTCTTAATTGTGTATCCTAACTAATATAGAGTAAGATTTTTCTTTTTAATTTACTAATACATAATAGTTTATGTGTTGAAAGAATTGTTTCCATTCTTTGTAGTTTTTACATTGGAATGCAAATCATATTTAATTTCATGCCAATATACTTATTTCATAAAGATATTTTTTTGAAATAAGTGATTCATAACCCATCTAATAAATTCATAACCTATCAAAAAGGAAATAGGAATTTTCTAAAGAAAAGAACACTTGACCCAATCATAAGTGTATGGCCTTCACAGAAAGGAGTGATCCACCTTAGCAATAACAACTACCTGATTTAGACCTAGTAGGTTCAACTCAACAAACCTATCAACCTACCTTTAAGAGGCTTCCAACAATTTTAGAATGACCAATTTAAAAAATCCAAACAACTCTAAAATCCTGATAAAGAATAGAAGTCAGATTTCACACTTTGACTCCTTGAATCCTTGTAACAGTGCAAACCTAGTTTTTTCCCAATAACTCAAAAATTTCCCAAAACACTAGAGAAACCCTTGATGGTTTTAGACACCCATTTTGGAGTTATTAAACATACTTCAAGGGAAAGTACAAGTGATTTTGCAAATTTTACAGTGATTTTGCAATCGTTGATTCCGTAAAGAAAACCTTATCTTGAGTATAATCCATCATAGTCACATATGATCACATCATTCTTGACCATTTGATATCATGAAAAACATCCAAAATCTAGTATTCAAATAACCCATATCAACAAAAAATTGTGCAGGTCTCTCTGATTCATAAATCATTATATTCTCACTTTCAGTATATCAGCGAAAGAACATAAATTTCACACCAATCGTATGACATAAGAAGATACACATCAGGATGACATGGTCCATGGTCTCATCGATAAAGATTTTTGTCGGCAAGACAAGTTCCATCAAGGTGAAATGAAAAGGTCATACTGAGCATATAGGTCTCATCGATGAAGTCCATCGGAAAGAAACCTCTCTTGTCTCATTGATCAAAGCACAAGGAGTTGTATCAGAAGGAGTCTTGGTGACATGAGATCGAAGGAATAGTCATCGAGGAGACTTATAACATCGGGTAAATTATTGAATATCGTAGCGATACACCATGTCTTGCTAATGAAGACACAAACAAATCAAGATAGTCATCGGGGTGACTCTTGGTGACATTTCTATGAATTAGATGGATAGATTATGTGATATTGGCATAATGTCTCCGCGACCAAAAGAATGTTTAATGAACGTTATTCAAGCCTAAATAAAATGATTGCCCAAATTTTGAATTGTCTTTCTAATAGAACATTTGATGTGACAGTGGGTAAATTCGAAGATCACCTATGATCATGTTCAAAGCTAGGATTACTAAAGAAGACATATCGGGGAGATTGGCTTATGGTCTCATCGATGAAGGGAATCTATCGGCAAGACAAGTCATCAGTGTGACATTGGATTTTTCTTTCCAACATAAGTCATCGACAACACATGGACTATCGAAGTGAGTTTTCTATCCTCTGTCGATGATTGATCTCTCACCGATGGGTTGGCTTCGGTGGTCATCGCCAAGAGTCTCCATGATGAGATGGTGTAGGTCTATTTAAAACTCCCACAGAGGTTAGATCGGTGTGACATTGGATCTGTCTTTCTGATGGAAGTCATCGACAAGACATGAACTATTGGAGTGAATTTTCTATCCTATGCCGATGATTGATCTCTCACTGATGGGTTGGCTTTGGTAGTCATCACCAAGAGTCTCTATGATGACATGGTGTAGGTCTATTTAAAACTCCTAAAGAGGTCAGATCGGTGTGACATTGGATCTGTCTTTCCGATGGAAGTCATCGGCAAGACATGAACTATCGAAGTGAGTTTTCTATCCTATGTCGATGATTGATCTCTCACTGATGGGTTGGCTTCGATGGTCATCGCCAAGAGTCTCATCGATGAAGTTTCATCAGTGAGACCATCATTTCTTTCACCAACAAGAGCATTGGGAATATATCGGTGAGACATGTGCCATCAGTGTAAATCCTGAATGTTCACCTGACTTGCTAAGTTACATCGACTGGAGGATATCAGTAGGAGTTATGGCAACATATTCAAGATCAAAAGAAAAGTTATCGACGAGACTTATAACATCGGAGGAACCACTGAATGTGTTAGCGATACTAAAAGTTAGGCCAATGAAGAAACAAATGAACCAAAATGATAGTTGTCGGGGTGACTCTTGGTGATGTATATGAGACAAATGTTAACATTAGTCAGATGTGTAGAGTGTTACCCTGATTAATAGATTATTCAGTGAACGTTGGTTGGGGTCTAATGTATAGATCGACCAAAGTTTGAAGGTGTCTTGCTGACAAGTTCATTTGATGTGATAGTAGGGAATTCAAAAATCTATTACATTTGTGCCTGGAGTTAAAATATTAATGGTGCCACAAAGTATAGGTAATTTCATAGATTGAAAGGAAATCCTTGCAAAATGAACAATATTGTGAATTGGTAATGAAGGAAATGAGGAGACAAACAAAGGGCCAGAGAATTTTTTTAGTTGAAAGACCTCAATCAAAACTAGTAAATCCTCTACATTTTAACTTTTTCATTTCTGCAATTTTAAACGAGTAATATGGAAGGCACTAGCTCGGGGAAGTTGAAAGGTAGAAAACAAAGTGAGAGCAGTCACCCTAAGAGTAAGAAGCAAAAAGTTCAGTTTGGAATTGAGCCGGAGGGTGTTGAATGAAAGTTGAATCAAGATTTAATTGACCAATTGCCTAGCTCTGGGTCCAGAGGTAGGCGCTCTACGCAACTGAGGGTGAAAGTGGATAAATTGGATGACAAGTGCAAGAACATAGGAGATATTTGGACCCCAATAAGATGCTATGAATTGTTTAGATTCCACTTTCAACGAAGAGATCATTTTGAGCCAGTTTGTAATCCGTGATGTCCAAATTTGGGAAAAATAGTTTTCCCTAATGTGTTTGTCAATATAGAGTTGGTAAAATTGTTGGCCACCCACTATGACTCAAAACTGAAGGCCATATGCAAACCATTTGAGAAACTGTTCGTATACATATCAACGACTTCAATATGTGAGATTTTTAAGTTGGAAGGGTGGTGTAATGAGAAAATTGTGAATGAAGAGTTGGAAAAGGAGTTTTGGAGAATGGACACCACTTACAAGGGTTGGAGGTTTCCCTTACATAGAATTAAACAAGATGGTAAAATTGTCCCACTTGATGATGGTGATGGGCCTCCATTCCATGTGGACTTATTCGAGCCCTATATGAGATATACCTATTTCTCAGTAGGACAAGTGTTGGGTATGGAAGTTCCTAAGTATATGTCCATTGTCCCCATGGTAATTGCAGCTGACATTCAATGTCATAATTCTAGGTTATTCGACTATGCTTCATCTGTCTCCAAGGAGCTCGACTTAGCATTGGTGGCAATCAAGAATAAATCCCCTATTCTGCACCTTAGGAATTATTCTCTTTTAATGCATCTTGTATTCTACTTTAGACAAGAGTTAGGGATTTGGCTAGAAAAGTTGAAGGTTTCACAGTTTGATAAAGAGGGTAAATTGTTACCCATTTAATTGTGGACTATCATTTGGGATAGTAGGTTTGCTAATTCCAGTTTCCTATATTTTGAAGAATATTTTGTAAAGCCAGTATATGAATTCTAAAGTCATCCTTGTGTGCACTCATTGTCTGATGAAATAAAATGCATCCTCATACCTAAGGACTTTAATGGACCAATTGATCTCAATTGGGGAGACTGGTATTGATTGGAAGATGCTACTATGGTAAGGGTGTTTGGTTTTGAGGATTCTCCATTTATTTTTCCTAAAACAATCCCGGATAGGATTGTATATTTGGAAATTGTAAGACAAATGGATTTTTCTAGTTTCATGAATTTTGGTTCATTTGGAAAACATGAATTTATTCCTAGTACTCTGTGCTTTGGTGATTTTGTTGTGCTTGCAAAGGAAGGATATGATTTGATCCTTGAAAAATTAATGCAGTATAATATGAATAAGGGTCCACCAAGAGAAGGTTTTGATCCAGAGGGATATATCAATTCTGCCAAACAAAGGATAAACTCTGGACGATATGATCATGTTCCTTATCAATTTGATGACATGATTAGAAATTTGGAGGCAGAGGAAGCAGAGAGAGTGGTGGAGGAATACAACCAAGGGTTTCCAGATATAGGGTTCCCTTTTTCTGGAGATGAGGAAGCTAGAGAAGATATGCCATGAGACCTACCCAGTAGGATTTCCAAATTAAAAAATAAAGATTACAACTGCCCTCCTAGAGAACTAAGTGTTGAAGAAAGCCAAGATAAAGACACCAGACAGATGGAATATAGGTCATTTGTAGTAGAATATGAATTTGTGAATTCTTTAGAATTCAGATCTTTCTTGTATAAGCAAAAGGGCAAGGAGATAAGGAGACAGTTGATAATATTACACCAAGAAATGAGGAGAAACTACTAAATAATTTGAAATTAACTATGGATAGAGAAATGGCTAATATGACCCCCGACAAAGGAAGGAAAATGTTAGAGGATGTTGGAGTTATGATCTTTCCAAGGCTTAATTTGAATCCTGCATTGGTGTTTGATAGCTTCTTAAAGGATAATAGTGCCAAAAATAAGCTTAGTCCAAAGGGGGTGACATAAATATATGTTGGATCCAAATATAACCTGGATGAAGGATCACTCATGATATGGGCCTTGTATTCACCTCATAGAAATTCAGTGGTGATTGATACTGAGAAAGTATTTAGACATGTCATGACTCTAAAGGTTGGAGAGGTAGATCCTGTGGCGACTACAAACATTGGGATTAATGTGGAGAAACTAAATAAATCCCAAATACAAATGTTGATAAAAGAAAAGGAAATGTACACATGAATAATGAAAGGATCATGAGAGAAAATAATCATTTCAAGGACATGCTAGGAGTCACAACGGGACCTTCTAAATTAATAACACATGGTGAAAGCTCACATGAGGTAAAAGATCATTGGGAGGAGTCAACTACATATTCACAAGGTAAATATGATACACTCGCTGCAATAATCAGAAAAAAAGGTTGGCCAACTTACCGATTTGGTTGAATAAGCTATGGGGAGCATATTCAAAGAACCATGTTACAAGGCAGGAACACAAGAGAATTGATGGAAGGATTGAAGAAAATTTCTGAGAATTAAATGAAAGAGATGTTCCCAATAGTGTGGCCATTGGTATGGGTAACCAAATTATAAAGAGACATAGGGACTATTATGAGGAACTGCGAGAAGATGCAAAGGGGTTGGTTGATGTTATGAATATGGGACTTCCTACACTATTTGAATATGGAGAAAAGTTGAAAGAGAAAGCCAAGTGGATCGAAGAATGTGAATTGATGCTATAGGGAATTCTAGAAAATGTTACAAGGAAGGATTCGGCATTGGACGAGAGCTACGAGCACAACGAAAGGATGATAAAGGTGGAAATATTGGCCAGGAACGCATTAGGAGATGTTGATACTCATGAATGGCATGATTATCTAGATCATTTATCAAATGTTCATCTATGGCTAAATAGAGCCTAATCTCTTCTTTTAATTAGTTAAGTAAAATAGAACATTTGTGAAGGGACAAGTCCCTTCCAAATTTTGATGTATTTATATATGTTCCATAGTAATGCAACAAATATAGGCGTTATGAGATATTCAATAGACAACTTTCTAGCAAAATGCTTTCATATATAGAGACTCAGATGTATGTATTTTGATGGAGTAAATGGAGATATCTAAGTTATGGATTAAGATTTTGGTATTAGTTGTTTGTTAAATTTATGTAGTTATTTGATTGTCTCCATTCTGATGCTTCTCTATTTTTTAAATTGATATAACAAGTTTATACTCAGTTTATCATTGTACATTTTCTATATATGTGTGATCTGGTTATTTGGTTCTCTCAAGTAGGGATTAAAATCTTTTAATCAATCACAACAATTGAGAAGTGTTAGTTGGATTAATAAGAAGAATCACATAACTAGAATTGCCAGTCTATCTCAAGAAGAGTTTGTCAATTATTTACTTGCACATTTACACAAGTTGTAAACAATTTATGTGCCTGAAAGTTTGAATTATTGCCATTATTGAAATCCACATTTGCAAATATTCATTAGACTCCATATACCCAATAAGGCACTGGTCTCCCCTTGTATTTTTTTATAATTTTCATTATTCTTATTTATTTTACACTTACATTTACAAATACACATACATATGCATTTACTATTTTCATTTATTTCTCATGTAGTTTAATAGTTTGATCAATTTCATATTATATGTGTTGAAGACTTTAGAATTTCAATTGCATTAATTTATGCATATGTTGTATCTATAACACTACAAAACCATATGCTCTTTGCATTTACACTTGCATTTAGAAATACACATTTATATACATAAATATAGATTTCTTTAATGATATGTTGCATTTATTGTTCTACGAGAGCATCCAGTAATTGCATTTACATTTACATTTAAAAATACAAATACATACATACATACATATTTATGCATCCTACGCCCTATTCATACATCCTATAATTACAACAATATTCATTGGACCTCTTACACAAGCTACAGTAATCACAAAAAGTGTAAGAGCCCATTTATATCATGTTTGGACTACAAAACACTCAAAAATAGGGTAACTAGGCTATATGCAAAGAAATGAAGCTTTCTAACTCAAATCAACGCCTTAAGCCCTCAAATCAGATTCAAATCAAAGCTAACACATATCTTCATGACATGGAATTGATCTCACATCAAAATATGGCTGCATGTGATTGTACAATGTTGCATAACAGGAAAAATACAAAATTTTTAAAGAAAACATAGATTTTGAATGTCAAGAGCTTTGTATTTTAAATCCTCAACCATCAACAACCATTATAATGATCACTTTATGCCTTTTAAATGCCTTTACACGTCAACCACTGAACAACCACCTCTACAACTGACTTTTTAATCTTTTATGATCACATGAAACATAAAACACACTAATTTCAAGGTTATTAACATCACTATTGAAATGTTTAAAATTTTTGACCTTTCAAACATTAAAAAGTACATCATTAAATTAATTATGTAATGGCATAAAAATTAAAAACATCAAGAATTAATTATGTAACCACATGTTTCAAATATAATTTATCAAGAAATTAATATCAAATAGATAATATAATCACATAACTCATACATTTCAATGTCATGATCTTCTTTCATCCAACCCCTTGTCTCAGATCATTTGATCTCAGATCGACATTGTAAGGATTGGTCATATCATCATCATCATCATTGACATCGCTTTGATAATGTCATCATCCACATGGATATCACCTCTCATGAACATTAACTCTACATCATCATGACGGTTCCTCTTTGACATCTTCGTCAGGGACATCATCAGCTAACTGTTGATCCTGATCATCATCTACATCATCTTCTACATCTTCAGTATCTTCTTCTTCCACCACATTATACTTTATCGTCCTTCCTCTTGGATCATTTCTAACAACAAACAACCAACCTGGTTTACCTGGAACCTTTGAGTAAAATACCTACTCACATTGGCTTGGAAGAACATAGGGCTCATTTCTAGCTCGCTCAATCGACCTTGTATCAACCATGGTAAATCCATTATCATGTTCACTAACAGTTCTCTCGGGATCATTTTCATTCAATCGTAGCCTGTACCATAGGACGATGAACAAAATTAATCTGAAGGACTTAAAGTCACACTCAAGTATATCATCCAAAATCCCATAGTATCAATTTTTTGAGAATTTTGGATGTATGTTGCTTCTAGATGAAACATTAGTCACCTGAAAGACTTTAGTTATACCAGAATCACAAGTTTTCTTCATGTCATCCAACTTTTTGATTCAAAATTTACAACCATTGCACCACATAGCCTTGTTGTGTTTCACCTGCAATATGTCAAACATGTAAAAATTATTGCAATATCATCAGTTGATAAACATATTTATGCTTCACCGAATCTATGCAAAGAAAACAATCTCAACATATATACATCAATATAATTAAAAATAATTAAATAATATGGGTGATTAATATTTATACGTACTTGTTTATCTCTTAAACCATATGCTAAATCAATTTCCTTTTGTGTAACATTGGAATCTCCATTATGATGAGCTTCTTTAACCAATGAAACAACACCTTCCCATGTTCATGTGCAACTAGATTGTTGACATTGTTCAATCCATACTGTCATCCAATCAAGATTGTTTGTGACATACAAATGAAGTGCATCCCACTCTTGGCCAACAGTATCAAAAAAATTTGAAATTCACAAATGACGTATAATTAGTTAAATACCACGGTATAGGACCTTAATTTATAATTGATGCATATTGAAGATTAATAATTAAATAAATACAATATACATAAAAACCATATGTAAAATATATTCCAATTAATCTCCATGACCATCTTATAATTACCTCTCACTTTCCTCAATCTACCTTTCTTGATCAGGTACTCCCCTTTGAATTTGTTAATGGAGTTGGGATCCCAAATGTGATTTACGTGGATCTTTGCTGCAAACTTAGGAAGATATTCATTAATGTACACCATTGTATGGTATACCATATATCCCTCCACCATAAAACCCTCAAGATGTGCTCTTTGTCTAACCAAAGCCTTTAAAAATTTCAAGTGCTTCTCAACCATCCACATTGACCTTGTGTGTACAGGTCGACACAATTCAATCTTCTCAACCTGGTGTATGAGGTAGTATTCTTGTGCATTGAAAAATGTCAAAGGTAGACACTTTTTCATTTCACACATTAGACGAGGAATTTTTCTCTTCCAATAATTTATATCTTCTTTGTGGATTTCTTTAGATGACAACCATCTACAAGTGATTCAAGGCACAAATATATTAACAAGATTTAACAAAAATATACAGTATATTACATAACAAGTAAAACAAATGGCAATTATAAGATATATAATATGAATTGAAAAAATATCGCTACTTACTTCATATATTTTCCAAGATCATATATAACTTGCTTGACATTGTTGTCGAAGTTGTCTAGGAGAGATAGAGGTAGAACCTACTGCAACAATTATAAAATGATCTTTTCATTATTTTTCCAAAAGTAGTAAACATAATACACTGAAAAGTACATGCATTATACAAGTGTATATAATATACCAAAATAATTACCTTAATGAAGGTATGCCAATCATGCATTTTCATCCCTGACCCAAATTCACCTTTCTTTGTTATTATATTGTTTATGTTCGCAGCATATCCTGTGGGAAATAATTTTTTTTGTATGACTTATTTTATAGCATTGCTTTGCTGCTCCGTTAATAACCAAGGAAGGGAACTTATATTAATTTTGTCTCCATCGCTATTTAATTGAATGGAATTTTTCATTGCATGATTGGCTTCCTAAATGTCACTACAAATTTTGACAATTTTTTCTTTGTCATGCCTTCCATCCAATATTTTCCATAACATTTCTATTGTATTCTTTCTGATATGAATTGTATCAAACAAATGCACAATTTGTAGCTTCTCATAGTAGGGAAACCTAATAAATTGTCTGGGATAACTTTTTAGTCCTTGTGGAAGCCGACCATTAATGCCTTGATGACCTTCATGATACATATAGTTAAACAAATTAACAAGAACAATCATTTTCAATTACAACATGAGTAAACACAACACAATATAAAAATATAAATTCAAAACATATCATATATGATAGATAAAAAATTTGATTCGATGTATAACCTTGACGATTAATTCTATTATATTCCAACTTCCATAGGCGAGGTGTCATTCTTCATGGTTTTGATGTAGTCTCTTATTTCCCATTGAAAAGATGTTTTTTAGTAGTTCGATACTTATGATTTCTATGGAGGAAGTGCCTATACCAATCAAACACCTGCTTTCTTAAACTTGTTGAACAACTAGATTTCATCTTTGGACCACAAATTGGACATGCAAATTTTCCCTTTGTTTGAAGACCTGCAAGATCATATATAATTGGATTAAATATGCCAAATTTTATAATTATATATAATGAATAGATTATTTAAAAAACATGCATGATATCTACTTCATAAAATTAAATATTGTTAAAGTGCAGTCAAACATTATAACATACCACAAAAATGTGTTAGCCCTGGGGCATCATGAATTGTCCATACAAGCATTGCATGGAATTGAAATTGTCTTATTTCTATTGGTCTAGAGACATCATACATAGTGACACCATTCCATAGCTTTAGTAACTCATCGGTAAGAAGCTCAATATATACATTCATATCTTTAACTTGGTACTTACATAGTTGAATGAACATAAACATTAAACCATTTTACTACAATATATATAAATTAATGTACATGACTATTGAATGAAAAAAAAATATGTCATTATGAAACAAATAAGAAAAATGAGATGCTACTACATTAAAGAAAATTGATATAAAAAAATATCTAGAACAATCATTGACAACATTATGTGCTCCCTCTTTATTGAAATCCATGGAGGAATGTTATTGTTGATAACAAAAATAGGCCACACCGAGTAAATAGATCTCAACTCTCCAAATGGATTGACACCGTCTGCTACCAATGAAAGCTTGAGATTACGAGGTTCTTCTTTAAAGTGGGGCCATTTTTCCTCCATGTCCCTAAATGCAGAACCATCCACATGAATTTGAAGAATGTCATCTCCACTTTTATTCCGTGCATGGTAATCTGTAAATTGTACTAAGATTTTGCACCTAAATAATCGTTACATACGTGGAATAATGGGAATATAACAAAGAAGCTTGTGAGACACCTTTTTTGTTAGTTGATATGTTTGATATCTATTGATATGATATTTTGGGAATTTTCTTGCAAATTCATGTTGTTTATGATATATAATATAATCATTTGGGACATGCATCTATTGCTTGATGCTCCATTCTGATATCTTTCATAATGCCAGATAAATCTCGGTATGAGTGAGGTAAAATATTTGATGGTGGTAACAAAAATTCACCAATCAATCTACAACAAAAAATAATTTGTTAATATAAAGAATATTAATGGTACATATTTCATCATTTATTTACTAGTGATGAACTAACAACAATTAAAATAGATGAGAAAATATGACATATATGACATACCTTTACATTTGTGAGATTTCTATGTTTGATAAACCATTCATAACCTTCAAGTTCAACAACAGAGAGAAGAGTTGTTTGGGAGCCTTCATAAAGGGGCTCGTACGCCTTCTCAATTACAGGTAAATCATGAACATCATCAAAGTCATCTCGATCATCATGATCAACTCTACCACTAAATGTGTCATGGATCAATGTATTTGTGCCATCATCTTCAACTGTGTTTTCTAGTGCATGATCATCTTCTTCCATATGATCATTAACTTCATCTTCAATATTTACAGCTCCATGTTCGTCCACTTGCAAAACCACATTCTCCAAGACGTGATAATCCATATCATGTGCCCTAGGGCACCCCACATTTATAATAATGACAGACACACATAAACCATGATCATGATCAAGTGATTATATATATATATATAATGTTAAAAAATATAAAAATTTACAAATTCAATCAATATAAACACATATAATGAACAACTTACCAATGGATGATAATCATGCCCCCCTTCAATGTGACCATGCTACCTACAATGTTTCTTAGTTGTTGTGATTAAAATTCAGCTCGTCTTTAAGCCCTTGAAATTATTGTAAGGACAATAATATTTCCCATCACCCTTTCTTTTCAATCTAGCCCACAATCTATCAAGTGTCTCTTCATTTTGTTCTAGACTAATATTATCTGACATGATTTTTATTTACCAAGCTTGAATATTTAGATCTTCAAAATATATCAAACTCACACTCCAATAATTTTTATTCATAGACATGTAACAAAAGCTAATAATTCTGATATTTTACACCAAAAAAATTCAGCATGCAACCACCCCTGCAAAGGAGAAGATAGTATGAAGTTAATGACCCCAAAAAACACTTTAAAATGCTAATTCCAAAACTTATTAAATTTTGATTTTACTATGATTTCTAACCGTTAGACTCCTAAAATCAAAATATTAAACTTGCACAAAAAAATCTGAAAATGAAACTCTAAAAATGCACAAGTCTAAAAATGAAATATGATGAGATGTTGCTTTAAAATATGATTTTCAAACCTGGAAGTACAAATATAACTTCACAAATGAATTCTAGGAAAGGGAAATGACTAACCTCAACCTGGCGATAACTTCTTATTTTTTTCTGATTTTTTCCAAGAAAATTGTCCTTAGTTCTCCACAAACTGTCATAAGTATAGCAAATTCACAAGCAGAGAAAATTCGTAAGTATAACAAAATGATGTCGCAATAAATAGTTGAGCTCAAATGTTTATCAAAATTTTGACAAAAACTCTTTGTCACAATTTCACTGAAAAATAGGTTTGTTGAAATTTCGATGAATGTCGGGGATAAAATTAAAAAAAAAAAATTAGACATTAAATATCACTAGTACCCAACAATACATCTAAATATCTATCTTTCATCAAAAAATTTTGTTGGATTTCACAGTCAAATGAGTTAGTGGATAATGTTAAGAAACCCCCCTCATAAAAGGTGTAAAATCCTAGCGAATCTTTCCTTTTATTTGAAAAAAATATTAATTTTCCTGGAAAATCTATGCACATTATTAAAAATATTTGTAAAATGTTGACGAATCTTAATGAATAATTGGTAAAAATAATAATCATAGTGGCGAATCCTAGTGAATAATCACTAAAAATATTAATTACAATGGCGAATCTCTCCTTTAAAAATTTGCATAGTTGGTTGGTGAAGTTCCCCCATATTTTTTTGTTTTTTGTAATATTGAAGTAGGGGCCCGAGGGAGGCAACCACTGGTGGGGTCAAGGGGTAGCACCCCTTGTGGGGGTTAAGGGGGAAGAGCCCCCTTGTGGGGGTTGATGGGGCAATGCCCCCTTGCGGGGTTTGGGGATAGCAGCCTCGGTGTGCTCTTGTCGCAATATAGGTAGGGTCAAGAGGCCGAGCCCCTCGTCACCAAGCATAAATTCACTATCGAAAATGCATTGGAGCACACATGGATTAATTATTTTTTAAAAATATAACTTTAAAAGTAATACTAAATGAAAATTTAAATTTTTACCATTGATTAGCTTTTTAATTGAATGGTTGCAGGTTGATTTCACGATTTAATTATGTGGCCCAAAAAAAATTCAGGCCTCAACAAGCCTTTTAAAAGGAACGTGTATATTAGGTCATGGAATCAACATGTAGCCATCTGATTAAAATGATAATCAATGATTCAATGAAAATAAATAAAAGCCCTATTCAAGGCTAAAATATCCCTAAAATTAAATGGTAATTTACTATTGTGGCGATATTCCCCCAAAATTAATGGTAGTAATATAATATTTCTAGCGAATATAATTAATATTTGTAATTATAGTATAAACTACAGGTGAATCGGTTCCAATGACGCATCATTTAGAAAACAATGCATAGGAAAATTAATCAAGATGAAATTAGTTTTTTGTAAAAGCTTGGTGATTCAACATCCTTTTTATCTTGTACTATTCACCATTTTTGGATGTCTCGATTTCAATTATTTGCCACTTGGTGAAGATTTTCCACTAAAGTTTTCCCTGACCCTAAACCCAATACCCTCAACCCTATACCCAATATCCTAAATCCTAATCCCTATACCCTATACACTTAACCCTACACCCTAACCTTGAACACTATACCTCAACCCTCAACCCTATACCTTAAACCCTAAACTCTACACCTTCAACCCCCATCCCTATACCTTATACCCTCAACCTTATAACCTAAGACCTAAACATCATCCCTCAACCCTATACTTGAACCCTAAACCCTACATTCAACCTTGTACCCTAAACCCTAAACCCTAAACCTCAATCCTAAACTCAATACCCTCAACCCTATACCCAATATTCTAAACCCTAACCCCTATACCCTATACACTTAGCCCTATACCCTCAACCTTGAACACTATCCCTCAACCCTATACCTTAAACCTTAAACATTATCCCTCAACCCTATACCTAAATAACAAACCCTACACTCTCAAGCCTTAACCCTATACCTTATACCCTTAACCCTACACCCTAAACCCTAATCCCTATAACATATACACTTAGCCTCATACCCTCAATCCTGAACATTATACCTCAACCATCAACCCTCAAACTTATACATAAATTCTAAACCCTAAACCATCAACCCTAAACCTAATATCCTCAACCTAATACCCTCAACTATATACCCAATATCCTAAACCAAAATCCATATACCCTATACACTTAACCTTATACCCTCAACCCTAAACACTATCCCTCAACCCTCAACCCTATACCTTAAACCCTAAACACTCATCCCTCATCCCTATACCCTATACCCTCAACTTTATACCTAATATCCTAAACCCTAATCCCTAATCCCTATACACTTAACCCTATAACCTCAACCATATGCCTTAAACACTAAACCTTATACCATTAACCCACATAGGGGGAGATGGAAAGAGGGGGAGGGGGGATTCAAGAGAGAGAGAGAGAGGTTGGGAGGGGAAGAGGAGATAAAGATAAGTAGAGAGGGAATGAGAGGTAGAGAGACATACGAGATAAAGAGTAGATGAGGAAGGACAAATGGAGGGAGAGGTATAGAGGGAGAGAGAGGGAGGTGAGAGAGAGGTGAGATAGAGAGTAGTAAAGAGAGTAGGGAGTGATAGAGGATATTTGGGTAGAGAGGGATAGGTGAGATAGAGAGAAGAAGAGAAAGATAGAGATAGAGGGAAGGAGGGAGGGTGCATGAGAGAGGGGAGGAAGGGAGAGGTAAAGAGGGATAGGTGAGATAGTAGAGATAATGGTGACATATAGAGGAGAGAGTTACAGAGAGAGAAAGAGAGAATGGTGAGATAAAGTGGAGAGAGTGAGAGAGAGGGTGAGGGATGAGTGAGAGAGAACAAGAGAGATAGGTAGAGGGAGGTAGAGGAGAGATAGAGAGTAGATAGGGGAAAAGGTAGGGAGGGAAACATCTAGTGAGAGATAGAGAGGACTAGGGGAGATAAAGATAATTAGAGAAAGGAGAGGTAGAGAGAGAGAAGTAGAGTGAGAATAAGGGAGGGAGAGAAGCGAGATAGAGAGGTGTAGAGAGTGGTAGGGAGTGATGGATGGAGAGGTAGGTAGAGAGGGAAGGAGAGGGAGATATATGGAGGGAGAGAGATGGAGGTGAGAGAGAGGTGAGATAGAGAGAAATAAAGAGAGTGTGGTAGGGAGTGATGGAGGGATATGTGGGTAGAGAGGGATAGGTGAGATATAGAGAAGTAGAGAGAGATAGAGATAGAGGGGAGGGAGGGGAGAGGTAAAGATGGATAGGTGAGATAAATAAATGTAGAGAGAAAATGGTGATATATAGAGAAGTAGAGAGTTACAGAGAGGGAAAGAGAGAATGGTGAGATAAAGAGGAGAGAGTGAGAGAGAAAGATGGTGAGGGAGGAGTGAGAGAGAGAAAGAGAAAGAGGTAGAGGGAGGGAGAGGAGAGGTAGAGAGTAGATAGGGGAAAAGGTAGGGAGGGAGACATCTAATGAGAGAGAGAGAGAGGGTCTAGGGGAGATAAAGATAATTAGAGAGGGAAGGAGAGGTAGAGAGATAATCAGAGAGGGAATGAGGGAGGGAGGGAGAGAAGTGAGATAGAGAGGTGTATAGAGAGTGTTAGGGAGTGATCGATGGAGAGGTAGGTAGAGAGGGATTAGGGAGATAGAGAGTAGAGAGGGAAGGATAAGGAGAGGTATGGATGGAGAGAGTGGGAGGTGAGATAGAGAGTAATAGAGAGACATAGTGGTAGGTTGTGATGGATGGAGAGCTAGGTAGAGAGGGAGAGGGGGATATAGATAAGTAGAGAGGGAGAGAGAGAGGGAGGGAGATGTAGTGAGGGAGAGAGAGGTGAGATAGAGAGAAATAGAGAGTGGTGGAAGGAGAGGTAGTTAGAGAGAGGGAGAGAGGAGATAAAGATAAGTAGAGAGGGAAGGAGAGGTAGAGAGAGAGGAGAGATAGACAGAAGTAGAGAGGGAATGAGGGAGGGAGGGAGAGGTAGGTGAGGGAGAGAAAGGTGAGATAGAGAAGTGTAGAGAGAGAGTAGTAAGGTTTGATGGATGTAGAGGTAGGTAGAGAGGGATTAGGAGATAGAGAGTAGATAGGTAAGAAGAGAGGGAGAGAGAAGTATGGAGGGAGAGAGATGAGGTAGAGAGAAATAGAGAGAGTGGTAGGGAGTGATGGAGGGAGAGGTAGAGAGAGAGAGTGTGTGTAAGGGATATAAATGAGTGAGATAGAAAGATAAATAATACAAGTTACTGATTATTGAAATTTGATCTTCTAATTACTGAAATTTGACTAAGTCTAAAATTTGTGAGATCTTCCAAAAACTAGAATTTGCACTATAACTCCTAGAGATCTGAAACCACTCTCAAACACCCTAAAACTATATACATGAAATATAACTTAAAGTATAAGAAAGTAAACATCCATATGTAAATGTCAACTTAAATATTTGTTTAATGTATATAGTTTCCTTCAAAGATAACAAGAAGAAAGAAAAAAAGAGAAGAAAAATAAATTCGATGTATATCAAAATGTGAGCATGTTATAACACGCTAGAGAATTTTGTTAATGAATTCACAAAACAAAAAAGCCATGTCAAAACTAAGATATAATGTGAGTGCGTTATAATGCACGCGTGTTATATCTTGCTTTGGGAATCCCCAAGCCTTGGGATTGGTATTTTCCTTGGAATACCAATCCAAAGGCTTGGAGAGCATTCCCAATAACTAGAGACATGTTCTTACAAATTCTATAATATTTCACATAATCGACTTCGTGCTCACCATTAGGATTGCACGTGGTTCAATGTTGAACAAATTGAACACCAGGGTAATGTTAGGTTCTCTCTTAGCTATCTAATGATGCAATTTTTTTCACTTTCTGACAATGTTAAGCCTTTCATCCATAATTTCTTTTGTTTTTGTCTCTTTTTTGGAAAAAAGCAATGTTTGGTGTTTTTTTCGTTATAAATTAACCATTCATCAAAATTTCAAATAAATTACATTTTTAGAAACTAGATTCCATTCTACAAATTTTTATTATAAATGATTCAATTAGTTTCTAAAATTTGTAGGGGTAGCAAGGCCAAAATTCTATTTTTTAGGAAGCATCCACTTAGAAAATTAGTAAAAAATCAAATATTCATTAAAAAGTTATCAAAAAAATTGTGCATCAACTACATACTATTAGCTAACTTCTCACCATAGTGATTTTAAAAATACTTAAAAAAAGTTCACCCTACTAGGGATGTACAAGAGTTGCTATGTTATGTTTTTCTGACAAAAATTGCACCAATTTGTGTACGTCCCTCTTTTAAACCCTTTAATTTCAACCATTTTCAAAATAAATTAGTAGTTTAGAAAGTAGACTTAGAGCAGTTTGATCATTTTTTTGTTCCATCTCAAAATTTTGAGTGTAACTATCCTCAATTTCACGTCCAAGGTCAATATTTCCTAATTTCAGAAAAAAAAGTGGCCACTTAAGCCCCCTTTATGGGAACCATCTTTGTGCACTTACCTGAACATGGTTTCCAAAGAATAAACCAAATCATAAAAAATATAGTATGAATTGCACCACCAATGGATATGGTAAAAATTAATTTTGATGGGATCTCTCAAGTGAACCTAGGTTTTTCGGGGGCTAGCTATGTGTCGAGGAACTAGGCAAGCACGACTATAGGATCCCTTTCTCTAAACTTACTAGATGGTACAAATAATAAGGCTAAGGCTCAGGAATTACTTGTAGGACTAAAATTGGCTAAATCAGTAGGTATAAAAAATATATAGATTGAAGGGTATTCCATGATCATAATCAACGCATGTAAGAAGAAAAAATAAAGCAATTGGATGTTAAGTGTCATTGTAACCCAAGGTTTCAAAATTTTATAAGACTTCAATTCCTTTCAACTCTTGCAATTCTTTAGAGAGGGTAATAAAGTAGCGGACATGCTCACAAATATGGCATGTGACCTAGCCCATTACAAATCAACCAAATAGATCTTGCTAACTATCCTACCTTAGCACACATAGCCAACAATGAATCACACCCAATATAAGGGAATTGAGATCACAAAATATCCTACACAAGTCACATGTTGTTGAGTCATGTTGAAAATAACACCTACAAGCTGTGTGGCTCCTTGGGTGGGCATCTTTTTGCTTGCACACCCTTGTTGGTTAAGTTTGCATTGGCTAAAATTGTGTAGTCTCTCTCATGCCCATATGACTAACTAAAAAAGGTAAGTACTAAGGCATCATGTGGTGGCCTTAGATATATGGTTTTGTCTTTCTTCACAAAGTGTCACACTGGTGTAGTTTGACATAGTCCCAAGCATCACAACTACCTCCTAGTACATTGGGACTTAATTCCTCTCTCATGGTGTTGGGCTCTCTTCCACTAGTGGTTCATCTTTCAAGGTAGTCTTCTTTCTACTCAAGTCTTGGTACATGACACCTCCTCAGAACTTACCAATGCATCATTCATGGAGGCTCACTTTTCACTCAAGGTTCATAGATTTCCATCAACGTGAAACTTACCAGTGTGATGTTTTCTCAATTTTACTTGTGAACCCTTGTTGGTTCAATTTGCTTTGGCTTAAGTTTCATAGCTCCTACTAAGCTCGATGGATTTAATCCAAATTGTAAAGCATTGGGGGGACATGTGGTATCCCCGAGTGTTGGGTGTTGCAAGAATATTCCATGTGCCTACCACTTGCATAAATTTCATGTCTCTGTTAGTGTAATTAATATTTAATTACACTTGCATAAGTTTATTTAGGCATTATTTAATTCCTAGGTTTTAGGATCTTATCTTTATCTTATCGAGCTATCTTGTTGCTCAAGATAAGATTAGGTTTAGGCATCTTTGCTTTTATAAAGCAAATTATCTCTTGTAATTAATTGGTTTTTTTGAATATATCAAATCACATGTTTTTATGCAAATCTCTGATTTTTCATTTTTCTCTTTGTGGAAGGTATTTTCTGGTTTGCAAATCAGATCTTGGTTTTCTAACATGGTATCAGAGTCTTGATTTGTAGCCTCTTCTCAAATTTCTGGAGAGATTCATTACAGAGTTCGTTCGAGGTCCCTCAAGGGATTTTCTCCTTGAGTATATTTATGTAGCGTTTTGGATCAAATCAAGTTTTTCCATTTGATTCAGAGCATTGGAAAAATTGAGGTTTGATGAAAGCCATTTTTTATTGGAGCCATTTTTAGTTTTGCTTCATAAATCTAGCTTCCACTCAGTTGTAGGAAAAATGATTTCTGGGTTTTGTAGCCAGGGTTGAAATCCGATTTGAGTATCTTTCAATTTTTTGATTTCTTTCACAGATCTAAAGAAAATAGCTGCACAAAAACCATCGTGCGTCATTTTTTCTCCTGGCTAAAGGTTTAAAAAAAATATTTTTTCATCTTCTATTTGCTGGATCAAAAAATGATTAATGGGTTTTATTTTTTGCTTCAAAAAATTTCTGGGTTTCTATTTTTGTCTACTCATTATAAACAAATTTTTCAAAAATCAAATTTGAAGATTTTTCATTATGGAGGCAGATGTGAACATTGGTTTGTGCATGCACTCATTTTTGTTTTCATGCACTAGGTTTTCATTTTCTCTGTAGTTTATGCATGTTTTGCATTATCTCCTTTTACAATCATTGGGTTATTATAATAAATGAAGTGAGATAAAGTTCCATTAAGGGGGGTTATTGCATCCATCTTTCATGATTGGTGACAACTCACATGAGTTTGTCTGGTTTATGTTGTCTCCTTTTAGCTTCTTTCTTGCTTAACTAGACACATTGTTAGTTTGCTTCGATTCACAATTCACATTGGGATTTTATGTTTCTTGATCCTCGTTGGTTCAGATTCTTTCTCATTTGAAGGCCATGGTTTTATGGTTAATGTTCCAGAATCTTGATAGTACTCGTCCTATGGGCAGTTTTAGTTTCAGTTTGGCATTGGCTTCATGAGACACAACTTCTAGATCTATCATCATTATGGGTCCATTCATCTTTTCATCTACTATTGCTTACAGATTCTAGAGTTGATCCATTATGTGAGTTTCCAGTGTTCCTTGGCATTGGGTCTGTTGTTGCATTTGTGATTCCGATTGGTATTTTGCAAACATAAGTATCTTTCCAAGCTTTCCGAATTTGGGGTTCCAGTGTTGCTTCATCAGAGTTCTTCCAGTGATTCTTTGCAGCAGTTCATCTCACTGAGGGGGGTTTCTCTCTCTTTGCATTTGTACATGAGTACCTCATTAGGCCTTGTTTCCAGGACTCATATTTGCATAATAATCTGCTTCTCCCTAAGTTGCACTTATGGGGGGTGTTAGTGTAATTAATATTTAATTACGCTTGCATAAGTTTACTTAGACATTATTTAATTCCTAGGTTTTAGGATCTTATCTTTATCTTATCAAGCTATCTTGTTGCTCAAGATAAGATTAGGTTTAGGCATCTTTGATTTTATAAAGCAAATTATCTCTTGTAATTAATTGGTCTTTTCGAATATATCAAATTGCATGTTTTTATGCAAATCTCAGCTTTTTCATTTTTCTCTTTGTGGAAGGTATTTTCTGGTTTGCAAATCTAATCATGGGTTTTTAACAGTCTCATGATGGCATAGCTTGGCAAGGGCCACATGTATCACAAATAAGTTTAGTTACAGGATTGGTTGCTTTTGTTAATTGTGTAGCTTCCACTTGAGTAGTCTTATTGCATAGCAGGAAGTGCTTTGGTTCCATGTGCTAACCTTGCACTTCTCCAAAAAAAAGATTAGTATTGAATGCTTTCTTCAAGTGATCACTTCCGCAGCCTACCATGTGTGGCATTTATGTATATTAAGAAATTTACTACATCTTGTCAAGCACTACTATCAAGTGATTGACTATTCCTTTTGGTGGTTCCACTGCGTGGTAAAAAAGGAACAAAGTTGATGGTTGCATGGTGTATCCAAGTATTTTTTGTAGGTCACATGCCCATTTGCTTGCAAGTACCCAACTCTTATTAAATATGGTGCTTATCATAACCTTGTGAATTCCCCCACTATGCCAACCCACAAACACGTGGTGGATTTGTGCTACCTTGAGCACCCTTTCATACCATGATCTTCTTCAAACTTGTAGTGTCAAAAATTGTACTCCCTTCTTGAGTACAATTTCACTCTTGCTGGACCTATTTTTGTACCATTGCATTCATGTCCTTTAAATAATCATTAATAGGTCCCTAAGACCCTTTATTATGTATCCCAAGGCTTATTTAAACTAAAATCCTAATAAATTCAATAAATGCATTTAATATTCTAATCCCCCTAAATTCTCACTTTGAAAACTTAAGGTGGGACTAATACGCCACCTTGGGCATATTAGTCCCCATAGGTGGGACGTATATGCTACCCTTGGCATATTAGTCCTGTTTGAGGCCTGGGTATGTGCACGATCATGATGGGCCAAAAAATGGTGATATGATGGGTATATGGTTGATGACTTTTTTTTACCCAAAATTGATGAAACAAAAAGGGTTTTTAAAGGAGATTCTTAGCTTTCCATCAATATAAATTATGATTTACTTTGAATTTAATAAATTATTATTATTAATTTTTTATTTGAATTATGAATAAAGTATGATTGATAGGTTAATTGATAAACATCTATAACTTTCAAATGGTATCACATTTTTTGAATCTGAAACATGTGTCACATTCTATGCTTCATGTACTATAGGATTACAAAAAATGAATTTCATGATGTTTTGACCAAGTTAAGGTGGTCAAACATAAATTTTTTTATATTTTTAAAAGTTGTAATAAAAAATTCATAATGAATTATATTTACTTGGAAAATATAACAAAAAAATATGCATCACATCGGAACATGAGTCCTCTACTTATATATAAAATATTATAAAAAATATTATCATTTTATTGTGGTTAGGGTGGTTAGACAGACACCTACTTCTTATTTTTACCCTAAAATTTAAGTGCTACTGCATTGAAATTTCAAATTTTCACCAAATAGATTTAAAAAAAAAAAACCTAGTAATTTAGAAACTATATTCTATTTTCTACAAATTCTATTCTTACATATTTTTGAAATAATATAGATAACTTATTCAAATTTTTACGTCAAGTTTCATAACTCTAATTTTTTTGAATTTTTCGCCACTTAAGGGCCTATTTTTTCTATGATGATCCTACACATACCTACCTTTTTAGGGTTTTGAGTGGGAAATCAACCTTTTCAATTCAAATTTTGAAAATTTTGGCATTTTGGATCTCATAAACGATAAATTAGATAGGATGCCTATAAAAATAAGGTTTCAAATCATTATTTCACTTAGAAATTTTGATCTAAGACCAAAAGTAATGCAGTCAAGGTAGGAGGGTCCAATTAAGGATTGTCCAGCCTTGCAACCTCTATTACTAACTCCATGATCACAACACATATGCAATGAAAATTAATAGCTAATCAACAGAAAGAATAAAGATATTTATGAACACCAGACGCAAGATATATCCTGGGAAAACCCTAACAGAGAAAAACCCCACCTTCAAAGCTCATTCCTCATTATATTATAATCTCAAATCAAATTACATATGCCTCTTGGGCTTAATAGATTCTAGGCTGTAGCCCAGGGATTATAAATAACTCAAATAATAACAATCTTCAATCGACTCCTTTTCTTGCTCCACACTCTCTCTATTCTATGATTCTTCTAGATCAAAATACTTCATCACTGTGCTTCATACTTCGTACTATCGATCACCTTATTGATCCTCTCCCCTCCATGTCTTGTAAAAATTCTTCTCTCTTATATTTATATCCTCTGTAAATCATCTAGCCATTAACATGTCAACCTAATTACAATGGCTAGTAAGGTAATGTCTAGACTCAAATAGGTCAGCCTCAAAAAATAAACAATTTATAATGCAAACCAACCAATGTTGGCCACAACAAAATAAGGACCCAAAACAATATCCTTGAACATGAAAAAACTTCAAAAATTATTCCTTGAAGATCTACAACATGCTACAAACACCTTGTGGGCCAAGAACATGAAAACATGAACTAACGAAAGAAAATTACCAATCGTGAGCACAACAATCGATGTGGACCAACAACACATGATATAGAAACATCCAAAAGCATCACAAATCACCACAAGAACATCCAAAACAAATAAAATTACTAGAATCACACTAACTTCTTTTAGGAACACCAACTAGAACAAGTAAACAGATGTCAGAACACAGATACTCATAACTTGATCAAATCTTCGTGCGGATCTCTAAAACTTAACGTGTAAACACTACATATACTCAGCAAAAAAACCTTTAATCCATAACCTCTGATCATTAACATATTGAGCTAGCCATGCTATTGGCTAAATTGAACTTCATTACATCTCTTGACAACTTGCAACTTATTTTATTACAATTTTCTCAATATCCTTGACATACACAACCTTAAAGACTTAATGCTAATAGTGTTTAGCAACTACTTTCAGCTCCTCAGCCTCTAGCAATCAAATGTGGTAAAATATAGTAATCCGGTACTCTACAACTTCACTTTCAACTGCCTCAATCCTCAATTGAATGCTTTTGGATGCCCCTGCATCAAAAAGCCCTTCCACGTAACCAAGCCACACCCAAGACAAATACTTTTCCTATATGGTACAAATGATGAAGAGACAACCAAAAGAATCCTGTCATGCCTCCTAATATAAAAAAAGGTTTACAAAGCTAATGATAAAGTGGTTGAACAACCTCCCATGGTTCCTTCTGTTCCTATTCTAAGGGAAAAAGGGAAACCCATGGTTGATAAACCCTCTCCTAAATGAACAAAAATTGAAAATCATACCAAAAGAAATAGAAATGCTAGAAAGCATAGGCATAGAAATTGTGCTAGCTTGAAGGTTAAATGAAGAGAACAACTTGAACAAAATCAACATCCAAAATCAAGTGAAGTAATACATCATGGGTCTCGCTCTTCACCACAACAAAAAGATCCTATATCACAACCACAATAGGGACTAGCTCACCTTCTTTGGAAATTATCATTCGACCTCCCATTGTGATTAACTTGGATGGTGATGATGAAATTGCTAAAATTGATGAGGAAGCACATAATGAATTGAATTTATTATTTTCTTCTTCCAAGAGCTTAGACAATAAGAACTGTGATGATCCTCCTAAAATGAGTGACTCACTAAGTTTTGAACTTGGTGATGCTCCTAGTATCACACTTGTCGTCCCTTTAGCTAGTTTTCCACCTTCCGCATACAATGAACAAGATTGGGATTCAGACGACCTGCTATAGGTTGACTTGCATGTGCCTTAGTAGTCTTGTCTTTTTTTTTCTTTTTTCATGTTATGTGTGTGATTGCATGTGCATAATGTGATCTTCCGTACTACTTTGTTTGATGTATCTCTCTCTTTGTGACATTCATCTATTTGTATCTACATTCTTCTATATATCATAAACCTTTATCTTTTATTTGTCTTGTGTTTTCCTTTTGGGGATGACACAAGGCATCGAGACATTTAGGTGTCTTCCATGTTGACCCAAAATATTCTCTTATCTTTTCTTTGTCTTATTTTTTCCTTTTGGGGATGACACAAGGCATTGAGACATTTAGGTCTCTTACATGTTGATCCAAAATATTTTCTTTGTTTTCTCTCTTTGTGTCATTCCTCCCATTCCATGAGTATTTTTGGGAATGATGGCATTTCCAAGCTCTCTAACAACATTGTAGCAAAGGCATACTGACCCCGAATCTTTCCAAATCCCTTGTGTGCTATTTCATTGTGGGGGCAACCCCTTTTCATGACTTAGCTTTATTTAGAATCATATGACATGGCATAGGAATTTCCAAATAAGCGCTCATGTCTTTTTATCATTTATCATTTTCTACTTTAAAGTAATTACTCTCAACACGGTGTTTAGCAATTTCTTTAAAGTGGGGGCATACATTGGCATTATTCTTTTACATTTCAATTACAACTCATGTTTCATTATGTAGTCTTCTTATTTCATTTGATGTGTCTTTCTCTTTGTGGTGACGTTGGGTGTGATGTCCTTCAAGAGCATGATCTCTCTTAGCATATTATATTCCTCTTAGTGGAAATGCCAAGTAGATTGGATTATCTAAGTTGTGAATCTTCTATTCTTTGATTGATCCTCTCTTGAGACATTAGGCACGATGTTCCCTAGGTTTTAACCTTACATGAAACCCCTTTGAATGCACCTTACACTACTTCACATTTACAATAACCGTTATATGACCACCTTGCACAACACACTTTTCTTTCTTGTGGAGTCATCCTATTTGTTCATGGGTGTTAGAATACAATTTTTTTCTTGCCTCGTGAATCTCGCTATTCATGTTGTGTGGTGTCTTATCAAAGTTATTAGGAGGTATAGCTTGATATGGTTAGTGCATATGGGAGTTGACCATAGGCATGAATTTCTCGAGGCTCACCTAGTGGATACCAGATTCCACTAGCCCATGTGAGCGTGCATTTTGTTTAAATAGTTGACATTGTGTTCCACTTGTAAATGTTTTCTTGGAAAAATATCTTAGACCTGGTCCACATCGTGTTGGATAGACTATCGAGGATTGATCTACCCTGTTTTCTTCCTTTTTCTTTCTTCTTTATGTCTGACCATGTATTTTTGTATCTTGTTATTGCTTCATACATCATTCACATGTGTGTTCTTTTGTGACTATGTTGGTTTGCCATAGGATCTTGATCCTGGGGACTTGATCATCCTTCTTGATTGATTTCATCCTATCTCACTAGAATTTGTACACTTGAACCCCTCTTGATGTGTATTTGTCTACTTTAGTGTGAGTTTGACATAAGGTCATCCTCTCACTAAAGGTGGGGTTAAATGTAGTGTCAAAAATTGTACTCTCTTCTTGGAGATAGTACAATTTCACACTTTGATTGGACCTATTTTAGTACCCTTGCATTCATGTTCTTTAAATCATCATTAATAGGCCTCTAAGACCCTTTATTACGTATCCCACTTGAGGCTTATTTCAACTAAAATCCTAAAAAAATCAATAAATGCATTTAATATTATAACCCCCCAACATTATCTCTCCCCAAAAACTTAGGGTGGAACTAATATGCCACCTTGGGCATGCATATTAGTCCCCCTAGGTGGGACCTATACACCACCCTTGGCGTATTATTCCCATTTTGGGCCTTTTTAGGGTTTTGAGTGGGAAATCAAGGTTTTTAATTCAACTTTTGCAAATGTTAGCATTTGGTATCTAATAAACAGTAAATATGATAGGATGCCTATAAAAATAAGGTTTCAAATCATTATTTCACCTAGCAATTTTGATCTAATACCTAGAGCTTTCAAGTATCTGAGTATCCTAGCAAGTTTATGAGATCAAGAGCATTTAAGAGCAATTTATCAAACATTTGGAGCAATATTCAAGGTTCATGCATCATGTGTGAACTTGTGAGCTAACATTTGTGATGTAGGTTTCATGATTCAAGAAAGCATTCAAGAGAAATTTTTCAAGCATTTGGAGCAATATTCAAGAGTTATGCATCATGTGTGTTTGTGAGCTAACATTTGTGATGTAGTTTTCATGATTCAAGCAAGCATTCAAGACAAATATTCAAGCATTCAATCAAGATTCAAGATCTGCATTCATGCTAGCCATTTCACATAAGTTTGTAACCTTAATTTCAAGGGTTTGGTGAGTTTCAACGTTGAATTTGTTCATTCATCATTCCTTCATGCTATTTCATTTCATTTTAAGGTTTAATTACCAAAATGGGGTTCGACCAAGGAAAACCCCCATCCTCTAACAAAAAAACTTTTTTCTCTCTCTTGTGATGTGTGTTTTGCAAATTTAGGTGAATTAGAATCATTCACCCAACCTGGCGTATTAGTCCCGGGTCAATTTTTTATCACCATTTAGTAGATCTTGATAGTTAATAGAAGAATTCTAAATTTTTCCCTGAAAACCCTATATCATGACTCATACGCCCTACTTAGTGCATTAGTCTCAGTGCAAACCCTAAAAGCAGTTTACAGAGTTTGCAAATCTTGTCTTGGTATCTCCATTCATCTAGGTACTTTTTTATTCCATTCAGTTTATCAGTTTGATTTCATGCTTTCAATTTTCTAGGTTTCATAGTGAGTTTGCATAATTTTTTGCATTTCTCCCATTTGAATCTTCATTTAATGGTGAACCCTTCTCCAATTATCTAAGGAATCCACTAGCCATTCCTCAATCAAGTCACTTGGTTGAGGGAACTAGTTTCCTAATGAATTGAAGTGTGAAATAGGTCCAATTCCATCTCCTAAAAGGTGGAACCCCTATTTCCATTTTGTTCAAAACTAAGTAGAAATTCCATGTGGCAGTGTTGACATTGGTTTTGGTGCTTCCCAATTTATAAGAAGTCATTATTTTTGTACACAAAATTGACTAATAGGTCCTTCATTAAAAAATTCTAATCAATTTGATGTCATAAATTATCTTTCAACTTCCAATATGGTCATTCACTTGGCAGTATTTTGGCTCATGCCCTTGCTGATTGCCAATTGATCGAGTGATTTGTTACTTATGACTAAGTGGTGGTGTAGTACTTATTGGAAACTTGGACTATGCTAAAGTGGGACTAAATCACTTTGTATTCATTTCAGTATCTTTGCTAAAGGGAAGATAATCTAAAAAGAATTTGCTAGGTGGTTGTGTTGTACTTCTGGGTAAAAGCAAGAAGTTGGGTACACAAAGAGAGGAAGTTTTAGCCAAAACAAAATATTTCGCACAAAATGAGTACACATTTAAAAAAAACACACACACATTATGAATCAAGTACCCGAGCCTAAATCCAAATGCGTATGCGTTTCGTTTCAAGGATGCGAGCTGCAAATGCATACACATTTTGAAACACGTACACATTTCTTAGATATATTTATTTTTTTAAATTAGCAACTGTGTATTCATTTTAACTACAAGTTTTGTCCACACCAGAGAAGAGGAGACCAGATCACGTACGGGTTTCAAAGGCCCTGATCGAAGAACATTTTCTCAGCCTCCTCTCGTCGACACAACTAACCTTAGCAACCTCTAGGTTGGTTGAATTCTGCCTTTTTTTTGCTTTATATCTTGCATTTTTTTTGTAATTGGTACTTAGTTTTTGTTTGTTTAGTTTTTTTTTGTTCAATATTTTATAGTTTTTAAATTGTATTTAAAAAAGGTCAAAAACATCAACGAAACAAAGAACGTTAAATTGTAAATCGAAAACCATAAAAACTAAACCTAAATCGGACACATTTTTAAAAATTTGAAATCAAAACCCTAGAAACACTAATCTCCAAAAAACATAGGTCCCTAAAAACTAATTTACCTAGGTTAATCCTTCGACCTAAACCTTAAAATGTAAACCTAAAAGCCTAATAGTTCACATAATTTTAGAAGTATCCAAGGAATGCTACCTAGATTTGGGGCAGATTTCATTGAGATTGAGATTGAGATTGAGGCTACGAATAATTCACAGTAGGATTTTTTAGTTATTGCTACACTTCAATGACCAATTTATAAAACATCCTTATCGCATTGTGTAGTGTTATAAATTAGGGCTCCTTGGAGGTTTCTTACATTTTTTATTTGACATATAGATATGTTGAAATCATGTCATCAAATCTCTAAATCTAAACCCTAAACCCCAAAGCATTCATTTTTTTGTAGGACCTTAAAATAAAATTTGGTTGCCTTAGTTAACTCCACCAAATTTTATTCCCTTAAGCAATGAACCATTTTGTCCTAGGACCTTACTAGACATAGATCCCCTTAAGCCGTCCTATCACCCTAAATCATAAATCAATGTCTTAAGGGGTCCTAATATGACATTTCTTAAGGCCTGGATCAAACAAGTTCTCAAAATTTAGTGAATAGATCTCAAGCTCATCTAAGTTGTTTATTTTGTACATTGCAATTAGGTCACTAGAATATATCTATGTGTCCCTTTGAACATGTATTTTATTAATTTTTCATTCTTATCTTTAGTATTCTTTGAAAACAATGAATGGGATTATGAATTAATGTTAACTTGTTAAACTTATAATTTCTTCTTAACTACTTTGTCCCACTATAGAGAACTTGTGTCTCTTACCATGAAATTTGAAATTTTAGATAAATCAATTTATGTCCTTGGATTTAATTAAATTTTATGTCATACTTGATTAATACATGTATTCACAATTGATATACCTTAGCTCTATAGATATACTCTTGTTGGGAAAAAAGAGCTATCTCAATCAACTGTTCCACAAGAAAACGTTGCTCACTAACTTACAAGTCCATTATTCCAAGGGCCACCCAAACTTCACCCTAAGTTCCCCAAACCCTAAACCCTAAAGCATTCATTTTTTCGTAGGACCTTAAAATGAAATTTGGTTGCCTTGGGAAACTCCACCAAATTTCATTCCCTTAAGCCATGGATCATTTTTTCCTAGGACCTTACTAGAATGTATAGATCCCCTTAAGCCACCCTATCACCCTAAATCATAAATCAATGTCTTAAGGGGTCCTAATATTCAACATTTCTTTAGTGGATCAAACAAGTTCTCAAAATTTGGTGAATAGAGCTCAAGCTCATATTTGTTTATTTTGTACATTGCAATTAGGTCACTAGCATATATCTATGTGTCCCTTTGAACATGTATTCTATTAATTTTTTATTCTTATCCTTAGTATTCTTTGAAAACAATGAATGGGATTATGAATTAATGTTAACTTGTTAAACTTATAATTTCTTCTTAACTACGTTGTCCCACTATAGAGAATTTGTGTCTCTTATCATGAAATTTGAAAATTTAGATAAATCAATTTATGGCATCATATTTCTAAATTAAATTCTTTGTCATACTTGGTTAATTTACATGTATTCTTGTTCGATATACCTTAGCTCTATATATATACTCTTGTTGGGAAACAACCACACCTATGAGTAAACTTCCCCTCACCCCAAAAGATAAAGCTCTAGACCCATAAAAACTTAAAAGAATAAATTACTTATTGATGAATTAGTTAATTAATGATAGGCTTGATATTTATGAGCTCCATTGAGCACCCTTGTCTAACAATACTCCTAATATATAAATAGAATCTAGTATAATTTTTACTTGAATTAAACTACATGGTTTTCATAATTTACCCATTTTGACACTCATTCTTGAGTTGTTCATAACCTAAATTAGCTTGGGGACCTTTCCTTCTCTTTTTCAACCTTTATTTATGTAATAGAAGGCATTCTAAACAACTCATAACCTCCTATTTTAACACCCAATTTGACAAATCAAAGTTATATATCTACATGTGTCTTATTTTTCATTATTTAGTCGTTTACCTTTGTCTTAATTCTTTACCTTAATCCATGTGGTTTTATTTATTTTTAAATAAATAAATTAATGTATATAACATCAAATTTGGCTATAGTTTAATTATCAAGTGATATCTATCAAAAAATAAGTTTATGGGGCCTTCTTTTAGGGGATTCACTTAATAAACCAATGACATAGTGCATGCATTTGAATAGGGTTCTAATAAAACCCCCTAATTTCATTTCTACCCTTCCTATTAACAACCGCACATTGGACTCAATTTAATGTGTGTACATACTATGGATATTTAATGTTATGGATTTTTTGTTGTTATAAATCGAATAGCATTTAAATTAAATGTAATTTGAATTTGTGCACATTCAATGTGATTTTTAAATAACTTTCAAATTGTGTGCATTAGTTAATTAGTTTGTTGATATATATATTTTTATTGTTTAACATGCAGTTTCCATTTAATTGCTCTCATGGATCAAAAATTTAATTTAGAGGATTTTATGCTTGATCCACAAATTCATCCAGATCCACCACTAGAACAAAACCCCACACCTCTAGACTCTCCACTACGTAACCTCCCACCCCATGTAGTAGATGAAGATCAATTAAGAGAGAGCATCCAAAAAAACCTTATTTTGATTCAAGAAAATATAGATCTGATATAAAATGAGCCTAGAATCCATCCCCATCTCACACAGTTTGCATCTATGATGCAAACTATTGTTGATTATGTTCGATCCATTGATGTAGACCTAGATAGGTTCCATCAATGGAGAGAAGAGAGGAGACAATTCTATGTTAATGGATTGTCCTATAAAGAAATCAATGACCTTAAAATTACCAAACAAGCCATGTGCCAATATTTTATTAATCCCCAAACAAACCAACCAATTCCTCTAACCAAAAAATGAATTTCAATTTTATGGTGTAGGCACCCATAGATAGCTACACATTTTTGGGATAGATGGTGGATGGTGTTTGATAATCCACCACATGGAAACTGTGAGGCACCCCTATACTTTTTGAGAAAGTTATGGGTTGAGTTTGAGTTGGGTAGAAAACCCAACTATTTTGATATGAGGTCATTTCAGGGAGTTGGGAATGGCATGCCCCATCATAGACTAGGAGCATGTGTCAATCCTCAGCGACATGTTTCGATTGCTCCTATTGTTCCTCCTCCTCCTAGTGTTCTCATTGCATTTCAACAAAAGACCATGTTATTGACATTAGGATCATTGAGTTCACTTTCAAGACATCTCACTCATCAGATTGTGCACGCGGTGACTGAAGTGGCTAATATAGAGCATGGAGGCTCAAGCTATAGGGATACTCAGGCATCCACTTTAGGTGACCCACATGCATCTAGGATGGAGTCATACATGAATTTACTATATGAGGATCATCCTACATAGGTATGTTCATCTTTTGAACTTAAATTCATATAAATAATAAAATCAAATTATATATAATATAATATTAATTCAATAAGTGTTTGGTGTAGACGCATGATCACACGATGCCTAAAATCAATATGATCGTCATGTCTATATGTTGAGTATTGTAGATATGGGTTCACCTTTTGGATAGGTACTTGAACCAATATATATTAAATAATTTTTGTGGATATATCTAATTTTTAATTTGAATTTGTACACATGTGTGAATTGATACAATATAATATTATCTAGATGTAGGGAGGTCATACCATGACTAGTACTAACCAACAAAAAATTGTGGTGATCACTCGTGAGACATCATCAGCTCAGGTGCATGCTTTCAAAAGTTTGTTAAGTTTAAATTAAATACACATCATAGATCTAATTTAATTTGTTCATTTACATACACATGTACGTGAATGATCTATACAAACTATTGTACATCTATATATGCAGGGATTTCATGATATACCCATTGCGGGCACACTTGAGACGTCATCAACATTTATGCATGGGAAATCTGAGGTAGGTGATCATGAGGTCATATCATTCGAGGTTGTAAACTTTACTAAATCTCCTATACAATTTTTATGAACCTTTTAAATATATATATTCAGGGTTTTAATACATTGTTTGCTTTATATGAATATGCAAGATATAGTAGATTAGGCATTTGAATATTCTCAATTGATAGTTATGCCACCCATTGAAAAAAATGTGCCAGTAGATTCACATGATCATATGTTAATTTATGCATACTAAAAATAATTTTTATTATATTTACTAGATATATTTAATTAAATTTATTTTTATCTAAAAGTTTATGTTTTCAAGTTTAAATATGTTTAATTATATCAAAATTTCTAAATAGCTTTAAATCTAATTTCCAGTTTCTTGTACTCTTTTCCAGCATGATGTGGGTACATCTAGTTGGCATGGAACAAAGAGGAGACTTGATATGACCGATCAACATGATAGTTAGATGGTTTTAAATTTTATGGACTATAGATCTCTAGAGTTTTATTTAAATATATGTGTTGGACTTTACATATACATCTTGACATATAAATTTTATCAACTATCTATCTCTAGTTTTATTTTGAACATGTTATTATCATATTTGTGTTTATTTATATTAGTTGAATTTAATACATGATGATTATATATGCAGTCAATTATGATCGTGTTATGTTCATTTTGATGATTATATGCACTCATGTATGTATAGATATAAATTATCTAATTTTCAAGTAATGTGTGCACTATATAAATTCTTATCTAGAATAAAATTTCATATATATAATTTATCACATGGTTAGGTGAGAAATTAAAACATTCCTTAAATAGTTTAGATAATATGTACATAATAAATTAAGGACATGTAATTTCAACTATTTTACAATTCTAGCAAATATTTGAATCAATAAACAAAAATCTATCTCCTTTTATGTATAAAATGTATAATCTATACAATTGAACAATTATATACAATGTGGTAAATACAAGACATGAAGTGTATAATCTATAAAATTGGAACAAGATATTTAAAAAGAGAATAATAAGCTCATTGAAGTTCATACATCAAACAAACATATATAATGTATGTTGATGTTTAGTACAACTATATAACATGATGAAAGATATATGTGCATGTAGGTACAATTAAAGATTATCAACTTTTATGTGAAGACCAAGAATTGATATTTACATAGTCTCTTGATAAAATAATTTTTTTAGTGGCAATCACATGGTAGATCGACTTGATGAGAACCTACAAAAATAATTAATGTAAGTAAAATAACTATAATTTTTATGAGTCATTTAAGTAAAACAATCATGCGATAAAAGAATAATATATAATAAATTCCATTCAAATTCAAATGATGTTTTCCATAGGATTGACTAAGGGGTCCTAAGAGGATATATAGCTTACGGGTCTTAAGAGAATGCCATAAGTGGAGTTAAGAGGATGCATGCCATGAACCCTAGGGGCTTAAGGGGTCCTCAGAGGATGAATTAAGGGGAATTATGAGAGTGACTTAAGGGATACAAGATTGTGGATTAAGGGTATGTAAGAGGATATGACTTAAGGGTCCTTTAAGAGGATGGCTTAAGGGGATGCAAGAGGGTGGATTAAGGGGAGTTGATAGAATGAAGGGATGTAAGAGGGTCGATTGAGGGGAGTTGATAGAATGACTTAAAGGGATGTAAGAGAGTGGATTAAGTGGATGGAATGGATAGTTGAAGGGATGGTGGTGGAAGGGGAGGATAGAATGAGTGGAAGGTATGTAAGAGAGTGGATAAGGGGAGGGTGGATTAAGGGGGATAGAATGACTTGGGACACAAGAGGGTGAATTAAGGGGAGTTGATAGAATGAATTAAAGGGATGGATTGGATGAAAAGTGGATAAGGAGATGAAAGAGGGTGGATTAAGGGGAGTTGATAGAATGACTTGAAGGGATGTAAGAGGGTGGATTAAGGGGAGTTGATAGAATGACTTAATGGGATGTAAGAGAGTGGATTAAGGGGAATGCAAGAGGGTGGATTAAGGGGAGTTGATAGAATGAATTGGAGGGATGTAAGAGGGTGGATTAAGGGGAGTTGATAGAATGACTTAAAGGGATGGAAGATAGTGGATTAAGGGGATGCATGTCATGAACCTTACGATATGGCTTAATAGGCCCTAAGAGGATGGCTTAAGGGAAATTATGAGAGTGACTTAAGGCATGCAAGATTGTGGATTAAGGAGAGTTGAGAGAATGAATTTAAACCCTAAACCCTAAACCATTAACTCATTTAGATTTGTTATTCTAAGCATCTCATGAATCCTAGAGAGACTTAAGGGGATGCAAATGGATGGATTAAGGGTAGATATACAAAGATATTGATTAAGGGATCCTAAGTGGATAGCTTAAGGGGTGTTGAGAGAGTGACTTAAGAGGATGCAAGTGGATGGATTAAGGGTAGACATACGAGGATATGGATTAAGGGGTGTTGAGAGAGTGACTTAAGGGGATGCAGGTGGATGGATTAAGGGTAGATATACGAGGATATGATTAAGAGGTCCTAATAGGATCACTTAAGGAGTGTTGAGAGAGTGACTTAAGGGGATGCATGTGGATGGATTAAGGGTAGATATACGAGGATATGGATTAAGGGGTCCTAAGAGGATAACTTAAGGGGTGTTGAGAGAGTGACTTAAGGGGTTGTAGGTGGATGGATTAAGGGTAGATATATGAGGATATGGATTAAGGGGTCTTAAGAGGATAGCTTAAGGGATGTTGAGAGAGTGAATTAAGGGGATACAAGTGGATGGATTAAGGGTAGACATACGAGGATATGGATTAAGGGGTCCTAAGAGGATAACTTAAGGGGTATTGAGAGAGTGACTTAAGGGGATACAGGTGGATGGATTAAGGGTAGATATACAAGGATATGGATTAAGAGGCCCTAAGAGGATCACTTAAGGGGTGTTGAGAGAGTGACTTAAGGGGATGCAGGTGGATGGATTAAAGGTAGATATACGAGGATATGGATTAAGGGTTCCTAAGAGGATAGCTTATGGGGTGCTAAGAGAGTTACCTAAGGGGATGCAAGTGGATGGATTAAGGGTAGATATATGAGGATATGGATTAAGGGGTCCTAAGAGGATAGATTAAGGGGTGTTGAGAGAGTGACTTAAGGGAACAAAAGTGGATGGATTAAGGGTAGAGATATGAGGATATGGATTAAGGGGTCCTAATAGAATGGATTAAGGGGAATTAATAGAGATACTTAAGGGGATGCAAGAGGAGGGATTAATGGTACATAAGAGGATGGCTTAAGGGGTTTTAAGAGAATGGATTAAGGGGATATTAAATCAATTATAAATTTTTTATAAAATGACAATGAATTAAATTTAGTTTTACATTTATACTATCAATTAAATGTATCTAGAACTATATATATAGTTACTTGTCTTGTCATGCCCATAATTTAAGCCCAATATTACAACCTTTATTTACAACTTTGACATAAAACATAACTATTTTTTTTTTCTTATATATATAAGTAGAAAAATAAAAATGATTTTATATATATAATTTATTTACTAATTTATTTCTCCTTAATTTTGAACTACTTAAAAAAAACTATTTTATCTATTTGACCATAAATATATTTTTGCTAAACAAAAAAAAAAAACTATACACTAATAAAATTATTTAATGGAAACCACCCTTGTCCTTATCTTGTAATTTATTTATATAAAATTAAATTAACACTTCCATCTTTATTTTACCTTAATAAATTATAGCATCATTAAATAAAAACTCATAATTAATACTTCCTAACCTCTATAATTAGTCATAAATATAATAATATTAACCTTACTCTTCATATTTTAAAGTAGCTTCAATAATTATATTAAATGAAGAAAAACAAAAAAAGAAGAATATAATGAATTGCATATAAGGGATTTGTGTAATTTTTTCCTTTCCCTAATCTAGGCATTATTCATATATTTGTTCAACAATAAAATCTGGTCGGTAACCATGATGGAAGAGATGGCCATGGCAGAACGATAAATTTCCACAGCCATAAGAAAAAAATTGAAACCATAACGTGCTATCTTTTTTTAAATTCTATTATTTTGTTTTTTGAAGTTATTTGTGCAGTGAGGAGTTCATAAAAAAAATACCTATGGCCATGCAGTTTGAAAGAGGATATCTTGTTTGGATTTAAATTTCCCCCTATTTTTTTCTTACATTCATTTTCATTTCATATTCAATGATCTTTGAAGGTTTAGAAAATATATTGCCATAGTTTCAAAGTGGATTCAAGAGACTAAATAGCTTTGTACAATAACCTTTACAATGGAATATAGATAGTCTCAACTTGAATTTTTCCTCAACTTGTAAGCTTTTTTTTCTCATTTGTGAATACCTACACATAACACAACTTCCTTTTAAAGCCAATGGGGTGCTCATCACCCAATCGTAGAATGGAAAAATAGTCACCCCCAAGCTTGGAGGCCATCAAGGAACCGGGTTACACACATTATCAAAACATGCAACAACATTAAACACACAACATAACAATAACACCCAAAACCTAGGGATTCACATTCACATTGAATCTTCTCAAAGATTCAAGAAAGGGGGAGACTTAGGAGATTACACTACCCAATGAGGAAACGTGCATGTATATGAATATTTATACAGTATCACAACTTCTCTCCTTATAACCATCCATCCAACTACACAAAAATAACTTGGGTACTCATACCCAAATACTCCATACTCCGATAATGTGGGCACTCTTACCCAATTCTCCACCTTCTCAAAAGTTGGAGGTTTCCCCATTGGAGGATCACCCTCTCTCAACCCCACACTTGGGTAGCTCTCAAAATCTGAGAGAGCCATCCCCATACAACCCAACACAAATAAAAACCCACACATAACAGTACAATAATGAATACTCATAGCCTTTTCAAAATTTAACAAATTCAACCAAGAACAAACACAAAAGGATTGAAACTAACCTCTTACACTTTCTAGGAAGAAATATGTGGAAGCACTCAAGTTTTTCCTCTGGACTCTTTTTCTACCCAAAAAAAATTCTTCCAAAACCATAATGAAAATTTACCAAATCCCCAAAAGAAAACCTCCCCTTCAACAATCCCAACAAAAAAGATAAATAGAAGTCCACCTAAATTTGTTTCCAAAACAACTCTTGCTTTAAAGCACTCAAGATAAATGAAAATCTACTCAAAATTTATCCATTCACAACCCATTCAAAATCCAAATTCGTCACCCTTAAAGCTATGCCTTTTTGAGAGGTCATATCTTGTTTTTAGTTCAAGATATACCTTGAATTAAGTGCCTAACCCTTGGGTTAACACCCTAGGGGTTTAAGAAAAAACAAAAAAAAACATAAAATAACCTTTTTTTAACCCCTTTTGAGTCAATAAAGAAAATAAAAATAAAAATATCACATACCTCCAATTAAAATTTTACAAATTTAAATGTAACTTAAACACTTAAAACAAATCATTTAAACACTTAAAATAAAACTATATAATAAAAATAACATTCAAGTCTCAAATCACTTTACAAAATTTACATCACATTAAGACTATAGTCCCCATGGACTATAGTCGACATTCATAGGGTTTATCACATTGGGTTCCTTGAAGACTTCCAATTCTATTGGCCATGGAATTTGTACCTGCACACTCAATTTCACACATTAATATATCCAATAAAATCATATAGTCAAAGCAACTAAAACATATATATTCACATCATATAATTTTTCCATCTTAATTAAATCACATTAGAAAATAAATTCATAGTTATAATAGTCACATGATTCAACATCGTTGAATCCTCCTAATAACATTTATTCATTTTTTATTTCATATACAATAATAATAATTTAAAAGTCATAATTTCATTAATTCTACTAAAGCATCCATAATCATCAATAATATCCAATATGATGTCTAATGATTGCATCATCACAACATGAAATCAAATACAAGGTCTAATGTCAAACATCATAACATGATCAACATCATATAACATCAGTCTACATCAAAACACAATGTCAATAGTCAATACACAAATCACACTATCTATCCAAAATAATAAAGTAGCATAGTATCAAGTATCATTGGTGGGTCTCACATGTCTCTAGATTCAAATTCCATTGTAATATATGTAGATCTCCTCTCTTTTTTGTAAAGCATCTAATTTTGGGAGACCTGAAACAAAAAATGATATAAAACTTTAATTAGGAAATGACTATTAAAGACAAATATATATATCAATTAAATATATATACAACTATATACTTACCAATATTTATTTACTTTGTTGTACCATCTGCATCCTCTCTTTTTTGTAATGCATCTATGATTGTCTCATGATCATCTATTGAAAGTGTCCATAAAACTTTATTAGTAGGCATCCCTTGATATCTAACTAGTTTTATATTGGTTGCCAAAATCAAATGTCAATAATGTATAATCTTCTTTTGTCTTTCATAATCTTCAAATGCAGGCAAACCATTCTTTTTCATCAAATATTTTCAAAGCTAGGTGCCAAAAACCACTGAACTAGTTGAATACTCAAATTTGTCATCATCCACTCTATGATGTACCAACTTATGTTTTCTCTCAACACATCTAGCCAAGTAGTACTCAGTTTCCTCTTCATTCCCCTTAGGTAGAACAACAACATACACATGTCCTGCAAAAATAAATAAAAAATTCTATATTTTAAAGAGTGACTTATATTTAATTCACATATATTAAACATGTATACATATAAAATTCAACTCAATAAATAATGTACCTTCTTATACAAGATCCGAAACATGAACATAATTATCCGATGCAAACACTTGATTATCTTCAATTGTTGTTCCATATTGAACATGTGTTGATGTAGGCATTAAGGCTCTTTGTTGCCATTGTTCGACCCATTCGGTATTTTCACATGCCTCCCAATCACCTGTAATACAAAATTGAAAAAAACATGCCAACTGCCGTGTCCATATCATCCATGTGTTTGCATTCGAACTATTAAACGAATGCCATTTTGCAGATCCATTAATTGTTTCACAATCTTGTCGAGAAAAAATATCATTTTCTTCAACTAACCAAAAGAAGCGTCGAATTATTGAGCTCTCACTTGTTCTTGTAGATAATTTGGTATTGCACCAATCTACAATTGCACATGCATCTCTAAATTTTGCAGTATCCTCAAATTTTAGTTGCTCTCTAGCAAGATCTCTTTTCACACATGCACTTGCTCCATTGTGTTCTCCCTTACCATGACCAGCTTCAAAAAAACTCCATATGTGCTGGATATTATTTTCTTTATGAAGTCTATATAACCAATAAAATTTTTTAGCATTTTTGAATTGACTCGTGCAATTATCTGACCATATGAGATGTTATAGCATTTGAATTCCTCTCTTTTAAATTTTTATAAAATATATCAAAACAATATTGAAAAAACTCAGATGAATGTAATCAATTATCACTTACATAAAAATGGTATTCTCTCAAAAAAATTATATTATCTTCTGTACTATCAACTTCATGTCTATAAACAATGTGAACAAATATAGCTACTTGCACTGAATTATAATACTGTGATTGAATTTCTTCTTGTGGAGCAAGAGTATAATTTTCAGCAAAATAAAATATTGACAATATAGTTCCAATTGGGAATGTGTTTTTACATAAACAAAATTGATTATCAAGCCAATGAGCATACTAAGAGTGTTGAACATGTATTTAGGTACAATATTATCTTTAAATTCATTAATAAATGCATGCACACTAAATTTTTCCACAATTAGCTCACAACGTTTTCCAGTTTTTCCATCTTTTAAAGAATACTCAACATTTTTAATTTTTTTTACATCCACTAATTGTTGTCCAAATTCATCTAAACTACTTTCATGCATACATTCTCCTCATAATGAAAAGTTACTACATCTATTGTATTCTCCATAAATACACGTTTTTAAATAAAATAAGTTTCCATTAGAGGGTTCACAAAACAAACCTGCAATAAAATCTTTGATTCTTTTAGGTGGCATATGAATACCACAAATGTCCTACATAATTTGGTTAGCATGCAAAGTGCATCGTATATATTGAAAACTATCATAATAATAACAAAATTGTACATGGGTATTACAATAATAAGAGATTTGTTGCTTATTAATTCTAACATACCAAGGTTTACACTTTTCAAATGATCTTTTACTTATATTAATATTCAATGGTAAGATTGAAGTGCATCTAAAGTTCTTTTATATAATTTAGTTTGAGTCATATCTAAGAGATGCTTTGGATGAGACCTTCATGAATTTTGGAACTCACCCTTAATTTTAAGACATCTCTAATGTTAGGTGATACTATTGTATTATCATGCCAAATTTTTTTGATTAAAGATTTAATTTCATTAGTTAATTTCATGTCTAATCTTGAGAGTCTACCACTAAAACTCCAACATTGATTAATTGGATCCTTTTCAATAATTTATCTTCTTCAGCAGTTCTTATCAAAGTTCTAGGATTTAATTTTATACATTTACTAATCTTACTTAACATTCTTTTATTTGAAGTTGCTTTATCAACTAGAGTAGTTGTTATTGCATGACAAGCCACATTCTTATCTTTTGATCGAATTTTCTTACCTATAAAATCAATAGCATTAGCAACACTAGATATGACTTGTTCTACTGAATCATCTTTGTTTTTTGGTTTTACAAAAACACCTAATTTTTTCATCATTATTCTCATTTTCAACATTATCATCAATTGCACCATGAGTTGATATTGGAATCCTAATTTCTTTCTATAATTTTTTTTTTATATATTCTATTTCCATAAGTTCTAATTTGTCTCCAAGAAACTTCACCACGAAGTTTATCTTTCACATCTCTTTCAATTGTAAAAAAACCATTTTCAGGTTCATCCATACAAGGGATTTCATTTTCATTCACACAACTTGGGGTTTCATTTTCATTTTCAAATACAAAAGGGATTTCATTCACATTTTCATTAGTATGAGAGATTTCATTCTCATTTGCATTTTCATAAGATATAATTTCATCATTTTTTTGTTTTTGCATTTTTTCAACCCTAGAATTATTGATATCATTAATGGTGTATCCAACTTCATCTAAACAAGCAATATCAATATTATCAAAACTTGGGTTTGAACACATACCTAGATGGATTGTATGAATAGGTGCATTTTCCATATCATTGGGAGTTGGATTTGAAGACATACCCGAAGTTGTTTGTATAGGTACTATTTCCATATCATTCAAAGTTGAAGTTGAAGACATAGTTAGATTTGTCTCTATAATTGGGTAAAAGCACAAAGCTGTGTCACACTTTATAAAGGAAACCACCAATGTTGATCCAACTTTTAAACTTGAATCACTAAAAAGTGGCATATATGTTTTGAATTTTGAAATGATGTAAACTAGTAAAATATGTATTTTTTAGTATATTTTATGTTTATATTTTAAAAATAAAAATAAAAAATTATTTTAAACTAGTTTTTAATAAATTAACACTATAATTTAGTTGCTAATAAAATGTTGAAAAATGAAGTTGTATGGGACTTCAAACTTTTTATAGTAAATTTTTATTTTTTTCTTTCAAATTTTTTGTGTGTATTTATAACTTGTAATTTTAGTGCATGGATATATTTTTTTTCCAATTTTGATAAATATATATTTTAAAATAAATATTAAAATGTGTGTGAATCAAAAAATAGCTGTTTATATTGGACGCCAACTTTCATATTAAATATTTATCTAAAATGGAAGAAAAATTATACCATCTTGAAATAGATTCTTTTATCTAGTGCATCATATTTTTTACAATTTTTAAAAATAAGTTTTAGTATTTTTCCTTGGCATAGTAATCAACCTAATTATTTTTTTGATAACCTTCTTTTAGTAAAAATAAAAACATAAAATATTAAAAATAATTAAACTATTAAAATAAATATATTTTTGAAAACTAAACTTATGGATCTACAAAAGGGTATTTTTACATTTAAAAAAATATATTATTTACATTAGTAGGAGTTATTGAAACTTCAAGTTTTTCAAATAATTTTATTTTTTTGGTAAATTGGACTCAAAGTGGTGCTCCATATATTTTTAGCCAACAATTTTAGTTGAAAAATTTGTGGAAGTATCTAACTTAGCTAGAATGAATCTTACTAGATCATATGTTTGACCAAAATTGATTTTTAGTTAGAAATACTTAAATTCAGTTGTGTTGATAAGTTGGCTAAAAGTGTGACACAACTTTGTGCTTTTACCCAATTGCATTTTCTTCCATATTCACCATCTCCACATTTGCATCATCTACATTCATTTCATCATTCATGGATTCCTCTTCAACATTCTTGGAACTAGATGCTTGCAAATTTTTCATTTGACAAATTCTTTCTCTTCTATCTGTTTGTCTTTTTTCCTCCATATCTCTATTTGCTTGAATTTCTTCGGGTGTCATTAACTTTCTACAACTTCTTTGTCTTTGCTTATCATCCATGGTTACCAAACCCTCTTTGATGACAATTTTTTTTTAAATACAACCTATTTTCAAATTGCTATCTCCTTCAAATATTCAAATAAAACTATGTAGTATGAAGATCCTTTTTTCTTTAAACTCTAAAGTACAAAAACATCATGAATGCATCCAAAAATTCTCTTTTTCCAAATCTTCTTGTAAAATGTTCTTATACTTGACTCCACTTCAGAAAATTCAACCCGAACTTTGTCTCTTCCAACAATTTGAATAGAATATGCTTTGCACAAGACAAGTTTGCTATAAAAAACGTAGAAAATGGCGCTTTCGGTCCATATTGCAGAAAAGGAATGTTGCAAAAAAAATGTGTTTTATCAATATTTACCAAATTAGGAAAAAATGGCTATATCAGAAACACGTACATGTTATAAAACACATACGCGTTTTGTTCTAGGAACACGTACGCGTTACATAACACATACATGTTACCTTTACCCAATGGCTAATTAGATAACGTGTATGTATTATGAAACACATGCATTTCATTTAAATAACATGTATGCATTATGAAAGACATATGCATTTCATTTAAATAACGTGTACGCATTTTAGTAACACATATGTGTTATTTAAAAATTAAATTTTCAACCAACATGCAGCCTTGGTTTTAGGCTTGGGAAAGACTTGACAATCCGAACCTTAGCCTTTGACCTGCAACTAAAAAACTAAGGCAGATTGAAGAAGAATGTCCAACTTTGGCAATATGGCTAATGAAATTTTTTCTGAATCAATCTATAAATTAAAACCCATTAGATAACACGATTTCTACTTTCCAAATATATAATTTTTATTAAGATTGGATTACGTTTGCTATTTTTTAATTAATTTCTAAGAAAATTAGTCCTTAAACTTGAAATATCAGTTTTTTTTTTTGTTTTTTAACAACTTATTTTTGGTTAAGTTTCTTGTAAAAAAATTATATGGCATCAAAATTCAGATGATTCTCTACACAATGAAAAATAAAAAAATAAAAAAATGTTTAGTTTAGGTCCAATTATGCTGTTTGTACACGTTGATTTTCGAAAACAACAATTAAGGACAATAAAAATTCAATAAAAAAAAATACTCAACAAAAAATTACAAAAAAAATTCCACATCAATCTTCATGTTGTTAGATATCTTTTCCTAAAAGGAATTAGTAAAATACTTTTATTTGGGTCAAAAAGTGGTGTCCATACATGCACTTGGTATGGTAAAAAAACAACTTTTAAAAAGTGGTTTTTATAGATCCCTATCAAAATTTAATTTTTATAATTTGAGTATTTGAATAATTTACATATTTGGAAACTAGATTCAAAATGCTAAATTTGATATTATTGATTTTTTTTAAGATTCATTGTCTAAGTGCCTCAAATTTTTAGTACAAATATGACAAATTTTGAAAAACAACAAAAACACTTTCACTTTTTGATCTTTTTGTGTACCCAACTTCTTGCATCAGCCCTTTTGCAACAAGTTATAATTTTCGCCAGGTGGTTGCATTGTACTTCTACAACAAGTTGAAATTCACCAAAATGGTAATTAAGTACTTTGAAGATACATCAATATCTCTTCTCATGAGAAATAAATGTGGAAATAAATTCCCCTTGCCTAAAGCTTGGGAACATGTAGTAGCTTGCTCTATTTAATGTGGAAATGTGATGCCCCCACCATTATTTTTTCCATGATTTGTAGGTATCAAGTTGAGAATGGACACCTCGATATTCCTCATAGTTTCAAGGTGCCAAATAGCTTTTGTTGGTGTTTTCATAGATCAACGCTTGAAGGTGATCATGAAAGACCCCATAGGAAGGGATATAAAAGTGATAAAGATGATACTTGGTGTTAATTTCCTAAGGGAAGCAGAGCACTATAGGGTAAACATTGATATCACATTAAGGTTCGTGGCTTCCCTTGTAGACTTAGGAGAACAAAAATAGATGATGGGGGTTCTGATGATAAAATTGTTTAAATAACACAATCTAGGTGGGCTCAAGGCTACTCTGGATGTATCTTGCTTCAGTTTTGACATTTCAAGGCCACGAGACATCTAGCATGTGCGTGAGGAGGGTGCAATAGTGGAATGTCTTCCATTCCTTGGCAACTTTCACATAGTGTCAATATTTCAACATTGGGCTTTGGCACACATTGGTAGTTTCTTCCTAAAAAAGGTGAACAATCTAGAGCCCATGTCAGATCTCTAGTGGATCGTGGAATTTGATGCCATACCTCCAGTGGTCTAAGTAGTTTCAACGTACCCCCTATATAAAAATGTCCTCTCTCTAGCTTTTTCACACTCTCTAGTTTGCAATTTATGTTCTATTTTGTCCTCCTATCGACATGCTACTAGCATTTGAGGCTATTTTGACCCCCCATTCACACACACACACACACATAGTAAACTTTTTTTAAAGAATTTATGCTTTCTACCTGTACTTCTAAACTTTAATAATATTAACAATATTCATTCTTTTTCCTTTTACCTCAAAAAAACTTCGAGTAAATCGCTAATGATTTTTTTCCAAGCTTTCCACAAATGTGAAAAAATAAAAAAGATTATGGAATTAATAACTATAGAATACATCAATGAAAAACTATACAATTTCAATAAGTTACTTAAAATAGTTATAAATGAATTCAAATTAGGGCTATAAATGGATCAATGTGCTCTTTCTCGACCTTTAGAATATAGATTTTTTTTATAGACCTAGGAACAAATTTGGTGGAAACGCTACTTTGATACAAGTCCTTCAAATGTAATTGAAATGACATAAAATATGGATATTAGTAGTTTGAATGTGTTCTTGATCAACCCTCTAAAAGTTAGAAAAAAATATTTTCCAAATTGAGGGAGATATGTGCTTCAAATTTTATCCTATTGAATTAAAAAAACACTTTGATTCTTACATTTGGGGTGCCAATATCATGCTCTAATGTCAATTGTATTGAAATAACTTACACAAGAGAATACAATAATAGGAAACACATTATAAATATTTAAGAAAAAGAAGCCACTTTGATAGGACAAACCTCCAAAAGTTCCCAATAAGAGTAAAATTCATAATATGATCATCATAGACTAACCACTATCTCCTATATATAACCTATACTTATTCTTTAGATACAACCCAATATACATTAACTAATTATTTAAGACTAAATAATTCATTACATAACTTAACTAAGGGTTGTGTCAGCCCATACTTCAATACAATTGTTGAATTGCATACAAGAAATCACAAAGAATTAAGGTACTATCTTTAATTGTCTAAAACTTATGGGTAGTATGTTGCATTTTAGAATCTTTCTTGAAGCTAACGTTGAGAATGTGATGTGCTATTATGAAGATCTTGTAGAAATTCCTATTTTATCTTTAGTTAGAATAAAAATTATAATCTTTTATGTAATTTAGAGATCCCTCTATTGAAACATGAATTTATAATACCATAGAATGTCATTTTTGGATTGTTTTCTTAGGAAGTCTAAGAATCTTAATTTCTATGATAGGATTTGTTTAAAAATATTTATTCTCTTTTTAATCAATTTTAAATGCTATCCTCCTAACATGGGATAATTTTGAGTCTTCATGGTTGATTTCTTCCCATTCCACTTATAGAAGAAAACTTACAATTATAATATGAGTACACAATGTCTTTACTATAGCACTTAAAGACGTGGAGCTAGATAGTTTTCCTATCTTAGTTATATATTCATTATTCTCGAAGGAAGATATACCTATTCAAACATAATCATTTTAAAATCTCAATATAATCTAGTGAACTCTTTGCTCCATTTATTATTTAGAGTTTATCAAAGATGGCCTTTGATTTATAAAGAAATATAATTTATTGGAGATCTGTTTTCCCAAACATAACAACCTTATTAATATTATTTAAATATGGAAAGATATGTGATTTTCTCTCAGTTAATCACTATCTCATTTTTGGAAAGCTAAAGCGTTATAGGAATAATGATCTTTTTGTTGGAATCATAAGTTCATATTGTATAGGATACACCTTTTCAATTAGAGTCTATATTTGTGAAAATGTTTTATTATTTTTATTTGATATATTTATAGTTAGTTTGATTGGCTAATTTAAAACATGAGTAATTAATGATAAATTTTGGTTAAGTTAAGCTGTAAATTTTTATTCTAATGTGATAAAAATGATAGATACATTATATCTAAAATTGGTCCAACTTTACAAACTTAATAATTTTATTTATATTATTTAAATATGCAAAGGAGTTTAACTATTTCTCATCTAATTAATCTATTATCTTTTGGGATTTAAAGTATCTTGCAATAAATCTTTCAATTAAAGATATTTCATTTGTAAAATATTTATTAGAGAGCCTACTTTAGAAGAATGTTTGGAAATTTTTTTTGAGAACCATAAGTAATTATTTTTAAAGCTATACGTTAAGTAATTATTTTTAAAGCTATACATTTTTTAATTAAAGAGTCCTTTTTGTAAAGGGTATTGAATTTGTTTGTTTTTTTAGTTAATTTGAGGGACCAATTTTAAACATGCATAATTAATGGTGAGCTATTATCAAGTTTAGGGATAAGTAATTAAATGTAAAATTTAATTAAAAAAGATATAATATATATAATATTTGAGAGTCCACTTAGTCTCACATACTTAAATTATTTTTTATTTTATTTTATTATTTTCATTAAATCAATATTTGAAGTTTAGAAAGCCTCTTGAGAATAAGAATATGTTTTTAAATCCCATTTTTAACAAAAAAATTTAAATTCAGATTTTTTTTGCTTGAAATCATAAATATCTAAAGCTGCAATTTATTTATTTATTTGATACATCCTTTTAGCTAATTTAAGGGACCAATTTCAAGAATGCATAATTAATGGTGATTTTTTATCAAGTTTAGGAGTAAGTAATTAAAGGTAAAATATTTGAGAGTTGGCTTAGTCTCACATACTTAAATTATTTTATATTTTATTTGAAGGGCTTTTGACATAATTCTTGAGAACTTTAGATAGAAAGCATAAATATGTAAGGCTGGATTTTTTTATTATTGGAAAGTATGCCTTTATGAAGGGTTCTAAGGTCTTTTTGGTTTTAGAATCATAAATACTTGTTTTGAGATTGCATATTTTTTATTATAAAATCTATATTTGTAAAGGGTTTTAAAAATGTTAGACCAATCTTGAAGTTGCAAATATTTTACTAATCAATCTTTAAAAATTTCCATTTCAATTTAATAAATATCTTGATTACTATAACTAGTCATATGAGGTTTATTAATTTACAGTTTGCTAATGATGAATTTTAATTATATAAAGAAATTTAATTTATTTGAAATTTGGCCTAACCTAGCAGACTTAACAACCTTATTAATATATATTTTTTATTAAAGAAGGATGTTGATTTTTTTTTTAAATGATATGTCTTTGTAATAAAAGGGTCTTCATATGAATAATCTTATGGAGGCTCAGACCATTTTATTGGCTGTGGAGTGGGGCAGTCAATTGGGATGGTTAACTTACTAAAAAGGCGGTATTTGGATAATGTGAGTTGGCAGCTGGCTTTGATTGTTGAACAAATCCTCACTTTCGGTGCTTCTCTAGAATATATTACTTTCAATCATATTCCTTGGGAATGGAATAGTGTGGTTAATTGCTTGGCTAAATGGGCTTCTAATCATATTCATGATTGAAATTTGGTGGATTGGGGTCAACTACCTCCGGATTTGTCTCATCAATTGAATCACTTGGTTGAACTTGATAGGGCCATTTAATGCCCTTGCTTTGTAACGTTTCCTTGATTTAATAAAAATTTTACCCCCTTGATGTGAAAAACTGACTTTAGCCACATGTAATTAATGTTGAACTTTTATAAATTGAGGGGTAAATAATTAAACATGAATTTTCTTGTACACAAGAAATTAAAAACTATATAATATTTGAGAGTCGGCTTAACCAAAAAAAGAAAACCCACCAACCCTATTTATTATTTAAATGCCGATATATTTGATTTTTTCTCAGATTCTCAGTTGATCAGTATCCCATCTTTTCCGAACGAGGAAAGGAGGATTTTGAATTCTGAATTGTTTCGCTGGAAATCATGCTACCTGCGACTGCAATTTTTTGATTGGAAAGCCGAGGATTTTTTTTCTTCTGTAAGTATTAAAATCAGAAAGAGTTACTTCCAAAGACAAGCATTAGGGTTTTGAAAAGGTTGGTTTGAATTTTGAAGTACTTTGGCTACTACAACTAGCCGAGTGGGCTGAACCAATCGAACAGCAGATTGAGAACGCTTTTAGCTTAGAAGTTCCATGCAAACTATGGAGGCACAGGGTGAACAACCAGCATGTGAAGGATCATCCGTCAAAGGCGCTTCATCTGAAAGCAGAATTCTGTGGGTTGGAGATCTGGAGGATTGGATGAATGAGAAGTTTCTTCGGTGTTATTATGCATTGAATAATGATTTCGTATCCATTAGGGTGATGCAAAATAAGAAGGGAGAATCCAAGGGCTATGGGTTTCTGGAGTTCAACAGTCATGATGCAGCTGCGAGGGTTCTAGAAGCTCACCATGCAGTTTGTCAGTTTCCAAATACCCAGAGGCTCTTCAGCCTTAACTGGGCAGTTTTTGGCAATATGAAAATGGGTCCAACCTTTGACATTTTTGTCGGGGGTTTGTCACCTGTTGTTACCCCAGGTATTTTGAAACAAACATTTTCTGCTAAATATGGATCTGTTAAAGGAACTGAGGTTGTCATGGATAGGTTTACAGGTTTTTCAAGAGGGTTTGGTTTTGTAAGGTTTACAGATGAGTTAGATCAAGTTCAGGCCCTCAATGAAATGAATGGTGTCGTGTGTTGTGGTAAACCCATACGGGTAGGAAGAGCTACAGCCAAGAATAAAAGATTTAGAAGCTGAATGATTAGCCTGGACATGATTTCAGTGAGACATTTTTTGAAAGTTTTATCTTCTTTAAGTTCTTGCTGAAATCTTCTTCTCTTATAAAAGCACATAATGTGTGCTCCAAAGATTGTGATGGACTTGTTGATGGAAGTTAATTATCCACAATCAGTTTTTATTATGTTTCTGATCTTGTGCATTTTGATGTTGGGTACCGGTAGATTTTGTTTTTTCTTTTAATTAAAAAATTTCTTCATAGTGTTAATTTTAATTGTTATCAAGTTCTTTATAATTTTAGGTAATAAAAACAGAATTGGTTTTTGTAGTTTGGCTTAGGCTTATTATGACCCATTTCTTTATCTTTAGTTTATTTTTTCAATGGGCATAATTCAATTCACCGACCGCCAACAATTCACTATGGAAAAAATCACCGTCATGACAATTCACTGCGCGAAAAATTAATTGTATAAATTTTTGGCGGTTAGGTGAAGTTTCCTTTCAATGAATGCTATCATTTCTACTTTATTCATAGTATTGCATTTTCTATGAATGTAGGATTCGATATCCTGTTCTCCCTTTAGTATATAAACTCTATTTTAAGATGTAAATGTGTGGCTATTTCTTAAGATTAGTATTTTAAGTTATATTAAAAAATTATAATTAAAAAGGATATCATTTTTTTTAATTTTCAATAAAATATATTTTTTAATTTTTAACTTTCACTCAAACAATTTGTTTAAGCTATATTTGGGCTGCACCAAATACCTCGACATCATTCGGTCATATAATATAACCCTCCAAAACTTTTCTCTCAACACTAAAGAAACGAAGACATGATAGGTCATTAAATTCAAGAGGAGCAGGGGCTCGGGGATATTTTGATAGCTTATACCAATGAAGACTTTCTTTTTATGTATTTATTATTTGTTTTTTCCTTAATTTTTTACCTACTCTGCAATTTCCATTGTATGTCATGACATTACATTGATAAAATTTACTAGGTAGAAACTTAACATTATTTGTAGAATCACAAAGTTCCTAATCTTCAGCATTCAATGCAAATATTACAACAATGTCAACTGTAAAATAAACCAAAAAATTAACAAAATTTAAGATTATTATAAAGTAATTATATTATTAACATTGTTGCTAAAACATAACACACACAACAAATTAAAACAGGTCTATTCTTGAACATTTTGGCAGGAACTTCGTTGCTCTGTAGCTCTTGTTTATTATAGAATCTATATTTGTAAAGGGTTTTAAAAATATATTTTTTATACAACAAGGGTGTCCCCGTGGTAGTCCAACAACCCTTATCTTGAGTACTTGAGGTGAGATAGGGCGAGACTAGTCCCCTACAAGTGAAGTTTTAAAAATGTTAGACCAATCTTGAAATTGCAAATATTTTGCTAATCAATTTTTAAAAATATCTGTTTCCATTTAATAAATACCTTGATTACCTATATTATTTTAGAGTTTGTTAAAAATGATTTTTTTCCTTCCTATGTAAAGATAAGATTTGTATTAAATAACCAAAAGTTTACATCCTTCTCAATGCAGATATTCAAAATGCAGTGGATTTCTGCATAAGTCCAAAACCAACATATACCAAATACTACCAAAATTGTTATAGAGGAATTTTAATTATATAAAGAAACCTAATTTATTTGAGAGTCGGCTTAACCTACAGACTTAACAACCTTATTAATATTTTTTTATTAAAGAACCTACTTTTGTGAAGGATGATTTTTTTTTTTTTAATTTGATACGTCTTTGTAATAATGCAAGAGACTAGCCATTGAACTTTTATTAAGTTGAGGGCTAAATAATCAAAGATGAACTTTATGTACACAAGAAATATAACATATAATATTTGAAAGTCGGCCTATCAAGAAAACTCAACAATCCTTTCTTTAAATGCCGATATATTTTATTATTTCTCACTTATCAGTATCCCATCTTTGGAAAGCCTCTTTCGAACAAGAAAAGGAGGAGGATTTTGAATTCTGAACAAGAAAAGGAGGAGGATCTTGAATTCTGAATTTTCTCGCTGGAAATCATACTACCTGTGGCTGCAATTATTTGATTGGAAATCCGAGGATTTTATTTTTATGATAAATAGTTACTTCCAAAGAGAAGCATTCCTTTGTAAAGTGTTGGTCTGAATTTATAAGTTCTTTGGCTACTATAACTGAAGCAATCGAACAGCAGATTGAAAGGGCTTTTAGCTTAGAAAACTATGGAAGCACAGGGTGAAGAAGCAGTATGTGAAGGTTCATCAGTCAAAGGCGCTTCATCTGAAAGCAGAATTCTGTGGGTTGGAGATCTGGAGTATAGGATGGATGAAAAGTTTCTTCGTAGCTATTATGCATTTAATAATGATTTCGTATCTATTAGGGTTATAAGAAATAAGAAGGGAGAATCCAAGAGGTATGAGTTCTTGGAGTTCAAGAGCCATGATGCAGCTGCGAGGGTTCTGCAAGCTCACCGTGCAGTTGATGAGCTTCCAGATACCGAGATGCTTTTCAGCCTTGATTGGGCAAGTTTTGGCAATATAAAAATGGGACCAACCTTCGACATTTATGTCGGGGCTTTGTCACCTGTTGTTACCCCATATATTTTGAAACGAACATTTTCTGCTAAATATGGATCTGTTAAGGGAACTGAGGTTGTCATGGATAGGGTTACAGGTTTTTCAAGAAGGTTTGGTTTTGTAAGGTTTGGAGATGAGCTGGATCAAGTTCAGGCCCTCAATGAAATGAATGGCGCTTTATGTTGTGGTAAACCTATACGGGTAGGAAGAGCTACAGCAGGAAGAGCCACAGCCAAAATGAAAAGATTTAGAGGCTGAATGATTAGCCTGGACATGATTTCAGTGAGACATTTTTGAAAGTTTTATCTTCTTTAAGTTCGTGCTGAAATCTTCTTCTCTTATAAAAGCACGTAATGTGTGCTCAAAAGATTGTGATGGACTTGTTGATGGAAGTTAATTATCCACAATCAGTTTTTTTATGTTTCTGATTTTGTGCATTTTGATGTTGGGTAGTGGTAGATTTTGTTTTTTCTTTTAATAAAAAAATGTCTTCACAGCATTAGTCTTTATTGATATTAAGTTCTTTATAATTTTAGGTAATGAAAACAGGGCATACATAAATTCACCGCCATGTGGCTATTATTTTGAATTTTATAATATAAAATTCTTACTTACCTTTCTATATTATATTTATTATTTAAAAAAATATTATCTATTAAAAGAATGTTCTAATAAAAAAATATAAACATTTTATTAATATCTAATATAACTATACCATAATCATTATTCATTTTTAAAAGAAAGGATTTAGGCAAGGCCCTCCCACTATAACTGAACTCATTCCATTTACATGTCATTATATATAAGTCATGTTCGTAATTAGTGATTAATTTTTTTTACAATTTTCCACCACTTCTAATTAGAGAGGCTCGCAAATTAAAATGCAAATTTGATAAAGATAAAATTTATGATATATGTAAAGTATTTTAATTAATGATTGGTATTTTAAGTATTTTTAGTTCATGGCCATGGAACTATAGGGAAGGTCATTTCTTAACTAGTGATTAATAATGTTTATTTCAACCAATCAAAATAGATAATTTTCTTTTCATTCATTATATTTTAATTCTTCTAAAGTAAAATACATGATTTTTAATTTAAATTAATTTCCTCAAATATCATTAGCTAAAACAATTTAGGTTTGTTTTAGGTGATGAGGATGGATTTTTCCCAATTGAGCATAATATTTTTGTTTTGCAATTTTATTGGCTTTTTTTTGCTGCAAGGCAACTTATAGGCCACTTCTCATTTAATATTTGATATCTGAGTATACAATTATTATGAAAAAGTTAAAATTTCCACCATTATGAAACAAGGTTTTTCCATGGCAAAAAAGTGTGAATGAGGTTAAAAGTAAAATATATTAATTATTTCAAATTTAAATATATTCAATTTATTCTCTCAAAATTTTAATTATTATATGCCAACAAACCAATCAAACTTATTATTTTAAATTATTTATAAGTTTCAATTCCATTATTGCAACTTATAATTATTATATGGTAACAAACCAATCAAACTTATTATACTAATTTTAATTATTATATGGCAACAAGCCAATCAAACTTATTATTCTAAATTATTTATCAAGTTTCAATTTGATTATTGCAACTTATAATAATTATATGGTAACAAACCAATCAAACTTATTATTCTAAACTCTTTATCGAGTATCAATTCCTGCCATATAACTATAGTGGTTTAAAAATAGATCAATAAAAAATATTATGTTTTTTCTAAAAAAATTAGTTTTCAAATTTGTAATTTTTAAATAATTTAAACTGACCATTTTTTATAGATAATAAAATAAACAAAAAAGGGGTGACCCTTTGGTGAAATGGTGGGGCTTCTTTGCTATAGTGCCAACAACCAAGGTTCAAACCTCATGGGGTCGCTCTCTACCGTGTCAACAATTGAGATTGGGGGAGACCCTGTGGTGAAATGGTGGGGCTTCATGCCTGTAGTGCCAACAACCAAGCTTCAACCTCACGGGGTCGCTCTCTACCATGTCAAAAATTGAGATTGCTTACCCTCAATTTTTTTTTAATATATATAAATTTGGGAGAATGGCAGAGCAACGCGAAAACTGCGAAAAAATGTAGAAGGGGTTCTCAAAAAAATGTAGAAGGGTGTAGGGAACCGGCAAAGAGCTTTAGAGAGATCAGAGGATGGAGCTTCAAACAGCAAGGTAATTATTGGTGAGAAGACTAGAGGTGGATCTCCTTCATGGGGTAAGGAAGCAACAAGGGAAATCTCAAACAAGGAGGTGCAGGACCGAGCCAGAGTGGAAGATTGGTGTAACAATCATCGAGGGAACCCTTGGAAATTTTGTTTGAGAGCTGGTTGGTCTGGGCGACTTCCTTCAAAAGGAAATGGTGAGAAAAAAATCAAATTTTGGTGAAAAAAAGAGAGTAGGCTAAGGCAATAGGGGAAACCCTAGGTCTTTTATAGGTTCGCCTAAAGATGAATTCGATCGCTTTAATTGGAGGACCATGGTTTTAGGCTCAAAGTTTTTGGCTCCATCAATCAAGCGACTCGAGAATCAAGGTTTAATTATGAAATGGTTTGGTTCAAAACTAAACTGGGATGCTTTGATCAGATGGTGGCAAAGTCGATGGGGCTTAGAAATGAGTTTCAAATATATGGAAAATGGCTTCTTCTTAGTAGTTTTTCCTTCCCCCTCTATTTGTTTGGATATTTTTGAAGGAGTTTGGTTGATGGACAGATTTGGATTTTATATGAATAAAGGGGAGGTTGGGTTTCATCCCGTCAAGCACCAGATGTCTTACATTCAGGATTGGTATAGTCTTTCAAGTCTTCCCTTTGAATTTTGGTAAGCGAACATCTTGGAAGAGATTAGTAATGACTTAGGGAAATATATTTGTGTGGATGAATGGATTGGGGAAGATGGAATAAGCTCTTATGTGTGCATCTATGTGGAGAATCCCTGTTCAAGCACCAGATGGAAGGAGGTCGAAATTTACATGGAGTGGGGAGTTTTGACTCAACCCTTAGTCTTTGAGCCCAAACCTATAGGTAGTTGGGTCAGTACCCTGGGTTGGCGATCATGGGAATATTCTACTATCCCCAACCTGAGAAATGTAGATGCCTCTATGGGCCCTTGTCCCATCATCCCTAATGGTGGGGATTCTAGTGTTTTAAACAATCCAAACGAAGACAATAAATTTCAACCTTGCCAGGAGACTAAAGTAGTTGTTCCAAAGTAGGTGGTGGATGTGGTGTTGCCAAGATCAAGCAAGGATAGGAATCACCTACTAAACAACAAAGTAAGTGATGTATTGGATCTCATAAACTAAAAATTCAAGAAAATCTAGACTCTCTAATCGAGATAAGCAAAAAAATTGTGGAATTGGCGGAGGAGGCAAAGGCAACCTCAAATGAACATCTCATGGGGATATATAGCCAAAAGATGACTGGTTGGAGGATAGAGGTATGGAGGAATTCAGGTCTGCTTTGGCATTGACAAACGAAGAATAGTTCTTTCCAGGATCTGATGATCTAGGAATTATGCAAAGAGATGTTGGGAAGTCCTCCCCTGATTGTGGAGAACACAAAAGAAGGGGAAGAACTCCAAATATGGAGAAGTTAAAATTAGATGGAGAGGCAATTAGGTAGAAGAAAATATCTAAAATTCTTAAAGTAGGGAAGGGGGATCCCCTTCCTGAAGGAAAATTAAGATCCTTAGCTGGAATGTTATGGGCATTAATGCCCCTAACAAGCGCCATTTGGTGTAGGATCAAATTTTGTCCTCCTAGATAGAAATTTGTATTCTCTAGGAAACCAAATTAAATCTTGGGGAAGCAGAGTCTTTTGAGAAAACAATGAGATCTTGGAAATCTTTGTCTGTGTTTATAGAGGGGGTTGCTGGAGGTTTGATGACACTTTGGTGTCCTAATAAGGAATCAGTGGAGAAAGTGATGGAAGGAGGTAGATGGTTCACCTGATTTAAGTGAGGAACTTCTCCTCAAACCTTTGCTTTCTTTTGGTTAATGTGTATGGGTCACATTCTTGCATTGAGAAAAGGACTTGGATGGAAATTGAGAATGTATGTTCCGTAGCAAGCCTAGAGTTTTGTATTGTTGGGGGTGATTTTAAGTCAATTTTGCATTCCTAAGATAAGTGAGGTGGAGTATTGCGAAGGTTGCAATCCAAAATCAATTTTGAAGACTTTGTGGAAAGAAACCATCTCTTCGAAATTCTAACAGCCAATGGTACGTACACTTGGACTAATAGGAGTCTAGGTTTCTAATCCATTGCAAAGGAGCTAGACAGATTCTTTTCAAAGGAAACACAAGGTCCTTCCCCTTCTCCTTGAAAAGTAGGATTCTACTGAGCTCAGGGTCTAATCACTTCCCAGTCCTTTTGGAGCTTTTCGGGGAAAATCGAGTAGGTAGGTGTCCCTTTAAATTCAAGGCAATGTGGATGAAGGATCAAAATTTTCTATCATTGTTCGCAGCATGGTGGGATGAAGTTGGTTTGGTGGGTTAAAAAGTGTTCAATTTGGAAACAAAATTGAAGCATGTTAAACATAGGTTAAAGGAATGAAACAAGTCTTGCTTCAAACACATTTTTGAAGAAAAAAGGAAAATTGAAGGGGAATTGAAGGCCCTAAATGAGGAAGTCATTCAATGGGGGATGGATAATGAAAGGTTCCTAAAGGAAAAGTAGTTGCTAAAAGAACTCAATGAGATTGTTTCGAAAGAAGAATTTTTTGGCACCAGAAGTTGAGGGAGGTATGGTTGAAGGATGGAGACAAAAAATGTTGGAATTTGAGCCTCAATCCTCACTGACATGAAACTCCTTGAAGGAAAAGTCGGTGTGACATCACGGATGTCTGGCCGACTAACTGTTCTGAAGTTCTAAAATGTTCATATCACTGTGATAGGGTTGAAGTATTTCCGACAAAGTCTATCGTTGTGACTTTGTGCGTTTGGCATGACCTTTTGGCAAATGGAAACCTTCGGGTGACAGTGTGTTCTTATCGGGTGTCAAGGAGACTTGGTCGAAGATGTCTATTGTCGGTATGTGGTATCACCGACTTGGAATGTCTCACCGATAGTATGGCTCTATTGGTGAAACATGGGTTTCAGTAAGATGTCTCCGCGAGTGTGAAAGGTCATGCCAACGGGAGATGTAACATGGTCTTCATGGTGACAAAAGACTTCGCTGGGAAGTTCCAGTGACTTGGTTAAGTCACACCGACAGTAAGTCTTCGGTAAGACTTAGGGTGCTTGTAGAAAGGTCACAACGAAAGACATGAGTCTTGTCGATAGTTTGTGACCTTCGGGGTGACATGGGATGTTCACTATGACATCTCGGCGAAAATGTTTTTCAGTATGACATCTCACCGAAAGACATGGGTCTTGCTGATATCAAATGCTCATCAATGTAACTCGAAGACTTCGTTGTGAGGTCTTGGCGAGATCGGCTTGGATGAGAAGTTCTAGGCTGGAGTGGTCTCTATGGCATGTTACTTGGTAAATTGTTCTCCTAACTCTGCTCTTGTTGAGAAGACGCCTTTGGAAGCATGGTCTGAAAAGAAGCCCTCTCTGAGACATATTTGTGTCTTTGGCTATGAGGCATATGCATATGTGCCATTTGAAAAAAGATCCAAGTTGGAAAACAAAGTTGTGAAGTGTATTTTTATTGGCTATAGTGCTGGCATAAAAGGATACAAGCTTTGAAACCCTGAGACTGAGAAGGTTTTGTACAGCAAAAGTGTTATCTTTTGTGAGCTGAAGCCTTCTACATTGGATCTACAGTCAGAGAAGAAATCAGAAAATGAAAAGGATGTAGCAGAAATTCCTTAGACTCCTAACAAAGAGGAATTGAAAAATCAAAATGTACCTGATATTAAGGAGAGCTCAAGTAGTTCTGAAAGTTCTGAAGAAGATGAAGAACCACCTCAGTCTCAGCCTATGAGGAGGTCAACTCATGAAAGAAAGCAACCTGAAAGGTATGGGTTTTCTTTGATAGAGTCTACTTGTGCCTATGCTTTAATTTCTAGCACTGATGAACCTAGGACTGTGAAAGAGGTATTTAAAATGCATGATTCAAACTCTTGTTTGGAAGCCATGAATGATGAAATGGCATCATTAGAAAAGAATGATACCTGGAGTTTGGTTCCATTGCCTAAAGGCAGAAAATCTATAGGCTGCAAATGGATATTCAAAAGGAAAATTGGTCTGGATGGTATTGTAGAAAAATATAAAGCAAGGTTGGTTGCAAAAGGTTATTCCCAAGTAGAGGGAATTGATTATGGAGAAATCTTTTCTCCTGTAGCTAAGCTGACATCTATTAGATTTCTTTTGTCACTTGCATTTGTGTATGAATTAGAGATTGAACAGATGGATGTAAAGACAACGTTTCTTCATGGTGATCTTGAAGAAGAAATTTATATGTCCCAGCCAGAGCACTTTGTGGTAAAAGGTAAGGAAAGACTAGTTTGCAAGTTGAAGAAATCTCTGTATGGTTTAAAACAGTCTCCTAGAATGTGGTACCAAAAATTTGACACTTTTGTTTTGTCATTGGGATTTGTAAGATCAAAATGTGATCACTGTGTATATTACAAAGCTGAAAGTGATCAAATTCTTATTATTGCTCTATATTTTTATGATATGTTGTTCATAGGTAATAGTAAGCTAATGATTTCTAATCTCAAGTCTCAGTTGTCTGCAAAGTTTGAAATGAAAGATCTTGGTGTAGCAGGGTACATTCTAGGAATGGAAATAACCAGGGACATAAAGAATAGAAAGCTTTGGCTCAGTCAGAGTAAGTATATCATGATTGTTCTAGAGAGATTTTGTATGACTGAGTGCAAGCAGCTAGTTGTTCCAGTTACATAGGGAATAAAGCTATCTATTGAGGATTGTCCAAAATCTTCTATTGAGATGGAGGACATGACCAGTGTACCTTATGCAAGTTCAGTTGGAAGCCTTATGTATGCAATGGTCTGCACAAGACTAGACATTGCCCAAACAGTGGGAGTTCTTAGCTAGTTTATGGCTAATCCTGGAAGGACACATTGGGATGCTGTGAAAAGAGTGTTTAGATATCTGAAGGGTACTTCAGACTATGCTCTGTGTTACCATGGGAACTTGGTTGAATCACAGAGGACTCTTAGTATTCAAGGTTATGTGGACTCTGATTGGGTAGGGGACATTGATAGCAGGAGATCCACCAGTGGATATGTTTTCATGATGAATGGTGGTGCAGTGAGTTGGATGAGCAAGTGACAAGTTGTCACTTTGTCCACTACAGAGGAAGAATACATGGCATCCACACATGCCTGTAAAGAAGCAATCTAGTTAAAACATTTTTGTTGTAACATTGGTTTTAATGCAGAAAAGATTACTATCTACGGTGACAGTCAAGTGCTATATGTTTGGCAAAGAATCCTACTTTCCATCCCAGGATGAAACATATAGATGTACAGTATCATTTTGTTCGAGATATGATGGAGGATGGGAAGGTCTCTTTGGAGAAAGTGGATACACTGGAGAATGTTGCAGATGCATTGACGAAGCCTGTGAGCACAAATAAGTTCAGTTGGTGTGCCAGTTTGATGGGCCTCTTAACCCATGAATTTCAGTAGTTTTATGATGCTCTGGAGGTGTCAGTAAGATCTTCATCAAGTGGGAGCTTGTTTGAATTTTTTCCTCAATCCTTACTAACATGAAACTCCTTGAAGGCAAAGTCAGTGTGACATCACGAATGTCTGGCTGACTAACTGTTCTGAAATTCTAAAATGTTCATATTGCTATGATAGGGTTGAAGTCTTGCCGACAAATTCTATTGTTGTGACTTTGTGCATTCGACATGACCTTTTGGTGAGTGGAAACCTTCGGGCGATAGTGTGTTCTTATCGGGTGTCAGGGAGACTTGGCCGAAGAAGTCTATTGTTGGTATGTGGTCCCACCAACTTGGAATGTCTCACCGATAGTATGGCTCTATTGGTGAAACATGGGTTTCGATAAGATGTCTCCGCGAGTATGAAAGGTCACGCTGATAGGAGATGTCACATGGTCTTCGTGGTGACAAAAGACTTCACTGGGAAGTCTTAGTGACTTGGTTAAGTCACATCGACAGTAAGTCTTCGGTAAGACTTAGGGTGCTCAGAGAAAGGTCACAGTGAAAGACATGAGTCTTGCTGACAGTTTGTGACCTTCAGGGTGACATGGGATGTTCACTATGACATCTTGACAAAAATGTTTTTCGGTATGACGTTTCATCGAAAGACATGGGTCTTGCCGATATCAAATGCTCATTGATGTAACTCGGAGACTTCACTGTGAGGTCTTGGCAAGATCGGTATGTCTTGCCGATAGTTTAACTCATCACTGTGACTTATGACTTCGATATGAGTCTCTACGGAAAGCGATTGTCATGCTGAATGGAAATCCCATCGCTGTAACTTGTGACTATGTCATAAGGTCTTGGCGAGAACAAAGTGTCTTGCCGATAGGAACAAAATTAACATCGATGGTTTCGGTATAACTGTTTATTGTCTTGCCAACTGTTGGAGACTATAAGTTGATATCGATAGAGAAACTTTGTGGCATCAGGGAGACAATGTTAGTGTCTCACTGATATTCCAACAAAGTTTGAATGTCGTTGACCATGTGTCCATCCTATGTAGCTTCCTGATGGACCAATCAGAGGAAGCCATTTTCAAACGGATGACGGTTGGATTTTTGCATCAGTTGCAGCACTAGAGAAAAAATACATGCAAGGAAAAATCTAAAAAGGAATGGAAACTTTCTTCGATGGAGCATTAGCAGATAAGGATGAACAGAAGACAAAAATCTGAATGTGATAAGATTTAAAGGATCGATTCTGATTTTAATGGATACGATGAGAAAATCGAACTGTTGAGAGATTTTTCCTATAACTATATGAACAGTGAGTGTAGCTACTGAGAACTGAGAACCAGAGAGTTGTATCTTTGAATTGTATGTAATATTTTTGTTACTATAATACAAAGAGATTCAGCTTGGTGTGGTGGGTTTTTTCCCGAAAGGGTTTTCCCACGTAAATCTGTCGTTCATTGTCTTTGAGTATCTTCTTTGTTTCTGTAAATCTTGCATGTGTGTCTTAATTGAACTATTGTTAGGAAATTAAAAGTACTGCCTGCTTACTCCCCTGTGGTTTTGACATTAGGAAAGTTGCTTCCGCACCTCTACTTTCCTTACAAAAATACCAATTTTTTTACAACTCTACCAAAGTAAGGCAGCAAGTCAACAGAATCTCCCACGTCATTTCTGTTGATGGGCGCTCTCTAGATGATCCGGTCCAAATTGCTGAAGAGGTGGTGTCTTACTTTCAAAATCTCCTTAATGATTGGGATGGATTAAGGCTCATTGCACATCTCCTAGATTGTATCCAAAAGTTGGTGTCAGACGAATAAAACCAATAGTTATTAAAGAGCTTCACAGAGGGAGAGATTAGAGATGTGCTCTTCCAACTTCATCTAGATAAATCGCCTGGGCCTGATGGCTTTCCTGCCTCTTTTTTCTAGCATTGTTAGAATATTCTTGGGCCAGACATTGTCGCTGCCATAGAAGACTCTAGGGCATTAGGGAAAATTTTGAAGGAACTGAACAACATGTTTATTGCTCTAATCCCAAAAAAAGAGAAGGTAGATAGGATGGAGGATTTTTGGCCCATTTCTTTATGTAATACCGTATACAAAATTTTGGCAAAGGTAGTGGAAAATCTCCTTAAGGTTCTCTTACCAGGTTTAATCTCAGAGGAACAAACAAGCTTCGTCCCAGGGCGTTCAATCTATGATGGTGTAATAATAGCTCAAGAGGGCACTCATTCAATCTCCAGGACCACAAAGCAATCAATGATTATGAAACTAGATATAAAAAAGGCCTATGATATGGTAAATTGGCACTTTCTGCTTAAGGTATTGGAGAGTTTTGGTTTCCATATAGCCTGGTTGGACTGGATTTTTAATTGGATTGCTAGTACAATATTTTCAGTGTTGGTGAATGGTTCACCTTGTGGTTTTTTTGAAGAAACCCGTGGGCTTAGGCAAGGAGACCCTCTCTCACCTTTTTTGTTCATAATTATGGCTAAGGCCCTTGACAGATCCTTTAACAAAGCAATCAATCTGGGAGAGCTCAAAGGGATCCAAATAACGAGTAACCTTCCCCCGATGAATCATCAACGATTCACTGATGATAATATGTTACTTGGAAAGGCTTGTATAAATGAGGCTTGAACCTTTAAAAGAATTCTATCAGATTATTCTCGTGCCTCGAGATAGGAGGTAAGAATGGAAAAATCAGAAGTTTTTTTTCTTTTTAACTGAACCAGCATTAGAAACCCACATTCTCCATGTTTTGAAGTTTCACAAAGGCAAGCTCCCATGTAAATACTTGGGTCTCCCATTGGCCTCAGGAGTCTAATCTAGCAAACTATGGGATCTGCTAATTGCAAAATTGGAAAGCAGGATTTCTTCATTGAAAGGAAGGTGGTTGTCTTGGGCTGGGAGATTAACACTAATAAAGACAGTACTGGTGGCCTTGCCAATATATATGCTCTCTTGTCTTCCCTTGACAAGGAACACATGTTCCAAAGTTAATCAAAAAATGAGAAATTTCTTCTGGCAAGGAAATTCAAAGTAAAAAAAGTTTCCTCTGATCAAGTGGGAGAAGATTTGCAGAGCATGTAAGGAGGCTTGTGTAGGAATAAAGAATTTTGCCTTACAAATAAAGCTCTAGGTGCCAAATTGGCCTAGCAAATGTATGCTAGCCAAAACCTAAAATGGGTGAAAATTTTAAATTCAAAGTATTTAGATGAAGAGGAGGCCAGTTTCTTCACAACTAGACATCTCCCTAAAGGCTCGGGTGTTGCCACAATAGTGTGTCTCACTTTTGGGACATACTGATTTTTGCTTGAAATCACTTTTTTTTAGAAAAATTAATGATTTTAGCCTTGAGAGGTTCCATCTAAAGGGTTTTAATTGAAGAGGGATATATAAGACCCCTCTAGTATTAAATCATACCCGCAATGGAGTCTCCTTCACACCTATCAAAATGTTGGTAAAAAACCATGTTTACTCTACCTTTTGAGGAATTAATTAACATCATTTAGAGATGATCTTTTACAAGATTGTCGCCCTCGAACCGAGCTTTCCAAAAATTATAGCTTTGATATGTTTTCATTTTATCTTGTATTTAATTTTCAATTTTTACTGAACATAGGTTTTTCTCTGAACATCAAGCTCTTCATTCTACAAAGGTGGAAAAATAGTAAACCATTGTAAAAAAAATTCAAAAAATACCCTTGCCCTATGTATTGATGTCCTTGTTTCACTAAAAAAATAAAATATAGATTTTGATATATACACAACAAGTTAGGTTGTACGATACACACACATGTACAAATTATAGTTACAGTGACTTAAAAAATTAATTAAAAAATACATATGAAACAAAAAATTATGAAAAAATATCCATTCCCTAGATATTGATGTTGAGAATCTATATTCCAAAAATTATAATTTTAACTTTTATATAAAAAAAGTTATGTTGTACGACACAAACTTTATTTTATGAAAATATTGTTTTTCTATTTAAAACTAGAGTTATTAAAAGAGATGTTGAAGGATCCATGATTTATTTCAAAATTAAAAATTAAAAATTTAGAATCTACACACAAATTGCCACAAATCACTAGTTCTCATCATCTTCAAATTATTAACAATTTAGTTGCTATAAGTCTCAGAAGATGAACATTCAGTTAAAAATATTGATGTAAATGTCCATCTTGGGCAAAAAGTGAGGTAGTATTGTGATTTCACCCGCTTGCGAATATGGAACTTCATTTGTGGCTACAAAGATCTAATTTTGAACTGTCTATCCTGGGATGTCAGAGATGGAAATTTGACTCTTTTTTGGGAAGACTCTTTCAGCGGTTTTGGCAAGCTAGCAGAAAAAGACAATCTAAGAAATGTCAAGGAGGTCTCCAAGTAGATTTGGGGAAGTCGAGTGAAAGATTACTTCTTCACATTCCAGGTGGATGAGGTTTCGAGGTGGAGCTGGAAGGATCCCAATTAATTGGGACTCAGTATTGAGGAAGTGGAAGCTTTCGAAAGCATTCTTAAGGAGTGGTCCTTAAATATTAGGGATGGGAAAGATGTTCTGAAGTGGTGTGGCTTTGCCTCTAGAAGCTATAGAGCTAAGGACAGTTATAGAAAGTTGGAAATATGCCAGGGAGAAGTTCTGGGGCAGGATCATTATATCCCAGATAAATTATGTTGGAATAGTAGCTACCTTCGCAAGGTTGGAATTTTTTCATGGGAAGCCATTCAAGGAAGAGTGCTGACAACAGATAGACTGGAAAAATTCAGAATTCATGGGCCTTCGAGATGCATTCTTTGCAAAGCATCTCAAGAAACGAGCAACCATCTTTTCCTCAATTGTCCATTTGTAGTCAAATGTTGGGATTGGTTGTGTGTCAAACTTAATTTGGTGACTTCACGGCTAAATAAAATCTTGGATTGGTTTAGAAGTTGGCTAGTATTAGGTGGAAAATTAGCCTTTTGTGCTTGTGGTGGCTCTGCCCATCAATGATTCTTTGGGAATTTTGAAAAGAGAGAAATCGCTGAATCTTCAAGGACGAGGCAATGTTCCTTCATCATTTCTCAACAAATTGGAAGCTTTCATTGTAGAGTTAGCAAACTCGAGAGTGGCAGGGGCCCAGTTGGTGCTAAATCCATTTTCTCCAACTGGGATTCACAAATGTTGAAGGTATGGGGCGGTCTGAAGGTTCCTTGCATAATGAACTCCAGGGGGCTCACAAACACAAAAAGTAGAGAAGAGATTAAATGGTGCCCACCCCCTTAGGGATGGTATAAGGTAAATTTTGATGGTGCCTCTAGAGGAAATCCTAGGAAGTTTGATGTTGGCTATATAATCAAAGATTGGCAAGGGGGGTTGGTGGGAAGATTGGATCAACCCCTAAGCAAAGGAACAAATAGTTCACAGCAGAGATACAAGTGGCGAACCTTGGAATCAAGTTTTGTAGAGAGGTAGGCATGTGAAAGGTTATAGTAGAGGGAAATTTGTCAGTGATCATAAATGCTTTGAGATCGAGACATTTACATAATTGGAAATTGGATGCAATCTTGGAAGTAACTCTCTCCTATTTAAGTAGTTTTGAAAACATGGGAGCTGACGAAATTCATAAAAAAAAAATCTTTATTAATAACCTTGTCTCTGGCGAAGTGGCATAGTGGGCGGTTGGGAGGGCGAAACTCCATTCCTTATTTTCTGATCTGGAATGGCTGGGTGGCAAGCATTGGGTTGACAGGTGAGTTGGAAGGAGGGTGAGATAACCTCATGTTTAAAGGAAATTTCTAGGTGGAGTTAAAATCATCATTCTTCACTAGCATTGTGTGGTATGCTCTTTCCTTTCAAGGATGATTGCTAGGTTTCAAAGGATTTTGGCCAAGCGCGTTTGCCTAGGCCTTTATTTCACTAGTTGGCAGTATCTTATTTCCAAAGCAAATGGTGGTATGGTTTTTTGAGCTCTACGTGTGCGATGAGTAGGTTTATCCTTTTGGTCTTGGTGAAGGAGTTGGAATTGGAAGGAATGGACATGCCAGTGTAGTTGAAGATTTCTAACAGGAAAATTTGCTTCAAATGCCCTATCTCTTCTCTTCGGCTGCATCACATTATCCTCCGCCCAGATTACCTTTCCTTCACAACAATAAAATGTTTGGTTGGGAAAGCGTTTATGGAGGATGCTAAAGGGTACTGTTTGGATTCAAATATCTCTTCCCGAGTGCTGGATGGTTTTCTTGATGTTGGGGTTTCTAAAGCTGATGTGAGGGTGATAATGTGGGGCCTTTTCCGCAAAGACATGTTGGTTGGTTTGGATATGGCATTGGTCGCAGCTCGACTGGGTAAAGGAATTCCTTGCATGCGTGACTTGTATCTCTTGGATGACCTGGAAGCTTTGGTAAGTTATTTTCCTTTCTTGTTGGATGTAAACAACATGGCTCTTGTTGAGCATATACGCTTGGCCGTAGTAGGAGCAGAGTTTTTGAAAGAGAAATTTTGTCTGGTGCCTATAGAAGATTCAGCCTAGAAAAGGGAATTTTGAGTTTTTTCCCAACAGAATGTTTGGTGATAGGGGCTTGGTTGGGGTCCTTTTTTGTTGGTTCGTGGGTGCTTAAGCTTTATGGGTTATGTGGTTTGAATGAAAATATTTGTAAATGTTTTTTGTAAGTGTCAAGTGGGTTAAGTTTTTTGGTGAAAATGTTGGAAAATGGTGGCTATGACCACTTGGTCTTTAAATTTTGGTTGGTGTCTAGGTCTGGTTTTTCTCTACTGAAGTCATGAAGGATGCTCAGTTGGGGCTTGAACTATGTAATTTCCTTTCTAAAAATCAATACAAATCATCTTGCTTATCGATCAAAAAAATAAAATAAACAAACAAATTTTCCCATTCTCATTAGACACCGTTTTTTGTTACGAAATAAAAGAAGACACAAAAACTTGTAATAAAGTTTAAACAAGTGAGGTGTGGCCACTAAAATCTCCAACTAATGCAAATAAAGTCAGTTTAGTTGGTGAAAACTGAATAATAGATAGTTTCAAACTATGTAGTTATGGTGAACCGTTTTGAACATTTTTGAACTACAATGCTTCAAGCTATGTTGGATGTGTAATGTACAAGATATACCTAATGGATATTCAAAGGTGTGTATTCTATTGAAAATGTCAACTAGTCTAATTATAATGGTATTAAAGAAGTTGTAATAAATTTGAATAAAAAATATTTTTTTCTTGCTAGTGATATTTGGAAATGATATCTAACAATTATGGATTATAATATATTAAAAGAAAAATTGAACTACAATGCTTCAACCTTTATTGGATGTATAATACAAGATATACCTAATGGATATTCAAAGGTGTGCATTCTATTGAAAATGTTAACTGGTCTAATTATAATGGTAGCAAAGAAGTTGCAATGAATCTCAATAAAACTGATTCTTTCTTGCTAGTAATATTTGGAAATGATATCTAATAGTTATGGATTATAATATATTACAGGTTACTTGGATCGATCCCTGAGTGAGGTAGAAGATAAAATAGTTCAAGAAATGTATGAGCAACTAAACAGTAGTGGCATGGAATTTTAATTTTCTTTTTGGCGTTTGTTGTGAAAAATAGTGAATGTGAAATCTTATGATATGTGTGTTGAATGGAGAATATGGAGTGAGTGGACATGTTACTATGAAAGAAGATGTTTACAGCTATGGAATAATTTTATTATAGATGATGACTATAAAGAATCCAACCAATAGTGCATATGAAATTGCGTAAGTGGGTGAGTAGATGTTTTATGAATACAATAGAAGAAGTGATTGGTTGTTATTTACTGAGTGCTTCCATGGACAATGATGAAAATAAGGCATTGAATTGCCTCAAGAAACTCATCTTTCTAGGCTTTCTTTGCACAAAAGAATCCCTAGAAGAGTGATCAAATATGATTAACACTGTAAAAATGTTGCATATTATCAAAGACAATTTTTTTGGAGTTTTTCCAAATACAACATTTCACTTAGATTTATTATTGGTGCTGAGTAGTGGAAATGTTGCTAGCAATGATGATGAAAGCCTAAGTTCTCCTTTCTGAAGAGAAAAAAATAAAATAAAATAGTATGAATATTTTGAATAGTTTTTAATGGTTTTGTGTTTACATGGGTCAAGTCTTTTCTCAAATAAATTTGAGTTCAAAATTTTATCATTCAACATCCTTGTAGATATTCCATTGTTAATTGATTGGAAAGTGATTAGTTATTGGGTATCAGAATTTTATGAAACCAATAATATGCAATAGAGCTCTCAAAATGTGTATTTTTATTCACATTGGCAAGTGGTTAGATATTGGCTATCACCATAATAATGCACAACTGGGTACTTAAGAGCAAGTTTTCTTGATACTATAGTTGTTGAATCTATTCATAGTTTAGGAAGTAATCTTAATTAATTTTTTCATCTCTCATAATAGGAAGTTTGCACCCTCTTGTGGAACTATTATGAAGTGTGATGCTATTTCACTTTGGACAATTTGAAGATGCAAAGAAACAAAAACCATACCATTATCAAGTGTTAGCCTATTACACATAGATATCTCATTTGATTCCTCCACAATTTCTCTACATCCATTGGGGATTTTACTTTTCTAATGTTGGATATAATTGGACTACTTAGTCCTTCATATGCAACATCACCTTTACATTTTCTAGGTAATGCAAGCCTTCCATAATCTTTTGGGTTGTATAGATATAATTTACATTTTTTATATTTGTAAAATATCCTCTTATTTATAATACTTTCGCGTTCAAATGTACTTTTTGATATATCCTCCTCCTTTATTATATCATAAAACTTTTGGGTTTTGATGATTAATAACTTAACTATATATATCCACTTCTTCATCCATCCATAATATATGATAATAAAGCTTCAAGTATATACCCTCAAACCTTGTCCCAACAACCTGGAAACTCAGAAAAACATTCATTGAATGACATAGTAGAAGGGATTTTGTTTACTCTGATTTGTTCATTTAATCACATGGGGGTTTGTGACAACAGTATGATCTATGCATGAACATCTCTAATTTTTTTGACTTATCACTTATATTTACACCAAAACCCTACATCAGAAACTAGGGTAGTAGTGGAACATTTCACAATATACACAAGGATATCATCAAAGAAGATAGATCAGTTCTTTGAGAAATGACTTAAAAACCTCATTCAACAAGCTTTCAAATGTTGATAGAGCTATAATGAGGTTGACTGGCATGACAAGAAATTCATAATGGTCATCATGAGTTCTAAAAGTCATCTTAGGAATGTCCTTCTAACACAGATCTAATAATATTCCAATCATAAAGCAAGCTTGGAGAAGAAGCAAAGAGGAAGCGGGTGCCATGTAGTTCATTCAAGAGCTCATCAACCATTGTAATAGGAAATTTGTCCTTGATAGTAATTTTATTCAGCTCTTGAAGATAAATACAAAGTTTTCCCAAGGCCCATATTTTTTTGAACCAAGTGAATTGGTGAAGAGTAAGGACCTATGCTCAATTGAATGACACTACTTGAAATAGGTCTTAGATGTTTTTTTTTCTATTTTTATCTTTTAGAGGAAAGAGTACCAATAAGGGTGGATATTATGGTTACATTCTCTAGCATTGGTTGAATCACATAATCCTGTATACATTGCAGTGGTAACCCTTTAGGTTCTCCAAAGACAAATGCATGGCAAGACCACAATCCTTGCAATTCCATTGAATGAGTTGAAGTAGATTATTCAAGGCTTTGAATAGCACACAACTAGGTGATAATTCCAAACATTGTTTTTTGCTAGTCATCATAGAGAGGGGCTTCTAACTAACAATAGTTTCAACTCAAAGATTACTAACTCTAAGATCACAAATAAAACCAAGCTCACAAAGTATTAGTAAATGCAATCAATCTTCAAACCATTTCAACGAATACTCACTCCAAAATATTTCAGTTACCATCAAAGCCAGATAAGCTTTTGAACTGATTTATCTGAACATTAAGATCTTATGCAACCACTCTTAGCTTTCAACAGGAAATTTGCACAAAGTTTTGGTAGTCTTTCTTTTCAGAAAACAACATCTATTCATGAACCAACACCAATTAGTAGATTTGCATCTAAAACATCCTTTTATAGCTTAGATAGGCATGTTCTATTGGATGTGTCCAAAATTATTTTTGATGATAACCAATAGACTATTAATTGTAATGCAAATCCGACCGCATTTGTGTCTAAAATTATTGTCGTTGTTAACCAGTTGAATAATATCTGTGATTTGTATCCTAGTGGCACAAATCTTACCACGAGAGTCATACATATGGGGTATGAGGCATCTTTTATTCCTTTTGATTTGGTTTATTATTTGATCACCACCTCTAGATGCAGTTTCATTGATTAATTGATTATTTATTTATTTGTTTTATCAACATTGTTGTTAAAACTTATCAAACACAACTAATTAAAACATAATTATTCTATAACTTTTTGGCAGGAACTTCGCTGCATTGCAGTTCTTGTTTATTTAGAGTTTGTTAAAGATGATTTTTTTTACTACATAAAGATCACATTTATATTAAATAATCAAAAGTTTACATCCTTCTCAATGTAGATATTTAAAATGCAGTGGATTTCTGCATGAATCCAAAACCAAATACTACCAAAATTGTTAAAGATGAATTTTAATTATATAAAGAAACCTAATTTATTTGAAAGTCCGGCTAACCTAATAGACTTAACAACCTGATTAATATTTTTTTATTAAAGAACGAACTTTTGTGAAGGATGTCAATTTTTTTTTTTTAATTTGACACATCTTTGTAATAATGTGAGAAACTAACTTTAGCCACGTGTAATTAATGTTGAACTTTTATCAAGCTGAGGGCTAAATAATTAAAGATGAACTTTATGTACACAAGAAATAAAACATATAATATTTGAAAGTCAGCCTATCAAGAAAACTCAACAACCCTTTCTTTAAATACCGATAAATTTTATTATTTCTCACTTATCAGTATCCCATGTTTGGAAAGCCTCTTCCGAACAAGAAAAGGAGGAGGATTTTGAATTCTGAACAAGAAAAGGAGGATCTTGAATTCTGAATTTTCTCGCTGGAAATCATACTACCTGTTGCTGCAATTATTTGATTGGAAATCCGAGGATTTTATTTTTATGATAAATAGTTACTTCCAAGGAGAAGCATTCCTTTGTAAAGTGTTGGTCTGAATTTGTAAGTTCTTTGGCTACTATAACTGAAGCAATCGAACAGCAGATTGAAAGGGCTTTTAGCTTAGAAAAGTATGGAAGCACAGGATGAAGAAGCAGTATGTGAAGGGTCATCAGTCAAAGGCGCTTCATCTGAAAGCAGAATTCTGTGGGTTGGAGACCTGGAGTATAGGATGGATGAAAAGTTTCTTCGTAGATATTATGCATTTAATAATGATTTCGTATCTATTAGGATTATAAGAAATAAGAAGGGAGAATCCAAGAGGTATAGGTTCTTGGAGTTCAAGAGCCATGATACAGCTGCGAGGATTCTGCAAGCTCACCGTGCAGTTGATGAGCTTCCAGATACCGAAATGCTTTTCAGCCTTGATTGGGCAAGTTTTGGCAATATAAAAATGGGACCAACCTTCGACATTTATGTCGGGGCTTTGTCACCTGTTGTTACCCCATATATTTTCAAACGAACATTTTCTGCTAAATATGGATCTGTTGTTACCCCATATATGAGGAGAAAGCCATGTTAGGATTGATGTCAAGGATCAAAAGGCTAATCCAACTGGAACCTAAGAGCCCATCATCCATGCTAACTTTAAAATAACTAAACTTGCCTCACATGCCTCTTAGTTGGGGGAGGAAGTTTAGCATTGCACGATTCAGGGACACCACAACAAATGATAATTTATTAATACACAAATGCTCTAGTGGTTTGCATAAAGTAGGAGACTTAGTGAAAATTCAAATATAGTAAAAGACATCACTTTAAGTTCCTATTCCAATTATATTTGAATAATATGCTTTAACAAACCATGAATTTATTGGATTGATTGGATGCCTAAAAATGAAGTAAGATTTATCCTTTTATACAACACTTTAGTACACAAATTTGAATCTTTCATACGTATTTAACAAAGAAACAACTAATAAAAAAGAAATGACTTGTACCCATAATCAAATTTAAATTTAAAGATTTCAAAATTAAATCTATAATTAGAACATACATTCAACCCGAATTAAAAAATAGAATATCCACAAATCCAATTTGGATTCTAAAATGTAAAAGTTAGATTTACATACAGAAATTTACCGACTTCTAAAATAAAATTAACACTTATATAATAAACATACATTCAAAACAGACAATCAAAATGAATCTAAAATAAACAGAAACAACTATTGAGAATGCAGTTTTCACCCTTACATATGTACATCTATTGTTTTACTACTGTCTAATAAAAAGCTTAATTGGAAATCCTTTGGTAGGAAGTGGAGGACATGGATCCCCTGATATCTTTTCGTTTGGGTCAATTGCAGAGTACCCACTGAAAACTTTGACAAAGTGATGGGCAAATAATAAAATCTCCATCTTGGCAAAATCACATCCTGGACATACACGAATGCCTCCTCCAAAGGGTACATACGTATAAGGGGCTACATTTGCCCCTTCCTCGTCAAATCTGGAAGGCCTGAATTTGTCCGGCTCCAAGAAATATTCTTGCTTCGTCTGTGTTGAATATGGCGTCCATAATAGCTGTCCACATATATTAACAAATTGTGTTGAATCTTAAGCTGAAAGTTTTTACAAACCTGAAGTGAAATTAATGGAACTTTATGACATAATGCGTTTTGCAAAAAGCTTACTTTCCAGTCTTTTGGAATTATATAACCATCATAGTGAATATCTGTTATGGCTTTACGAAATCCTCCAAACACAGGAGGAAACATCCGCAGAGTCTCCTGAGCAACTTGCCATGTGTATTTCATATCTTTCAAATCATTCCATGTGATTTCTTCCCCCTCCTTTTTGCTGGATGCTATTCCCAATTGCTCTGCTTTACACAGATAACAGATTACACAACGTAATAAAAATAAACTAAACTAAATCTTTACTCCTAAACAAGATGTTTTTGATAAAGTAAGGAGGGTTTTGAAAGGGTCCGGAATCTTGTACAAAGCGAAAAAATAGGACACTGCCAAAACACCAAAGTATCAAATTTTACCAACAAGACTAAACAGCAGAAACAAGTTTTAAAGGAGACCTGAAACCCTCACAAAAAGCAAAAAAGCAGCAGAGACGCCACAGAACAACCGAAACTGTCAACCAACACGTGGCCACCAGAAAGGGGGCACGCCCAAAGAAGAGCCACTCCTAAACAAGATGTTATCGCGTCACAGGTGCTAAATTTAACCTTGGTCTGAAGATTTCTTCCCAGATCAAAGTTTACATGTCTAGTGTAAAAACAGGGTACAGCTAAATAGGCCCTGGATATCCACTGACCAAGTGCATAAATTGGCTCAAATAACTGGGTTATGGACCATCCAGATTTATTTCAAGAAAAACTCAAAAAAAAAATATTCTGATTGATAAGAGGTATTTTCCAGTGTATTAGGTTATGCTATTTTTATGAGGATTTACTGTGTAGTTTTTGAGTCAAATTCATTGAGTTTCGATTCATATGTATTTGTTTCTCATGAGAATGAATAGTTCACTTAACGTTTATTGTATGTAGGTGATGCTCACAAGAATGAAACATCCTGACTTCCAAGGAGGTCGACCATCCCATTACAACTCCGACTCAAATGCACTTAACCAGTTATTTGAACCACTTTAGTAGTATTCCTTGAGCTGTAGTACCAACAACAAAAAAAAGTATAATACTACTCTGTTGAAAGCAGGGGTTGCCAATAAAATCTGAAATTACCACTATATGTATGTATGCTGGAATTATAATTTTGAAACTTAAAGGAAGCTCACAGTTAGAGGACAATTTTTGAATTGTTTGTGGGTGTTTTAAGACATCCATTTCAAGGTCACAGGGTCCCTGCAAATTGTGGGCATTCGTAAACTTCAATCCCTATCAATGATTGTGGGTCTATCAATAATTTAAAACTCAGAACCAAATGATTTTGAATTCGAGTCTATTTGCACTCCATTATTTTGGCCCTCAACTTTTCCTTAGTTAATTCATCAGCATCCTCCTCAAAGATCTCATTTATGGTATTAAAGACAACTAAACAAGGAGAGATGCTAATGGAGAGTGTGCATACATACCTTGGGACATCTTTTGGTAGCATTCTGGATTTGAGGACAAGAGCTTAAGCATAATGGTGATTGTTGAAATGGTGCTCCCAAATGCAGCATGAAGCAACAATGAAATGTTGTCCAAGATCTCTTTGTCTGTTAGTGGGTTCCCTCTTTCATCTTTGAAGTTTAAGAAAACAGAGAGCAGATCCAGGTTACCTGAATTAAGACCACTTCTTCTCCTTTCTATTACAGAAGATAGAATTTTATCCACCTCCAACCGTGCCTTAAGCGCCTTGTGAAAGCTCGTTCCGGGAAAATTCACTGGAACAGACAAAGTTCCCGCAAGAACAGTGTCGAAAAGCCTATCAAGATGTTCCTGTTCATGCTTGTCAGTTATGCCGAAAAACAAGCTGCTTGAAATGGAAAACAGAAGGTGCCTCACCAGAGGAAGTACTTTCACTTCATCTTTTCCTTTCCATTGTCTGTTGATCTTATCTTGAATGACTGTATTAATTTGAGACAAATAATTCTGCAATGCTACGGGATCCAGTGATCCTGAAAGAGCATTACGCAGAATCCTGTGCTCTTCACCACTTTTGCTAGAAACAGAATCTTTCCCCATAAGTTTCAGGAAAGAAGCGGGCCATGAATTTGTCAACAGCTTATTCTCATTGGACAGTATGAAGCGATTTCCAGAGGATCCTGAGACTACTACTGTGGGATGCCCAATTAATGAAGTCTTGAAAACGTGCCCGAATTTGTTCACCCTTTTATCGAAAAACTCTTGGGCTTTATTTGATCGAAGTGCCCACAAGAACTGCAACGTTTCTCCAATCAAAGGGAAACCTAAACTTCCAGGGGGAAGCCCATGACATGGTTTGCGTTTCAAATTGAACAAAAGGATGAGAATCCCAACAGGCACAGCAAAAGCTGTGAAGATAAAGGAAAGAGTAGGAGGAGAAAATATCAGTTCCATAACTTGCTTGGATTTACCAACTCTGTTTATCAGAAAATGATCCGGCAACGAAGAATTTATTGGGAAACTATATAACCTCTCATTTGGCTGAGCTTCCAGACAGCTTTCTGCACATGTTGTTTGTGCGTTTCTTAGAGAAGAATCTCTTGAAATTTGATCCACCTGAGAGAATTCTAGGTTGACGTGTGGGAAGATGACAAGACTGTGAAATCTTAAAAAATAGAGGATAAGAGATAAAAGTGGATTACCTTTGTGATCGATCTAAGAGAGTAAATGATAAATTTTACATGGTCTATAGAACATACCATGGTACTAGAGTAGTAGTTCTTTTGCAGAAAATTATACAATTAGAGATTTAATTAGTGTATCGAAAGTAATTTTATTCAGTTTTAGTTAATTTATGAAAATAATGTTGTATAAAATTTAAGGTAAGTTGTGCGCATCTCCGGAGTCCTGGCTCGTCCACTATTCTATTGAGGGGATCGAGGGGGGAGCGGGCGGGGACACCCTGGGTTAACAATAACTAAATTTAAGATAAGAGTTATAATTAAATTTAAATTTTAATAAAAATTAATGATAAAACTTTTTGTTTTTATAAAAATAGTTGAATTATAGTAAAAATTATCAGTAAACAATTTTTTCATAAAAATAATTTATAATTTAATAATAAAATAATCTAACAAACAAATGACTCTTTTTTGAGAAAGAAATGTAATAGTTTAGTTGAGACTACAGTTTGTGTTCCTCCTTTTGATTCTTTGTCCTCTTGATTCCTTGTCCTCTCGCAAGGAAAACAACTTACCCTCCTTTTGCATTCAGGGGACCTTTCTAATCCTATCCAAATGGGATTTGATTTGGAAAAAATATTGTAAAGCCAAATTCAAAACAAAGTTCTCTAAAGCTTTTTGGATTTAAACCACCATAGGTGGTGGTCTTGTTCTTTGTTGGAATCTAGCTTTGATAATTGTGGTCTCGCTGCATGTGGTGTTGTGGCTTATTGTAGTGTTATGACTTTTGGACTTTCATGTTGTTTTAGGTTGTAGTAGGGTGGTTTTCTCACTTCTTTGTATCGGTTTAGCCCTTCTAGTTCATAGCTCCGATCAAAAGTGTTTTCCATAATAAAAAATAAATGGGTCATCTAAATTTAAAATCTTTACTGATTTATAAAAAATAATATGATATAGAAGTCTTAAAAAATTCAATGTAGAAAAAACATGCTTTAATAAGAAAACTTTTCAGAGCAATGCAACAAAGGAGTATCAAATGATGTTAGGGCTTGTTATGAGCACATGGTTGACTGTTAATGGCAACACCCATGACAACAATCATTGTGACTATAGGTCTAGGGGGTGTTGGTCTTGACATGCCTTTAGCTTTTTCGAAAGGTAACTCATTTGTTTTTGAATTTGATCTCCATAATTTTGAAGTTCTAGCAAGAATAATTAGTACAACCACAATTAAACTCCCTAATCTCATTTTGAAAAATAATTGAATATGGCACCCAAAGTTAACTTCAACTATGACTCTCAAAGGAAAAACACCCTAGCTTTTTATAAGAAAATTTTAGTCCAAAAGTTTATAGGTCTTTGGTGAAGATCCAAAACCATGAGTGATTGGAATAATCTCCACTACAAGCCCTTATTGAGGAGAAAAATGGGCATTTGGTTTTGTAGAAGAGGATTCTATGTGTTCATGTAAAAGAAGAAAACAATATGATTTTTAGTAGTGGCTCATGCATTTTATGAGGGAAAATATATTGAAGTTGAATCCAAGTGAAAATATACCCAATGCAATACTTGTTTGGGTGAAACTTCCTAATCTCCCTTTGATTTTTTAGGATAAAAAATATTTAATTACCATTGGAAACACTTTAGGCCACTTTATTGATAGGCTTAACTAGAAAGACGATTTTGCATTTACTCAGATTTGCATGGAAGTCAATTTAGAGAAGGGTCACATTAAAGCCATTGAACTAAATCTAGATGGATGGTCACATATACAAGATCTTGACTATGACTGATTGCACTTCAAATGTAACTAATGCCATGAGTATGGTCACTTTGCTAAGGAGTGTAAAAAATAATAAATTGTGCCTCAAGCACCCCAAAACACTCGACATGTCTTCTTCACATTAGAAATTTCCAACAAAAGAATGGTCAATATAATAAATGTATCAAACAAGGACAAAAGAATTATTATTTTAAGAATATTTGAAATAAATTAGGAGGAATTATTTAATTCCTTTGGAAGAATAAATACATAATCATGTTCAAGTTAGTCCCAAGAGCAGTGCGAAGGGAGGTAAGACACCACATCCCTTTTGAGGGAGAGAGAATAATAAGTCGAGTTGAAATTGGTTTAAAAGAGAAGCAAAATGAGACATAACTGTAGACACATAAAATTGACCTAGGCCTACAAACTTTATTTTCTCCATATTTCTTCTTAACATAATTAAAATATTTAATTATGTCCTATAGTCCAAATTTGACTATTAATTAAATAATTCTCAAAAATTTAATTAATTTATATCTTTTATTCCTCTTGACTATTTAAATAAATAAATTATATATATATTTTTTAAATACGTCACTAATGTCTTATGTCTCTCTATAATTAAATAAATTCCTAAATTTATTTAATTATTATTTGTCTACCATTTCCTCCTCATTATTTATTTATTTAAATACGCCATTAATTCCGTATGTTCTCTTATAATTAAATAAATTCCTATGATTTATTTAATTATTGTCCACTGCTTCATTTTCTCCATAATTAAATAATTATTATTAATTATTTAATTATCTTATTGACTTTTCTTCTAGTTTTAAATAAAGTCATTTATTTAAAATTCCCCCACTTTCCTATTATCCCACCAAGTAGATAATTTGAAATAATTATTTAAGTTGTCACATGACCCCACCACTTTTGAATTAAATTAATTTTTAATTCAAAAGGTCAACATCACTTCTTAAATCAAATAATTTTAAATTATTATTTTATTTTTTAGTAGTCTCTTTTTCCATGCCCAATATCTCCTTGTTACATGCATTCTTGACCTTTGATTTGATTTTCCTAAAATCAAATCTCAGCCCTCCATTTCAAATTTTATCCTAATTTTTCCCTAACCCTAATTGTTGGTTGTCACATGCAATTTCAACCTTTGATCTTAGGGCACGATCTTTCAAATTTCAATCCTAGCCATTCACCCAAAATTGGCTTTTTCATATAAGGCAATGTCAACCTCATTTGGGGACTTTTTTTCATCTCCTGACTTCATCACTTCATCATCTCACACTTCGTGCTTCAGAATTTAGGTTTCCACACTTCTTCATGCTTGTAGAAATCCGAGTACACTTGCATTTTAGATCAAATTCTTCAATATTTGCATAGGTCTTGTCATAGGTCATAGTTGCTCACAAAAATTTGAGGGAAAACATCATTTTACATCAAATGGAGAAGGACAATGAAGGTCAATCATGGAGGGCATGAAGGCTGTTTGGTGAAATTAGTCTTTTCTTTATGTTATTTTTACTCCATTGTACTTCATTGTTTAGCTAGGGTTTACTTTCTACATTTTATTTTATGCTAACCTAACTTTTCACCTTAGTTACAATAACAACTAAAAATAAGTATTCAATTATTTTTATGCATCCTCATATGGTCGAGGAAGTGGTTAACTTAGTCACTTCTTTGACATGTTTAGCTCTAAGAAGTGTTTTGGATGTTATTTCATTCAAAGCCTTGGCTTGTTTACTTTATGATCTTCATTGTTTTCTAAATTAGTAGTTTAAGAAGGTTAAGGATGAAGACAAGAACCTTGATTCATTTCTTTAAATTTAACAATTTAAAAATCATAAATAAATAAATCATTTATTCTCTAAAAAACACCAAATATTTTAATATATCTCCAATTCTTAACTTTTATTTTCTAAATCCAACCTAAAATATTAACTTTGTAATATATTTTCATACTCTTCTTTTCAATTATTCCATAACTCTACATTATAAAAATAAATAAAATAAAAATTCCTAACTCTTCAATACAAACCAACCTCTTGATTCCACAAACAGCTTGACAGACACCTAATGTAATAAATGAAAGATTCAACCACTTCCACTACTCTTTATTTATAAATATTCTAAATGTAGGCATTTGTACCTCGAGATTTAGAAAGAAAGAAACAAAACCCTTGGAAATAGCTTATCCTTCGATATATTATAAGAAGTCTATTAACGAATAATTTGCTTAATGCACGTGAAGAGGTGGTAAACTGTCCCTCCCACCAAATTATGTGGGCCTTATTTCAATAATTTTATACTAGCTTTAATAATTATAGTATTTTTACTTGAACATAGTGACAAAGTGTTAGTCCCCACTTCAAGATGACTCGCTTCTCCTTTCAATAGAGTATTGAAGGTTTGGCACATTGTGTCTCGAAAACTTACATTGTATGTAATTAGTTTTCTATGTTTTATTAACATGATGAAATTGTCTCATTCATCTTATGAGCTCTCATTGGTCTTTTCTTTTTTTAAAGTCTTGGAAAGGAATTTTTTTTTAAAATCTTGAAGGGATCATCTTCAATTATTCAAGATCTTTAATATTTAAGTTAATTTTTTCTTCTACAACTAATCATACTTACGTTGTTCATTTCAGAGGTGGTCTTTGAGGAGTTGAATCATTATTTTTAGTCACAAACTATCTATTGTGTTTTGGTTGCTATACATTTAATTCTCCAATGTAAGTTAAACTATCTAAGATGAATTTAAGTCTTTGGAAAACAAATAGAATGACATCAAGAGGATGAAAAGATGTTTTCCACTCTAGATGTCATCGTCTAGACTAAGAGGCATTAAACCCACCAATTTCTTTTATATTAATAGTATTTTAATGATTGTGACAATCAATTTGACCTAAGCAACAAATTACTAGTGATTGATGAATTCAACTAGCAAGATGAAAGTTTAAAGTTTTTCATAGTTTGAATAAACTAAGAAGTTTTTTTCATAGTTTTGATACCCAAGACAAACCTCAAATGGATTTTGTCTTGTAGAACTATGGAGTGCATGGTTGTAGTTATGTTGGACATAGGGTAGACTCTCATCCCATGTGTCAGGATGAATTGAATGATAAATTTGTAAGATGTGAATGATCATTTGATTTACCTGTTACTAATTTTTGCTTCTCACATAAATTAGCGAAGTTTTAATGGACAATTGATTCATGGGTATAAAAAATATTGATGTTTTGACATCCTTTGAACATTTACTTTCTAAGTGAAGGGTTTTATAAGAACTAATTTACCAAAATTATCCAACAGCTTCAGTGAAATTGTTGAACAATCCAAACGAAGCAACAAATAGACTTCATTTAGAAAATACACATTTAGAGGATATTATGTAAAATTGAATTATTCTTTTGCAATGAGTGTTACTGTTGTTTATCAGAAAGGAATTGAAAGTTCTGTAGCAGAAATGCAAAAACTATTACTTCATTTTGATTACAAAACATGTGCTTAGGACAAATTCATTTTAATTTATTTCAGATTATGTAATTGAGAACAAGTTCAAACTAATACACAACTCATTACATACCTTGAAATAACTAATTTATTAAAAGTAGTGTTCCTGTAATCCCACACAAGCCATGGGTTTGACTAAGTTGATTTAATTCAACAATAAGTGTAAATCATACATCTAAAGATCAACTAAAAGAAGAAAGACACATAAGAGGAGGTCATGTCCATCATTGCCTTAAGGGCTGGTGAAGGGTTGACTCTTTAGCCTCCATCTTGATCTTTAGTATCTTCAGTCTTTAGCTCCCTTGCTCTTGAAGTTCCAGATGCACCTGCAATTGATTGAGAGTTTTGTTAGAGCTCAGGGCATGAGATCCAATTACAAGCTTTATCAACAAATATATGATTTGCAGTTTTATCAAATTAAATCAACTAAGTCATTATCTTGGAGATAAATGAAAAGTGCCAGATCAAATCAATAGAAATTGTCAAATTTATTGTTTTTCTATCTTATTTACTTTATGTGCAGATACAAGAAAAGTATTATTGTTGCTTTGTTTAGTCAAATTATAGCATGTGGGTTAAAATGTGGCTCCCACAAGGGTTGAGCTTGATGTGCTAAATTATCAAATAATCAGCTCAATTGAGCTTATTTAAGAGGGAAATGCAATGTTTAGAGCCATTATATCAATAGGATAATAGAATGATAGTGAATAGACATACATATTAAGTTCACAAAGCATATCTTTAAGGAACTACAAAAGCTAAAAATCAATTGGTTTTCCTTGATGCATAGAGATGGAGGACAACCATGATTACTTCACGGTCACATTGCAAAAAAGTATACAATGTCAAGTGTCATGTACAAGAAAGGTTATAGGAATGAAGTATAGTGATTGTTGTTTACAATGCAAGACAGAAATAAAATGACACTTTTATTTTGTTGTCCTAGATTGTATAGGGTATGCAAAGTTCAAAATAACAATAGTGTTGTAAATTAAATTCATTTTTGGAATGTATTGTCTGCAAATACAAGTGGATACTATTTTAAATCAATGAAAGACAACAAACTATTATTTGCAGTACCTTTGTATCATGGAAAGATATATACTATGATTAAAGGCATTCATACAATATCCTTTTAACACAAAAAATTTGAAGCTTAGGAAATACTCAAAAGAATAAGAAGACCTTACATATGTCATCTTTTTTAGAGCAATGAAATTACATCTATAGAGAATTGATTATAATGTTATCTATGAAGTGATGTACATAAGGAGTTCACAGCATTTAATATCAAAAGTTTTGTTTTGTTTTTTGCTCAGAGGTCACACCACATAATACAAAGAGGTTGATTTGACCCATTTTTCATTAAGATGATAAAATTATCATAGTCATAAAGCTCTACATCAATGACAAAGATATTACAGTCATGCTAAGTGATAGAGATTTCATCAATGATAAGTGCAAATCACTAAGGGCATCACTTTCAAAAGCAAGTCATATTTATATTCCTATAGTTGTCCATAATGAGTTTAAAAGTGAATAAAGGAGAGGTCATCATCCTAGAAGACAACGAAATGAAAGGAAACATGAGGTTTCTATTTCAAGGTGCTACTATAGAATGCAAGTATGATGCAATGAAAAATGCCTAGATTGAGTAAAAGCAAACCCATGGCCATTCATGGAGGGTTTTTTCACCAAAGAGAAGAAAGGAAAAATGTTCAGATCAAATGGAGCTATTTAAGATTTTTCCCCATGGAATGAGAAAATATCAAATATATCTTTCATTTGCAAGGAAATAAAAATGCAGAGCCATGGCCACGATCTTTATAAAAGCACTCCAACATTGTGTTTAAAAGAGTTTGAAATGGGTTTCATCATAGCGGTCTAGAAGACTATTTATTTTTTTGTGGATTTAAAATATAGAGATTAAAGTGAAGAAGTCAATTTAAAAACTCACCCAGATTTCTGTATAAAGAGAGGCTTTTCAAAACCTGAGGGCTTCCTTTCTATTTTTTCAAAAAGGCTCAGACAAAGTTATCAATGGTGGCCAAGCAAGAAGAAACCAGTAGAAATAAAGTTCACGAAGAAAACATCAAAATTTATTCATGTCTGTGGCTAATTTTTTTACAAAAGCTTTCAAAATGCACAAGAATCTTTCAAATCCTAAGCAAAATGATACTTACCATGCATTTTCTACATTAAATCCTTCAGAATCTACAACAAAATGACATTGAAGATAGGGATTTCAAGTCAAAAGCTCGAGCTAGGGTTTTCCCCATGGTAGTGGTGCTTCCTCAAGCAACAAGTGAAATAAAATGAAATGAATATCTTTCATTCATTTTAGGGCTTTGAAAACCTTAGATAAAGGTAGCTCAATGGGTAAGGACATTTTTTCCTTAAGTTTTTATTTAAAACTTCATTCATTTTGTCTAGGTCATGGATTTTACGCCATGCGATTTTATTTTTGAATAGTCATTTAAATATTTCATAAAGATTTAAAACTTAGTCACTAAGTTCTTTAAATTTGGCTTTAGCAAAAGTCTTTATTTTTGCATTTAAAATCAATATTGTAAAACATTTATTTAAAGTGATGACTCTAAATCACTTTTAATAAATGTTATTATGAATGCAAAATAAAGATATCTTTCAAATGCAATTTCAAATGATGAGCTTAAATATTTTTTCTTAAATCTTTGGAATGGTTGGAGAAATCAATGCCAACATGTGGAGTAAAATCAGGAGTTTGGAGCACCAAATCAAGAGGTCAGTTTTAGTTAAGAGTTCAAATTGATGGAGCTTCAATCAAGGAGAAATTTGAGACATATAACACTCTATTTCATACAACTTTACAACCCTATTTTGGAGGGGTTTTCAGTTGTATATGACAAATGAAGTTGTTTTGAGATTGACAACTCTTTATGCATTCTTGGAGGAGTTCTCTTTCAGTTACATGCTTGATTTGAGGGAGAGGATGGACAACACATCATTTCTTGGAGCCAAAATTCAAAAAATTTATTCTTGGAGCCTTTTCTATAAGTCTTTCTCTTCTCTCATTTATTTTTTCTAGTTCTAAGTTTGGTGGCTATTGTGGCAGATTATTCATTCTTTGTAACTCATTTCTTATGAGTTCTACAGATTTGTAATGCAAGTATCTCCTATTTTTCAATAAAAGCTTGTTTCCTCCTCAATGATTCTTGGTTATTAGTGTTGACTGCGATTTATATGATAAAAAATTGTGTTTCCCTTTATTTTTATCAGAGTCCTTCAATATTAAATGCAAACAGTGGCATGTTATAGTGCGGATTTGTGAATGTGTTTTCATTTTGTTGGATCAAAAATTATGAAAGAATTATTGTTTTCCTTTTATGAACATCAGAAAAGTCAAAGCCTTTCATAGGAATCTTTTTTGCAAGCATGTGTAGCTGAGTTGTGAGATAGTATAGCTTCTTTTGTCGAGTCATCTTGCGAGATAGTCAAGAAAATTCAAGTCATTTTTCAGTTGGTGAATCACCTCATAGTTTAGTTTTCAATTTTTGCATCATCCTTCTTACCCTTTTCCAATCTAAATCAGTAGTATTTAAAGAAATATTAAAAGGGAGCCAACCCATAATCTAAAGGTCTACCCTCATTATATGATACCCACAGCCTAAGAGTAGTCCCAAGTTACACATGATTTAGGATTTTTTCAACTTATCTTCAGGTGCAAATCCCCGTGTTAACAATTTTGGCACACCCAATGGGACATTGAACTGATTCATCAATTTAAAAAGGGCTTCATTTTGCTGGTATTATGTTGTGAGTAGTAGTTTTCCAACCTTCAAGAAGGAAAAGTTTTCACACTTGGTGACTCCATTGTTTTGGTTTCAGTAGTTTCAGTGAATGAGCACATGAGAAGTTATCAAACCAGATGAAGTGCAAAACCTATTGAATATTTAGAACTACCATCAAGAAGTACCAGAGTTATTAGGAGGGCAACAAGCCTTATTTCAACCATCAGGAATCCTTTGTTTTCTAATTCTGCAGTACAAATATCATCAAGTTCTACTATTTCTAGTAGTTCTTCAAGCAGTATTAGTTCTCCATTACTTAGTATGGCTCATCCACCACCACCTAGGAATCCTCCCTTTGTCTCATTTGATCAAGGAAGCCCCTTGAATTTAGCCCAGCATAATGACATTCCAACAACAACCCTTAAGAGCTTACCATTTTTTATTGGGTAAGATCATACAACAACCATTGAGCACATTCGAGATGTGGCTTCATTGTGCGGATTACATCATATTACCAAACAAGATATTGCAGTAAGGCTCTCGGAAGCCTCTCTCAAGGGTAAAGCCCTCCAATGGTTCAAAGGTCTACCTATAAACCTAGTTACAACATGGGACTAGGCTGGAGAGCAGCTGAATAAGTCGTTCAAAAACAAATAAAACCATCTCTCACTGGTGGAGCAACTCACTACCATCAAAAGAGCTTCACATGAACACTTGGTGGAATTTAACTACTATTTCAAGAAAACTCGGAATAGGATTCTAGCCTTGGTAAAGCCTTCTAATGATTATGCATTTTTGTTTTACCTAAAAGATTTTAATAGTGATATTTCACTTACAATACAATCTATGGGTGGAGATTCATTACCAACAACATTTGATGTTGCTATTAGAGCTGAAAATAGTTTAATTTAGGCTGGGAAGTTAGTACCTAGGTTTCCAATGCCATATTTTGCTGATATACAACCAATTGTCCTAGTGTTACCATCTACTGTAGTTGTTGTTCCTTAATTTCCATCTTTTAATACCCAAGTTGCAGCTCAAGAGCATCCTGTTCCCAACCAATTCCAAGAACTAATAAGCATAAAATAACAAAATGACAAGGGTATGTGTAGGATCATCATTGAAAAAATAGGCCCTTAAGTGGTGAAAATTTTAGAAAAATTAGAGGGTGCTGCCACAATAATGGGTTATACTTTTTGGGACATCCTAATTTTTCCTTGAAATCACATATTTTTAGAAAATACAATGATTTAAGACTTTAAAGGTTCCATTTAAAATATTTTAATTAAAGAGGGATTGATCAAACCCCCTTAGATCAAACCCCCTTAGATAGAACCTTGTTAGATTTAAACCATACCTATAATCGAGTCTCCTACACCTATCAAAATGCTGATAAAAAACCACTTTTGATTTACCTTTTGGGTGATCAAATGAATTCATTTAAAATTTATGTTTTGTAATCATGTAGCCCTTATTATAAGATTCTCAAAAAGTATAATTTTAAATAAGTTTCATTTGATTATTATATTTATTTTTTATTTCTTGTGAATGTAGGATTTTCAATGAAAATCAAGTTCTTTGTTTCACACATATGAAAAAATAGAAAAATAAAGAAAAAAATTCTAAAAAATACATGTGCACTAGGTATTGATGTCCTTATTCCAACAAAAAAAGAATAAGTTAATTCAAATGAATGCAAAAAAGTTATGTGGACTGAAGTACACCTCTGTCCAAATTATAATTACTCTGACTTGGAAAATTAATTAAAAATAAATTATGTAACAAAAAATTATTAAAAAATATCCATGCACTAGAAATTGGTGTGAAAAAATTGCATTTTAAAAATTAGAATTGTATCCTGTCTATAAAAAAAGTTATGTGGTCTGAAGTAAACATCACTTTTTAAAAATGTTGATTAATAGAAAAAATAAATTATTAAAAATTACATAAAATGATTAACAATTTATTTTTTGAATATAATTAGAATCTACACAAAAGATCTAATAAATAACTAGTTTAATTCAACTTCAAATTCTTAATGGTTTAGCTGCTATAGGTGTAAGAAAGTGAATATCTGGTGAAAAATCTTGATTTTAATGTCAAATTTGGCCAAAAATTGTAACCCATTATTGTGGGATCACCCTAGAGTTAGGCAACTTGATGTAAAAACTTGAATAAGTTATCTATATTATTTCAAAAAATATGTAAGAATAGAATCTGTAGAAAATTGAATGTAGTTTCTAAACTATAATGTTTATTTAAAAAAAAAAAAATATATTTGGTGAAAAATTGAAATTTCAATGCAATAGTACTTAAATTTCAGGGAAAAAATAAGTAGGTGTCTGTCTAATCACCCTAACCACAATAAAATGATAATATTTTTTTTATAATATTTTAGATATAAGTAGAGGATTCATGCTCCAATGTGGTGCATATATTTTTGCATTTTTTTTCCAAGTAAATAATTAATTATGATTTTTTTATTACAACATTTAAAAAATATAAAAACGCGTATGTCTAACCACCTTAACTTGGTCAAAACTTCATGATTTTTTATTTTTAATCCTATAGTATGCAAAACATAGAATGTGACACATGTTTCAAATTCAAAAAATGTGATATCGTTGGAAAGCTATAGATGTTTTTCAATTAGCCTATCAATCAGGACTTTAGTCATAATTCAAATAGAAAATGAATAATAATTATTTATTAAATTAAAAGTAAAGCATAATTTATACTGGTGGAAAGCTGAGAATCTCCTTTAGAAACCCCTTTCGTTTCATCAATTTTGGGTAAAAAGAAGGTCGTTAGCCACATGGGCCATCATATCACTTACATATTGCCACTTTTTGGCCCATCATGATCCTACACATACCCACAACATATAGAAAATATTACAGTACTTTGGTAATTAGCTAGTCAATATTAAAAAGTAGCAATATCAACCACCTTACCAAGCTCCCTTCCAATCAAATCCTCAAGTTTAAAGGAGGAATTTTAATCAAAGGCCTTTCTAGCCTTATAGTCCCAATACCCCTAGTTCTTCTAAAGAGGTAATACTAGTGTAAAATAACATGGAAGCTGATTACGAATGGTGTTTCCCATGTAATTAGCCACATAACCAGTCTACTTGTTGTAATGGTATTTTGAATCAAGCATTAATGGTGCAAAGTAGTGTTGTTGTTCCAAAAAAATCATCTCAGGAGGCTCACGAACAACAGTCTACTCATGTAGAACAATGAAATCCAGATGTCACCTTCATGAATTGGAAAGGTGAGGAGTTTTGTGGGGTCAATAATGAACAAAATCAGTCAAGTGATCCTATAGCAGCCAATACAAGGAGTAAGGAAAGGGCCATGGACCTGGGGCAACAAACTATGATGGGAAAAGATTAGCCTAAATCAAAAGTTCAATCAGTATAGATACAAAAGGATGTTACTATTCTTAAAGGATAGTAGAAGGTTAGTACTGGTAACTTTAATATATTAGATCATATGAAGAAAACACATGTTAGTGTTTCCATGAGGGATTCTTTGGCTCTTCCTAGGAAAAAAGATCTATTACACGAGTCTCTATTAAAGTTTTCTTTATCTAACGATGTGTCTAATCAACAAACTTCTAAGGTTGTTTTTACAAATGATTCTCAAGAAGAGAAAGAACAACATACTAAGGTATTTAAGCCACCCAAATTTTATGTAACTCTGATTGTTGGCCAACATTTAGTACACAATTGTATGATTGTCTCAGGGGCCAGTAGTTTTGTAATGCCCAAACAAATCGTGGATAAGATGGAAATAGAGTACGAGCCATTCGAAAAAGGGGTAGTTCAACTTGATGGTACTGTTGTTAAAACAGTAGGAGTCATTAAGAATCTGAGTCTCACATTCAACACATGTCCAAACTTCTCAATACCTCAGGACATTTATGTCATAGAGTTGCCTCCATATTTTTCTATATGTCTAGATCACGAGATTTTACTGTTAAGATTGGAGGATACTTGTCCTCTAATTGGTCTCATATGCTCTTTAGGACCAGGTATGGCACCAAGGTCACTATCAAATCATAACCTATTTCTATGGACCATATTGGACCATATAATGCAAGTGTTATTAATGCAACAACTGGTATTAATTGTGCTCCTATGATCAAGAAGACATTCTTGCAGCTAAAGAGACTAGTACACAAATTGAGGATATCCTAGATGTCCTTTTAGATCAGTGGGCATCTAAGAATGCTCATAATTCCTAGAATGAATAGTATAAGGAGGTAAATTTGGGAGTTTATTTGATGTATGAGTCTATTCTATCATGCCTAATCTTGTGAAGAATGTTGAACAACAGTCTAATCAACAAGTTAATGAGGTATGGAAGATGTATTTTGATGGATCAAGGAATAAAAATGGTGCTGGAAATGGCTGCATGCTTATGTCTCCTACTGGTGACAAGTATTACTCTACATTCAGGTTCACATTCAGCTGCACCAATAATACAAATGAGTATGAAGCTTTGATTCATGGTCTCTAGTGGGCAAAAAAGAAAGGTATTTGTTGTTTACAAGTTTTTGGTGATATAGAGTTGATTGTCAATGAAGTGAGAGGCCTCCATACTACTAAAAATGATCTTCTAAAGTCTTATAAGCATAGAGTATGGGATTTTATTGAAGATTTTTAGGATTTTAATTTTCTATCTATTCCCAAAACTAAAAATAAACATGTTGATAGACTAGTAGCCATAGGTGCTCAATATGATATTCCTAATGATATCAACAATTCTAAAGAACAACAATATGCTAAAGTGATTGCTAGATCTTCTGTTCCTAAACAATAATGAGCATTGGAAAGTCTTTGACAGTGATCAATAGATCATAAAATTCTTGAGAGAAGAAGTAGAATTTCCCAATGATAATCAAGAGAAACTCAGACAATAGTATGAGGATTAGATCATACAGCTGAAAAACAACAAACTGCCCAAAGGCTTGGTTACATTGGAGTCTATTTTCAATATAGATGATCAAGTTAGAAAAGTAAAAGCCATCTTGCATATTAAAGAAGATAATTATGAAGGTATTGATATATTCAAAGATAAGCTTTGAAAGCTTGGTAAGGTATGCACATTAGAAGAAAGACATGCATTTGTTTTACTTTGTCAATAGTTTAGTTACATTTTTGCATGGGAATATTTAGATCTGAAAGGTTTTGATCCTTCTATTACCTAGCATACCATTGAGCTTGAGCCTAATGCCAAGCCTGTAAGACAAAATAGAGGCCCCTTAATCCCAAGCTTGAGCCCCCCATGATTAAAGAGTTAAATAATATCATTGAGAGCAACATTATCTTTCCAATTAAACATACCTCTTGGGTATCCAATCTTGTTCCTATGAGAAAGAAAAATGGTGAAATCAAACTTTTTGTTAATTTCAGAGACCTTAATAGAGCTTCCCTGAAAGATTGTCACCCTTTACCTTCTATGGAACAAATTCTTCAAGTTGTTTTAGGTTCTAAGAGGTTCTCATTATTAGATGGCTTCTCAGGATATAATCAGATCCTAGTTAAGGAAGAAGATCAGTTTAAGACAACATTTACAACTAAATGGGGCACAATGGCTTACAAAAGAATGCCATTTGGTTTGTCAAATGATGGAGCTACTTTTCAGAAAGCTATGGACAAGGATTTAAAAGGTTTAATGTATAAGATTGTACTAGTTTATTTGGATGACATAAAGTCTGTTTTCTCAAAAAATCCAAATGAGTACTTTGATCACTTGAAAAAGATCTTTGAAAGATGTAGAGAGTTTGGTATCTCTCTCAACCCAAAGATGCATGTGTTTTCTATCCATGAAGGTAAGTTGTTGGGATATATTGTATCGAAACATGGCATCATGATAGATCTGGAGAGAGTAAGTGCCATTCTTTCTCTTCCTTTACCAGCACACAAAACGAGGTTGCAAAGTTTCTTGGGTAGAATCAACTTTGTTAGAAGATTTATTCTAGATGTTGTTGAGTTATTAGTGCCTCTTACTTTGATGTTAAAGAAAAATGTTTCCTTCAGCTAGAATAAAGAAGGAAAAATGATCTTTCAGCTCATCAAAGAAGCACTTGCAGCTGCTCCTACTCTATTAAACCCAGATTTCTCAAAATATTTTATATTGTATGCATATGGGAATATTGATAGTATTGCAGCTATGCTAGTTTAGGAGAATGATCATGGTTTAGAAAAACCTTTAGCTTTTTTCAATCAAATCCTCAAAGATTATGAGCTTAATTATTCCTTTGTTGAAAATAATGTCCTCACTATTATCAAAAGTTTAAAAAAAATTAGACATATGCTTTCTAACAATAAGATTAAATTGTTGGTTGCTCACCCTCCAGTTAAGGAATTTTTGCTGAATAAATATTTGAATAGTAAAAGAGCTGGTTGGGTGACTAAAGTGATGGAATATGACCTTGAGATAAAGGTCAACAAGCTGGTAAGAGGTAAAGGTCTCTATGAACATCTTATAGAGAATAGTAACAATAGTATAGGAGAAGAAGAAAATGTTGTTTTAGCTCATCAGGATGAAGAACAAATTGCTGCACCTATTTCTTCTATAGGTTGGGTGAAAGAAATGGAACATTTCTTGTTAACCACCAAGTGTCCTCCTGGTTTGAGTATATAAAAAAGAAGGTACTATAGGCTGTAGTAAATACCTTATGTACTTTTGAATGGTTTGTTTTTTAGAATATATTTTCATGGTGTTCTATTAAGATGCAAAGAAGTTGATCAACTTTACAAATTTTTACATGAGTTTCATGAAGCATCAACTGGTGGTCATTTCTTACCAAGAGCTACAGATCTTAAGATAATGAAAGGAGGCTATTATTGGCCTAATTTATTCAAAGATGCCCATTCATGGGTGAGGAAATGTAAGGAGTGTGCCATATTTGTAGGAAAAGAGAAGTTGATAGCCCTTCCATTGTAGCCAATTCAGATTGAACAACCCTTTATGAAATGGGTTTGGATTTCATTGGAGTCATAAATCCACCTTCAAGTGCAAGCCACAAGTGGGTGCTCATAGCCACTGATTACTTTTCAAAATGGATTGAAGTTTTAACACTTAAAGAGGCTAATGAGACAATGGTTTTGAACTTTTATGAAGAGCTGACAACCAGGTTTGGAGTTCCCGAATCAATAGTTTCAGATAATGCACTTTATTTTATAGGAACTAAGATATATGATTGGGCTAGTAGAAATGATGTTTACTTGAATACTTCTTCTAACTACTATCCTCAAGGAAATGGAAAGGCTGAGTCTAAAAATAAGAATCTTCTCATGGTTATCAACAAGACTATGGAAGGAAATCATTGAGCTTGGCATACCAAGGTGAAATCAACCTTTTGAGCTAATATAATTACACCAAAAAGGTCAAAAAGACTATCACCATACATTCTTGTGTATGGAAAAGAGGCAAGACGACCTATATCTCTGGAGCTTCCAACCCTTATTCTAGTTAATCAGCTTGACATGATTAAAGAAGAGCCTATTACAACAAGATTGGCTCTGTTGATTGAACTAGAGGAGATTAGAGTTGAAGCAATGAAGAAGATTGAGCAACACCAAGCTCAAGTAAAGAGGTCATTTGATAAGAAAACATCCCCAAGAGTATTCCAAGAAGGTGACATAGTGATGAAGTGGGATGAACTTAAAAGAAAACCTAGAAAGCACTCCAAGTTTGATGCATTTTGGACTGGGCCTTACATTATAACTAAGTAGAAACAACATAATGCCTTCCAATTATCTAAGTTTGATGGTGAAGTGGAGCCAATCCTAGTGAATGGGATTAACCTCAAGCATTGCTTTTGAGGTATGATCTAAATCTGTACATATTTGAGTGCAGTCTAAGTATCAAATAAGTGTTGGTGCACATAGATTAGTTGTTTCTTTCCCTGAGTGTTGTTTTGCATAGTTGGATAGTTTACTTTAAGTTTTGCTGGGGAGAAATAAGGAAAACCTTGCTATTAATTTATTATAGTTCAATCACATAGACATCTCTCATTCATAACATGGAATGGGGAATTCAATGTGATGAACAACACATGTTTAATCAATGGAACTATAATCAGTTAAAGAAAATTATCAAATAGTTACAACAATGTGAATGAACTTTGTACCAAGTTTTGAGTCAGAAAAAGGAAAAAATGGACTCCATACCCAATGGATAAGCAAGGAAACTAGCCTAATTTTTTTACTAGGCAAACACCCCTAAGAGGTCCCCAAAAATGTTACTAATTTTTGCTTCCCGTAGAAATTAGTGAAGTTTTAATGGAAAATTGATTCATGGGTATAAAAAATATTGATGGTTTGACATCCTTTGAACATTTACTTTCTAAGTGAAGGGTTTTATAAGAACTAATTCACTAGAATTGTCCAACAATTTTAATGAAATTGTTGAACAATCCAAAAAAAGAATCAAACAAACTTCATTTAGAAAATAAACATTCAAAGGATATTATTTAAAACCTAATTATTCTTCTGCAATGAGTGTTACTATTGTTTATTAGAAAGGAATTGAAAGTTCTGGAGCAGAAATGAAAAAACTATTACTTCATTTTGATTACAAAACATGTGCTTTGAACATATTCATTAACATGTGCTTTGAACATATTCATTTTAAGTTATTTTAGATTATGTAATTGAGAACAAGTTCAAACTGATACACAACTCATTACATTGAAATAACTGATTTATTGAAAGAAGTGTTTCTATAATCCCACACAAGCCATGGGTTTGACTAAGTTGATTTCATTACACAATAAGTGTAAATCATACATCTGAAGATCAACTAAAAGAAGAAAAACACATAAGAGGAGATCGTGTCAGCCATTGCCTTAAGGGCTGGTGAAGGGTTGACTCTTTAGCCTCCATCTTGATCTTCAATATATTCAGTCTTTAGCTCCCTTGCTCTTGAAGTTCCAGATGCACTTGCAATTGATTGAGAGTTTTGTTAGAGCTCAGGGCATGAGATCCAATTACATAATTTATCAATAGATATATGATTTGTAGTTATTATCAAATTAAATCAACCAAGTCATTATCTCAGAGATAAATGAAAAGTTCCAAATAAAATCACCAGAAATTATCCAATTCACTATTTTTCTAACTTGTTTGCTTCATGTGCAAATACAAGAAAAGTATTGTTTCTACTTTGTTTCATCAAATTAAAACATGTGGGTTAAAACGTAACTCCCACAAGGGTTGAGTTATCAAATAATCAGCTCAATTGAGCTTATTTAAGATGGAAATGCAATTTTTAAAGCCATTATATCAATAGGATAATAGAATGATAGTGAACAAACATACATATTTAGTTCACAATGCATCTCTTTAAGGAACTACAAAAGCTAAAGATCAATTGGTTTTCCTTGATGCACAAAGATGGAGGACAACCATGATTACTTCATGGTCACATTGCAAAAACATATACAATGTCAAGTGTCATGTACAAGAAAGATTAAACAGGAATGAAGTATAGTGATTGTTGTTTACAATGCAAGGTGGAAACAAAATGACACTTTTATTTTGCTTTCCCAAATTGTATAGGGTATGCAAAGTTTAAAATAACAACAATATTGTAAATTAAATTCATTTTTGGAATGTATTGTCTGCAAATACAAGGGGATACTATTTTAAATCAATTAAGGACAAAAAACTATTATTCACAGTTTTTTTGTATCATGGAATGATATATTAAATTATTAAAGGAATTCATACAATATCCTTTTTACATAGAAATTATGAAGCTTAGGAAATACTCAAAAGAATAAGACCTTACATATGCCATCTTTTTCAGAGAAATGAAAGTGCATCTACAAAGAATTGATTATAATGCTATCAATGAAGTGACATACATAAGGAGTTCACTGCTTTTAATATCAAATTTTTTTTTTTGTTTTCTGCTCAGAGGTCACACCACATAATACAAATAGGCTGATTTGACCCAGTTTTCATGAAGATGATAAAGTTATCATAGTCATAAAGCTCTATATCAATGACAAGGGTATTATAGTCATGCTAAGTGATAGAGTTTTCATCAATGATAAGTGCAAATAACTAAGGGAAGCACTTTCAAAAGATAGTCATATTTATATTCTTGTAGCTATCCACAATGAGTTTAAAAGTGAATAGAGGAGAGGTCATTATCATAGAAGACAATGAAATCAAAGGAAACATAAGGTTTATGTTTCAAGGTGCTACTACAGAATGCAAGTATGATGAAATGAAAAATACCTAGATTGAGTAAAAGAAAACCCATGGCCATTTATGGAGGATTTTGTCACCAAAGAGAAGAAAGGTAAAATGTTTAGCTCAAATGGAGCTATTTAAGATTTTTCCCTAGGGAATGAGAAAATCTCAAATATATCTTTCATTTGCAAGGAAATAAAAATACAAAGCCATGGTCGCGACCTTTATAAAAGCACTCCAACATTGTGTTTAAAAGAATTTGAAATGGGTTTGATCATAGTATGTTGGAAGGCTATTTATTTTTCTATGATATAAAAATATAGAGATTAGAGTGAAGAAGTCAATTTAAAAACTCACCCAAATTTCTGTATGAAGAGAGGCTTTTCAAAACTTAAGGGCTTCCTTTCTATTTTTTCAAAAAGGCTCAGACAAAGTTATCAAAGGTGGCCAAGCAAGAAGATACCAACAAAAATAAATTTCACAGAGAAAACATCAAAATTTATTCATGTCTGCAGCTAAAAAGCTTACAAAATCTTTCAAAATGTATAAGAATCTTTCAAATCTTAAGCAAAATGATACTTACCATTCATTTTCTACATTAAATCCTTCAAAATCTACAAGAAAATGGTGTTGAAGAGAAACATTTCTAGTCAAAAGATTGAGCTAGGGTTTACCCCGTAGTGGTGGTGCTTCCTCAAGCAACAAGTGAAATAAAATTAAATTAATGTCTTTCAATCATTTTAGGGCTTTGAAAACCTATAAAGGTAGCTTGATGGGTAAAGGAATTTTTTCCTTAAGTTTTTATGTAAAACTTCATTCATTTTGTCTAGGTTGTGGCTTTTATGCCATGTGATTTTATTTTTGAATAGTCATTTAAATATTTCATAAAGATTTAAAACTTAGTCGCTAAGTTCTTTAAATTTGGCTTTAGCAAATGTCTTTATTTTTGCATTTAAAATCAACATTATAAAACATTTATTTAAAGTGATGACTATAAATCACTTTCAATAAATGTTATTATGAATGCAAAATAAAGATATCTTTCAAATGCAATTTTAAATGATGAGCTTAAATTTTTTTGCTGAAATCTTGGGAATGGTTAGAGAAATCAATGCCAACATGTGGAGTAAAATAAGGAGTTTGGAGCACTAAATGAAGAGTTTAGATCTAGTTAAGAGTTTCAATTGATGGAGCTTCAATCAAGGAGCAATATGAGACATATAACACTCTATTTCATATAGTTACAACCCTATTTCAGAGGGGTTTTCAATTGCATACGATCCATGAAGGTGTTTTGAGATTGACAACTCTTTATGCATTCTTGAAGGAGTTCTCTTTCAGTTACATGCCTGATTTGAGGGAGAGGATGGACAACACATCATTTCTTGGAGCCAAAATTCAAAATTTGAATTCTTGGAACCTTTTCTATAAATATTTCTCTTCTCTCAATTTTTTTTGTAGTTTTGAGTTTGGTGGTTGTTGTGGCAGATTATTCATTCTTTGTAACTCATTTCTTATGAGTTCTACATATTTGTAATGCAATTATCTCCTGTTTTTCAATAAAAGTTTGTTTCCTCCTCAATCATTCTTGGTTTTTAGTGTTGACTATGATTTATATGAAAAAATATTGTGTTTCCCTTTATTTTTATCAGAATCCTTGAATATTAAATGCAAATAGTGGCATGTTATAGTGTGCAGATCTGTGAATGTGTTTTCATTCTGTTGGATCAAAAATTGTGAAAGCATTATTGTTTTCCTTTTATGAACATTAGAAAATTCAAATCCTTTCATAGGAATAATTTTTGCAAGCTGCATGTGTAGCTAAGTTGTGAGATAGTATAGCTTCTTTTGTTGAGTCATCTTGTGAGATAGTAAGGAAAATTCAAATCATTTTTTAGTTGGTGAATCACCTCATAGTTTAGTTTTCAATTTCTACATCATCCTTCTTACTCTTTTCCAATTTAAATTAGTAGTATTTAAAGAAATATTCAAAGGGATCCAAACCATAATCTAGAGTTCTACCCTCACTATAGGATACCCACAGCCTAAGAGTAGTTCCAAGTTACATGAGATTTAGGAGTTTTCCAACTTGTCTTTGGGTGTAAATCCCTATGTTAAAATTACCACCTCTGTCTATCCATCTGTTTGAGGATGGAATGTTGTAGACTTCGTTAACTTTGTGTCCATCATAACCCATAATGAAGACCAAAAACTATTGATGAATCTACTATTCTTGTCAGAAATAATATTTTTTGGCATCCCAAAATGAACCCAAACATGTTCAGAAAATAGCTTGGTAGTCTCTTCTATATACATCATCTTCTTACATGCCACCATGATAGCCATTTTGGAAAACTTTCTACCACCACATATACACAATCATGACCCTATTTGGTAGTTGGAAGCCCATACATCAAATCCATTGAAACTGACTACCATAGTTTATCAGGGATAGGTAGTGGTAAGTATATACCCAGTTTATGATTTGTAGGATTTGTGAGTGGACTAGTTGCACAAGCTGGAATATATGAAATGACATCATGTTTCATTTTAGCCAATATAATTATTTTTAAAGGACATCAATGGTCTTATCAATGCCAAAATGGCCTACAACATGACTGTAGTGTGCCTCCCATATCATTTTTTTGCATTCTTGAATGGGAACACATATGCAACCAACTTGACAAACCATCCCATCTTGCAAGTGAAAATTAGGGACATACTTTCATTCTACCAATTTGTTATAAATGTTAGAAAAATTAGAGTCATTACCATATAGTTGGGCCCAATTTTTTGTTTGGTGACCATACAAATCCACCACAATTGTCAAAAGTTGCAATTGGAGGCCTAGTCAAATAATCTACCACTTTGTTGTTGCTCTCCCTTTTTATGACAAATGTTGAGGTGAAATTGTTGTAGATAAGCATACCACTTTTGATGCTTATCATTTTTCAACTTCCCTTGTATTTGAAAAAATTGAAGGGGTTTGTGATTCATATACTATAATAGTCTCCTTTCCTAAAATGTAATGCTTCCACTATTTGCAAGCTTGAATGATGGCATATAACAACTTATCATATGTGGGGTATCAACACACTATATCAAAAAAATTCTCATTGTGGTAGGAAACTGAATGTCCATTTTGCATGAGTACAATGCCAAGGGCATACTTGGATGCATCTGTTTCTATTTCAAATGATTGTTGCAACTCTAGAAAGACCAACACTGGTGTTGAGTATAGTCTTTGCTTCAATTCCTCAAATGATCGTTTCTTTGTATCTATTTTAAAAATGAAAATTTTCTTGTGCTCCACCACTTAGTGATTGCCTTAGGGGCCATGATAAATGTGAAAAAAATAACAAACCGACGATCAAAGTTTTCCAAACCCAAAAAACTATGAAGCTCTTTGAGATTTTTAGGAGATGGCCAGTCCTTGATAATTTGAATGTTTGTAGGATTACTATGAACACCCTCATTATCAATAATGTACCCCAAGTATTGGATGCTTTGCATACCAAAATAACACTTTTCTATGTTGGCATAGAGTTTGTGTTTTTGTAGAGTTGAAAGCACTTGTTCAACATGTTGGAAATTATCAGTCCAAGTTTTACTAAATATGAGTATTCCATCCAAATAAATAACCACAAAAGAATTAATGAATGGCTTGAGCACATCATTCATCATCCTCATGAAAGTGGTAGGATCATTTGTTAGCCCACAAGGCATGACCAAACATTCAAACAAAACTTCTTTAGATTTAAAAGTAATATTCCATACATCTAATGGATCAATTAGCACTTGGTGATACCCATAATTCAAGTCAATTTTGGAGAAGAACTTAGCCCCTCTAAGTTGGTCCAAGAGATCATCAATCTGAAGAATTGGATGTATCTTTTTCACAGTAATTTTATTTAATTCCTGATAATCAATACAAAGTCGCCATATCCCATTTTTCTTCTTAGCAAGGACAATCAAGATATCACATGGTGAATTACTTGGACAAATGTGTCGTTTATGAATTAGCTCATGAACCTACCTCTTGATTTCATCATTTTTCAAGACTGACCTCCTATATACTAGGCCATTTGGTAATGGTGTCCCTAGCACTAGATCAATAGAATGCTTGAATTGACAATGCATTGGGACCCCTACTAGTGAATTAAACACATTTTGATATTATATTTCAAAATTTGATCTATTTTCTTTTGTTGGTTGGTTGTTGTGGCCACTTTAGCATATGTACTTAAAAAAATTGTTTTTTTTTACTCATAACAAACCATGTAAGTAGTACAAAATCCCAATTTGAGAAATCAAAGATGTAAATAGTTTAGGACATACCTCTGGCATATGATACTTTTGTTCACCAAGATTGATTGTGATGATGTGTGGTCTGGACTCATATACACTATGGTATGATGCATGTATAGTTTCCCAAAAAAGACATCACATACATCTAAAGGTGCTACATCACAAATTATTTCATCCTCGAGTGGTTTTATCACATATGACATATGTCACTATTTATTTACTTGAATATCTCATCTTTGGCATACCCATCCCATGAAGTATGGTTACAAATGTTTTATTGTTTTCAAATTTAGTCTCTTGTTTGTCTCCAAAGAAATTAAATTGTTTTGTAGGTTAGACCATTGTCAACAATAAAATGTAGAGCCTTTCCAACAACCCACATTTGTGAATGAAACAACCATTCTTCATCCTCATGAGGCAAGGTTTTGGCAGTTACAACCGTGGCATGTATGGGTCTACTTCTATGATTTGTTTGTTATCATTCAATTCAAAAGGGTATGTTGGTAATGATTTAGGGCCAACTTCCTCTCAACATGTCTCTGTCACCATATTCTTAATGGTTTGACAATCCTTGGTGAACTAGGAGATGCACTCTTATGTATTTCACACCACATGCATGTATCTTGTGTCTTCTTAGTACCCCTTGTCTCCTTTGTTGTTGGTGAATTCGAGGGAAATTCCTTGGCCAATTGCTTCCTTGCAAATTTATTGATACCTTCACCCTTTGATTTATTAATTAAAAAATAATCTTTCTTCCCTTTTTGTTTGAATTTCTCTTCAATATTTGTGACATATTTGTAAGAAGCCACCATTGTTTCAATATTGAAAAAAATCATCTTAGTCTGAATATACATGTGAATTCCACTACAATACTTCACACATGTGATGCTTCTTAGAATCCTTGATGCCAAGTTTTGCTAATAGTGCATACAAAGTATTGGCATAATCTTGCACAAATTGATCTTTCTTTTGTTGAAGTAGCTACCACTATATATCTTTTGTTCATAAGTATCCTCAGGGAAGTATGCTTTGTTTGATGTACTCCATAAATTCTCCCCATGTAGGTTCGTTATCAAAGTTTAATTCCAATTCTAGTCCAATGGGTATTTGTCTATCCTCTACCTTGATTTCCCATGCTTGTTTCACATGTCTCTCAACTTTAAGGAGGGAAAAAGTTATTTTCTCTACATCCAAATATTGAAATGTTATTCAAGTTTTGATAACCAATCATCAAAATTGTCAACATCAAGTTTTCCTTCAAAATTTGGGATGTAGAAATTTACTTGCACCTTGAATGGGGTGTGTCCATAAAATGGTATTTCTACCCCATTTGGCTGCTAGTTACCTTGGTTCTATTAGAATAAATATGTAAATCAATTCATCATTTCTTCTTGCTTCTTATTCAAATCTTCTTCCATCGTCATCTTGATAGGGTATAATGAATCACCTTGTTCTTTTGCCATCTTTGGTTGTGTGCATCTCAAAGGAGGATAATCTGAAAAAACTTTGTGTTTTTAATCCTAATATTTGATAGCTCAACCTTGTATGGATGGACATTCAAGAGAATTCCCACTCTAATAGCACTAATCCAAATTATAAATATGGAAACAATACCTAACACACAACCTATGACATTGTGAGAGTTCTCAATAAAACAACAAAATTGAAAGAGATGTATGCAACTCCAAAACTAAATTATTTACATTCAAAGTTCTAGAATGTGTAAATTGCAAGAGGAATTCCAATAGTTATCACATTGTTGTGAATTCAAAAATGAGAAAATAAACCACTAAAAGATAAATTTTTTGAAAACCTTGTATATTTTTCTAACCCAACTTGGTGGGTCATAACTCCTAGCTCGATGATCGAAATATGAACTTCTCTACCTCATTGGAAAAGGTCTCAAAGAGATCTAATTTTAGTCCATTAAATCAAGTGCCTATGATATATTCCATTTAAGGGAACGATGACACTTTTGACCCCAAATTCCACTCTAAGGACCCCCAAAAATGTGACTTAAATGTAGAAAATGGCATACGGCAAATTCATCGCTAGCAATTCACCGATGGAAAATTCACCGCCAATAATTTAGCATGGGAAAATTCACCGTCATGACAAATTCATCGTGGGAAAATTCACCACCATGAAAAATTCACCTCCAAGTAAAATTTACCGCCAGCGATTCACTGAAGCAGAAAATTAATCACATTAATGTTTTTTAATATATATTTCAAAGAGTTTGATTAAAAAATAAATAAATAATTTTCACTTGTTACAATACAATTTTATTTTTTAAATATTTTTTAATGTTTATTTTGATATGAAAATTATGCACTAATTTTCATAAAAATTTAAAAGAAAAATAAATTATTTACTTTAATTTCTACTTCAAATATTATTTAATTTTTCCATGTGTTTATTTATATACACAATTTTTTGTTTTTTGGTGTGTTCCTTTATTTTATACAATAAACATAAAAAAAAATATTTTAAAAAATATATATTATACAATATTGTATAATGAAACAATGGAATTTTTTTTTATTTTATATAAAATATTATATATACAATTTTTTATTTTTCTATGTGTTTCTTTGCACAAATATTAAAAATATATATTTTTCCATGTGTTTATTTATATTAAATTATTTTTTTAATTTTTTATTATCATAAATTTTCCATGTATTTATTTATGATATTAAAATTAAGTTAATCGATTTATTTTTTATTTTTATTATCATAAAATATATTGAAAAATATTTTTATTTTTATTATCATAAATCAAATTCTCTAAATTTAATATGATTAATTTTTTATTATCATAAATCAAATTATTCTTTAAAAAAAAAAAATCATTTTTTTTGAAATGTATATTAAAAAATTTTATTAATGGTGGTTAATTTTCCACCTCGGTGAATTGCTGGTGGTGAATTTTACTTGGCCGTGAATTTGTCATGGCAGTAAATTTTCTCACAATAAATTTTTCATGGCGGTGAATTTTCCCATGGTGAATTTCTGGCGATGAATTTTCCTAGAGCCGTAGAAAATACCAAAAAAGTGAATATTTGGTATTTTCCATTTTTACTTGAGCTAACACCTCTGAATCACCCTTGTACTATTTTGGATCACCCTAGAGGAGAATTTTGAGGAGAAATTCCATCAAAGCTTGGCTGACCAAAATGATTTGGATTCCCTAAAAACATTAGGCTAGGTCTGGTAGGACCATACCTATTAGAGAGTATGGTATGCCTCATACTTCTTTCATACTATGTGCTCAAAGGTAATAGATTCGGTTGTAAAGCTTGTTAAGGGGAGTTTACTATGCACAACCTTGCCAACTCCAAGAAACAAGAGAAGAAGGCTTTAAGAAGGGATAAAGAGTTAAATTTTTTAAAATAACCACAATTTTAGAAGAAGAAGATTTCACAAGTTGAGTTCACGAAAATGTAGAGGAGGAAATTTTCTACTCCCAAGATGTGTCTCAGGGAGAAAATAGCCCTCAACTACCTCAAAATACACAACTTGGGTGATGGGATAAAATGATGAAGGGAATTTATTTATGTTTTATGTAGAATCAAAAGGAGAAAGTTCTAGAAATCAAAAGAGAAGGTCACAAAGGTCTTTTAGAAAAAATAACAAGTTCTTGGCCAAGGATGATAATGTTGCATATGGACATACCTACAGTGTTTTGGTATCTCGTATAGATCGAAAACTAAAAATATCTCAAAAAATGACTAAGGGATTGTTAATAGTCTTAATAACTAGAAATCTTAAGATGTGGGAAAATAACAAAGATAATAGAACTTAAGGTAATTTAAAATAAGCAAAATATAGATAATGAAAGAAAATACTCACAAAGAACCAAAAGATAAAGAATCTAGAAAAGAAATATCTCCAATACCTACACACATAAGACTAAGGAAAATATTGGGAGCTGTTTAGGGATTTTCTTTAGTCAAATCCTTACTTTGGTGTTTCCACCTCCATGAACAACCAGATGAGATAGAGATACATGCAATGGACATAATATAAGAATAAATATGATAGAACAACATGATATCGAGATTAAAAGATAATTTCAATAAAGAAATCACAGTTTCCTTCCTTTAGAAAAATGGGAATGCTAAAAGGGAGAGGTTGTAATCTCCAAGCTCAAAAGAGATATGTCAATAATGTCAAAGCTTCAATGTAGCATGATTGTAAGAGCAAGAAAATGAAATGAAGATGGTGGAATGGAGTTGAATAAGTTGTTGTGATGAAGAAGAGAGCAAGAGAAAATGTGTGTTGGGTGAGAGTAAAAAAATGCAAAATGAGGTGTTTTAGGGAGGTTTAAGCATGCAAGAGTCATCCCAACGTGTCTACGAGCTAGCAGAGACATTATATTTACTGGTAAGTGGGAAATAAAGTATCTAAAAGGCTATTGTAGTCAAGAATATATTTGGGATGTTTGTACAATGCACATATGTGTATGTGGGGTGATCCCATAATACTGGTTTACAATTTTTGGCCAAACTAGACACTGAAATAATTTTTTCTAACTAAATCTTCACTTTTGGGTACCTATGGCGGCTAAACCATGAGGAATTTGAAGATGATGAAAACTAGAGTTTCATGAAATATTTTATGTAGATTATAAATATATTTTTTTCAAAAATTTTGGAATCAGATTGCACCTCTTTTTCCACCTCCCTCGAAAACTAGCTTTTTTCAGAAAACAACATTTTTAAGGAGTGACACTCACTGTATAACGTATAATTTTTTTTCCATGAAGGATAAAGTTCTAATTATTCTTAATTTTGATTTGTAATTCCAATATCTAGTGCTTCTAGTTGGTTAGATAGTGTTTTATTGAATATTTTTTCCTTAATCAAGTTTTGAAGTCAAACCAATTACAATTCAAACATAGGCGGACCGTATAACACAACCTTTTTTGAATGTATCAAAATTCAATTTGTTTTTGTTGGATCAAGGACTTCAATATATGGTGCACTCATATTTTTCATTTTTTTTAATAATCTTCTATTTTTCCACATGTGCAGAATAAAGAGCTTCATTTTTGGTGAAAACACTATGTTGAATAAAACTAAAAAAACAAATAGATAATAAAACCAAAACATATTAAAATTATAGTCGTTGGATAGCTCGTTTTGAGGAATACCCGATTCTAGTTGGGTTCATGAAGTCTCCTCCATTTTCATGCCGAACCCAAGCTTCGAAGGATAAATTTTCTAATTTTTTGGTGGTAGAGAGTAGGGATCAAGGAAAAGGGGGGTTCGCTCGAACTAGGGGGGTTCGAGGAAACCCCCAGGGGTTTGAGGAAACCAAGGTTCATTCAAACCCTGTTTCACTCGAACCCCCTTTCAAAAAGGGGTTTGCATGTGCTTTTTTGGGGGGATGCATTTAATGGGTTCACTCGAACTTAGGTTTGAGCGAAGCTTCTTTTGGTTTGTTCGAACCAATGAGTTTGTTCGAACCCCAAGAATGATTTTTTTTGGCATGGAGTCATTTTTTGTTAATTTTCCTTCCTCATTCGAATTGTAAACCAATTTTTTGGGTTTACCCAATGGCATGTGCTCATCTATATCATAAATTCACCTCAATGATAAAAAACGAACAGGTTGAGAATTGAATTAAACTTAGATAAAAGGAGCATTACATTATTTTTTTTAATTTATCTAAAGGGGAGGATGATGGAATGTGAAATTACATTGGATGAAATCTATGACATTACATTACTAAAAGAGCAAGAAGGTCAGTTGCCTAATGGATTCTTGATACCCTTAATGTTATAAGTTAGTTGAAATAATGAGGTAAATGACTTGGTATCTTAGAAACCCTTTTTCAAAATATTTCATTTGTATAAAACTAACAAACTCATGTATAATTACAAGAATATGATGTTGATATTCTAAAATAATGTGGATAATCAAGTATTTTATAATTCTCATATACATACTAATACCTCCACTAGATCTCATCAACATTGACATTTGAATATATCAAATCAATTTGTCATAGTTTGTAAGGAAATAAAACCAAAATTTTATTTTGATAGATTAAGGAAGGGCCCTAAACTAGATTACCAAAAGTTAACCAATAAAAAACATAGAAATAATAAAAAAAATACAGCCACTTGGCCAACTCTAAATCTACAAACAACTAAGAAATAACATCACAAAAACAATGCTAAAAACATAAAAAATGACTAACAAAGATAATTCCAATTTCTTGTGAGGGACTTCGTAGATTCCTCCTAGCAAGTAGCATCAATATATTTCATAATATTTTTGTTTTTTTTATATTTTTTTGCTAATTTCATCCACCTTCTCCTCCTCCTCCTCCTCCAAGAAGAAGAAGAAGAAGAAGAAGAAGAAGAAGAAGAAGAGGGTGAACATTCTCTTATTGTTAAAAGTATAATGAAAATACATATTTGACTTTGAACTGATAAATTAATTTGTAAAATTATCATAAAATGTTTTGAAGATTAAATGTATATTACAAAACTATTATAATTTTATGTGAAAAATTATTTAACCTAATCTAAAATTATTTTAGAATTTAGAGAATGAAGAAATCTACCTATATTATATTATCTAATACATCTTGGAGCTTTTACATTAGCTAAATTATTAGCAAATAATTATGCTAAAAATATTAAAATCGTTGCTTTCTTAAAATGATGTGTAACTCAAAATTGAAGGGAATGGGATAGGATAAAGAAGGGAATTGCTAGAATTAGTGCAATAGCGCAAGGGTTTGAGGTTCCCCGAGTCACCTTCTCTCTTTTTGTGCAAGCCCTTCTAGCATTTCTCTTGTATGTGACAGGTGTGGGGTTGGGTGTGGCAGTTTAGAGGCTCTATTTGGGTTTTTTTTGTTTGTTTCTGGGTGTTGTTTGTTGCTATAATATGTTTTATCTTTGTGTTCCTACCATCAAATATGTGTATGGAAGCATCTTAGGGTCTAGGGAATCCCCATCCACTTTCTTTTAAAGAGGCTACTATTATTGGAGATTCTTCCACATCTGGGCATGTGGATTTGCAATTAATTTTCTCTTGCATGCAATAGAGGAATCAATGTTAAATCAACCTCTTGAGGCATGATTAAAAAAAATGGTTGTTTGGAAAGGATTAAGGATCACCCAGTGGTGGTGATCATCCCAGATGATGTTGTAGCAGAGAATACTCTAATTTGTAAGTTCATGGGTGTGCATATTTATTTACCTTTTTTTGGAGTCATGGGCCCATAAAAACTAGAACCCAGAAGGAGATATGGAAATTATCTTTGGGGAAAATGCTTTTTTCTTTATAGTGTTTTCTAAAATTGCATATCAGAATATGGTTTTTGAAGGAGGTCCTTATTTTCACAATCAGGCTGGCCTTTTCACCAAACCATGGAATTTGGGGTTTGATCCTTTCGAAGAGCTCCCATTGAAGATTCCTATGTGGATCTGTTTTCCTTGACTTCCAATGGAGTTTTAGCAAAAGGATATGCTACACTCTATTGCTATAGCTTTGGGGAAAACTTTGGTTCCCTCTTTTCAAACCCTTGATTGTATACATTTGCTCAACTATGTGTGGAAATTAATCTTAACAACCCTTTTTCCAAAATCTCTTTAAATTAAACTAGGAAGTATAAGTTGGGTTGATCAGGTTGACTACGAAGCTATATCATTTAGATGTAGATCATACCAAAAATATGGCCACTTGCAAATAAATTTCCCTAAGCTAGGGGTGAGTACTCATTAGCCTCTACCTGGGAGGCATGCAAATAACTACAAAGCAAAGGGTAAGGCTCTAGTTTAAAATGTCGAGCTTGACACTAATGGCTTTATTCCTATGAAATCTCAATCAAGTGAAAGGGGATCATCTCAAAAAAACAAGGCCACACAAAAGGGAACTTTTGGTAATAGGTTTGATGTACTCAAAATTTTTGAGGATCTTGATGCTATGCAGCATGACTATTCAGGTATGGGCCCTTCTCCTCACATTCCCCAAAATCCTATGCAAGCTATGGTTTCTCCTAGGGATTCAAAGGAGGAGGACTTCTTGCATCCAATCCCCATTAAGTCAATAGTGAATGTTCAAGGGCTTGAGGGAGTTCTAGGAATTTCTATGATGGCTAATTTGTTCTATGATCTCCCTAAGGAACATAAAGAAACCGAGGTTACCACTAATCTAGCTTTAGACTCTAAGTCTAAGGATGATGGTAAAAGGAAAAATACATCCTTGTTGGGTATCCATTAGAAAATCTTAAAGAAGGGGGCTATAGACAAGTTGACAAAGGTGGGTAGAAAGAAGGATCTAGAAAATATGAAGATAATGGGAGAGTCCTTAGTGGAATCAGGTGTTGTTAAGACATTGGTCACTCATTTTTGCTCCTCCCAAAATGATTGTGCTATTATGGAATACTATGGTTTTGAGTAGCATCCCTAGACAAAAGGCTACTTGAGACTTGATATATTATCACAATCTTGATATAATTTTTATATAGGAAACTAAAATTTATGTGGATGATATGAAGAATGTTTCTTCCAAAATCTGGAAGAAAGATCTTTGTTAGTGTGTTGGTGCCCAAGGTTAAGTTGGTGGTGTTGCTTTCCTCTGAGATCCATGTAGGATAACACCTCTTTTGTGGGTCACCACCAGGAATTCACTATCAGTGCTTTCCTCCTCTTTTGATTTTGGAGTATTTATTCTTCTCTCCAATGCTTTTGTGCCTAATGACTTGTTAGGTAAGACTATGTTTTGGTCTCATATTAGATTTATTAGATATTTGAAACCTTATTACCTTTGGATCCTTGTAGGAGACTTCAATGTTATTTGTAGCCTAGAGGAAAAATATAGAGGTGTAGGTCATTTGGGTCTTGCATCATCCTTGATGTGTGATAATATTTCCTCTCTCAAGTGGCTAGATGTGAAACCTGTTAATGACACTTTTACCTAGAATAATAAAAGGTGTGGGGATAGTTCTATTTCTGAGAGATTAGATAAATTTTTTGTGTCTGATCATTGGATTGGAAATAGTTGGAATTATTCATCTAAAATATTTGATTGGAGAGGATCAGATCACTAGCCAATCATGTTCTCTTCACTTTTGTTCTCTACACCCAAAAACCCTCCCTTTAAATTTTAACTTATGTGGCTCCACGGTCCTAGTTTTCACTAGTTGGTTGAGTAGTGGTGGTTTGAAGGTAAACCAACCTTTGGAACTACAATGCTTATGTTTTTCAAGAGGCTTCATTTTGTTAAATTTTAGCTTAAAAAATGGAACATATCTTCTTTTGGGAACCTTTTTCTTGAGAAGTAGTAGGTCCAAGCTCAATTGGATATCATTACTTTTATAATTAAGGAGGGTATATTCGTGGATTTTTTTTAGGAAGAGACTTGAATTTCCAGAGAACTTGTTGAATGGGACCTACAGGAAGATATTTTTTGGAAGCAAAAATCACGTATAGATTGGCTTTAGGAAGGACATAAAAACACTGCTTTCTTTCATAATTTTGTTAAAGAGAGAAGGTATGGCAATATTATTACCTCTTGTTTTTGGCTAAGGGGCACATTTAACTTCATCTCAAGCCATTTCTATGTAGGTGGTTAGTTTTTATGCTTCCCTTTTTATTGAGGAAAATTCATGGGTCTTTGTTGAGGAGGATATTATTCTAGATAGTGTTCCTTTAGTGGTTTCTAAGGAGAGAAAAAACTTCATTTTATAGCTCGTTTCTTTGGAGGAGCTTGAGCATATTGTTTTTCATATGAAGAAAGGTAAAGCTCTTGGACTTGATGGCTTTTTGATTAAGTTCTTCTAGGAGTTTCCCAAGATACTCTTAAATTTGATTTGCTAGAGGTGGTATGTGAATCTCAGATGAATAATTTTTTTTAAAGAAATCAACTCCGTATTTTTGGCTTTGATTCCTAAAATAGATGGAGTCAAATCTGATTTTTAGTGATTGAAATGAAGAAAATATAGGTAAGGAGAAGGGGTTTCAAATTTTTTTTGGAATGGAACACAAAGGGGCCTATTTCCTTCAAGTTTCACTCAAGGAAACCCTAGAGATCTCAATCCAATGATGGAATGAAGGAAATATATTTGCTAAAGGTTGTCCTAAGGTATGATTAATGACTAAAGAGGGGTTAAACACCAAGCTAAGGCTTGGAAATATGAGTAACATGCAAGATCTAATGACAAAACCTAATGATGCATGCAAACCTTAAATAAATGACTTAGAAATGAATGCAAAACAAAACAAAAAATTGGGAAATTAGAGAGGTGCACCTAGAAACATATAGAAGCTTGAATGAAGACCTGAAATGATGGAAGTGATGAATTTAATGCACACTGGGACTCATACGCTAGGCTAGGTGACTTAGTCCCAAATTAGGGTTTTTGGGAATGAACAAAAATTTGGTAGTGATAAGTTTGGAACTCTTGAAATATGGAAAATTGGATGTACTGGGACTCATACACTAGAAGTGGCGTATCAATCCTACTTGGATTTTTTGGAGGGTCAAGATTTGAATCTTCTCTTCAATCTCTGCTCTTCCTTCTCAACCTGATTTACAGATCTGAAATGTTAAATTATGCTCTGTAGGTGTCTTTTAGTGATCTAAAAAAGGTGACAACTTGGATAACTTTGCAACCTTGAAAACTTGTTCCAATCTTTCTCTTCAATGTATCTTCAACCTAGGTGTAGAAATCACACACTAAAGAGAGGGAACAATGTTGTTTTATTAGTAGAAAGGGTTTTTCCTTGGTCAAACCCCATTTTGGTAATAAAATCTTGTAATTAAATCAAATGGAAAGGAGGAATGATGAATGAAAAAAATAATATGTTGCATCTCACCAAACCATAGGAATTAAATGTTGTAAACATGTATGAGATGTTTCCAATGGATGTGGATCTTGACTTGACTGCTTGCTTGAATCATGAAACCCTACATCATAAATGTTAGCTCAAAAACAAACATGATGCATGATGACTTTGACTTGATGCTTGATACTTGAATAATGGTCCAAAACACTTGATAATCAAATCTTGAATGCTCTTGAATGCTCTTGTAATATCCAATTTTCTATAATGCATGAATACTCAAGGTGCTATCTATCACTTGTAAACTTTCTAGGTTAAAAATGAGTGAAATAACCTTGTATTTATGCTTGTTTATGCCAAATTCCTTGAAATTACAACACTACAAGCTGACATTAGATATAGGAGAATGAAATTCCACCAATAATTTAAATTTAATTTAGGTTTAAGCCACACAAGAATCATACACCATAAGTGGCGTATGAGTCCCATTAGGCTAAGCTTGGGACACATTTTTCAAGAAAATATTTGATTAATGTGAAATATAGATTGGGGCCCTGAAACCTAAATGGGACTCATATTACCAAGGTGGTTTATGAGTCCCAAATCACTAAATATGGGCCATACAATCTGAAAACATTAATTTTGATTGGTCAATTGATATAAGTTAGGATTAATCTTAGAAAGATGCATTAATTAAGGCTTGTGGATGCAAAATAAGGCTAATTAAAGCATAAAGAGTCCCAATTAATTAATGTAAACCATAGACTAGTGTGAAAGTTCAAGAAAATAGTTTACAACACCCTAAATAAGGTACAATTATCTCCATTTAGTTCACAAGGGCCCAAATAATTATGAAAATGTAAAGGGATACATTTTTCTACACTACATTTAGCCCCTTCTTTAGTGAGAGGAGGAATTTGCTTCAAACTCAGACTAAAGTAGACAAAATACACATCAAGAGGAGTTCAAATGTACCAATTCCAATAATATAGGATGAAAATGACCAAGAGAGTTGCACATGCCCCTAGGATCAAGATTCTATGGCAAACAAACATAGGCACAAGAGAACACACATGAATTTATGATATAAGGAGAAACAAAAAGGTAGAAGTCTGTACTGCAAAAGACATAAACAAAAAGAAAAACTAAAAAAAAGGTGGATCAAGCTTTGACCATTTTTCCATCACGATGTGGGCCAAATCTAAGTTGTTTGTCCAGAAATGCATGCTCAGTCTAAGGCAACAAAACTTTAGGTTGTCCGCTGGGTGAATATCCAAAAGGTATACCACACAACAATGAACTTCAAGCTTCATGGGGCAAGCAAAGATTCCTATGCTTGATACTCATGAACAAACAAGATGGCTCTATAGGTAAGCAAAGTGTATTATGCAAGGTGGCCATATAACCAAAATTGTAAATAAAAAAATATTGTAAGGAAAATTCAAAGGAGTCTTTCTTAGTTCATGTAAGGTATTAACTTAAGGAATATTGTGCCTAATGTCTCCAAGAGAGGACCAATCAAATAATAGAAGATTCATAACTTAGGGGTTGTAGTGTGTCAAATTAATCCACTAAGAGGAATATAATACGCTAAGAGAGATCATGCTCTTGAAGGACATCACACCTGATGTCACCACAAAGCGAAAGATACATCGCTTGAAGTACGAAGACTACACCATAAAACATGAAATGCAAAAGAATAATGCCAATGTATGCCCCCACTTTAAATAAATTGCTAAACACCATGTGCTGTGAGAAATTACTTTAAAGTAGCAAACAATAAATGCTAACAATAAAGAGGACATGAGAGCTTATTTGGAAAACCTTATGCCAAGTCGTATGTTTCCAAATAATGCTACATCATGAAAGGGAAAGAGGTATTTCCCGCTAAACACATGAGGGAACCATGGATTTAGGGTTAGTATGTTGTTGCTACAATGTTTTTAAATAGCTCAAAATTATCATCATTCCCCAAATACTCATAGAACTACAAGAATGACACAAAGAGAATGAAAATAAAGAAAATGACTTTCAGGTCAAAATGGAAGAGACCTAAATGTCTCGACACCTTGCATCATCCTCAAAAGGAAAAAACAAGACAAGTGAAAAGGATAAACGAAAATATTTTGGGTCAATATGGAAGAGACCTAAATGTCTTGATGCCCCGTGTCATCCCCAAAAGTAAAATGCAAGAAAAATGAAAAGGAAAATGATTTATGACATAGAGAATAATGTAGGTAGAAATAGAGAATTCCCCAAAGAGAGCTGTACATCAAACATAATAGTACGGGGGATCACATTACGCACATGCAATCACATAAAGAAAAAATGCAAAAGACTAGTAAGGAACACGCAAGTCAACTTATTAGTAGGTCGTCCACATCCCAATCGTGTTCAACGTATACATAACATAGACAAATATCCCCAAAGGGACAATAAAAATGCATTACTGGGATAGGGCTATCTAATTTTTTCCCCCACTATGTGCAAGAAAAGAATGAGCTGAGGTATGTGATGAGAAGGAGCTCCTTGTATCTTGAAATGATTTGCAATGAATGTATAACATGTAATAGTGAGGATGGGATGATCCTACAACTATTATATGGAAAGGAGTGGAGGGACATGTGTCATTACTATTCAATTATAAATACACAAGAATCATCGGGATTAGTGAATCCTTCTAATATTCTCCTTAAGAAACAACACTTATTAATACTATGTCCAAGAGTTCTATTCTATTGGAAATAAGAAATGTTTGTGCTCGTTCCTTTTTTGTTTTTGTGTTCATGTTCTCTAATAGGTAGTAATTGTATGAGACTATGACAAAGAATAATCTGTATAACTTTTTCATTTGACAATTGCTTGAGGTCATAAATCTTCTTACTTGATTCATCAATTTCTCTAGGTGGAATTAGGGTAGGAGGACCTGGAATGTCCTTTTCATCATTGTTACAAGGCATTGGTTGTTCTTTAGGAAGGAGGACACTTATATTGAGAGGAGGATCTTGATATCCTAACCCTTTAGTATCTTCAGTTGGTATTTTCTCTAAGAGTTGGTGAATTTCATGTTCACTTGTTGTATCATATCCTTGTTTACTTGAGATTGTGAATCTTTTTTCATACATCTCTTCTAGATTGATGGGAGTGTTGGTCACTTTGTTAACATAGAATAGTTGAATGCTTGCTTGATTAGAGGAACTTGGTTCACTTATTGTAGGGAACTTAGGTATAGCTCGTGTCTCAATTTCAAGATGTAAAAACTGTAACAATGGAAATAGGGTTCCCCACCTTTTAGGAGACGGAACACAAGGACGAGATTCCTATTTCACACTTGTTTCATTCAAGGAAACCCTAGATATATCAATATAGTGATGTAAAGGGGAAGGAGATCTTGTAATAGGGTGTCCTAGGGTATGATTAGAGACTAAAGAGGGGTTCACCACCAAGCTAGGGCTTGGAAAGATAAGTAACATGTAAGACTTAATGATATGCAAGATTTCACTAAATGACCTAGAAATGAATATAAATCATATTAGAAAACTAGAGAAGTATAGAGGGGCACCTAGAAACCTGTAGCATCTTGAATGAACACCTGAAATGCCAAAAAAACTAAATTTAATGCACACTGGGACTCATACGCTAGGATGGGTGATTTAGTCCTAGATTAGGGTTTCTATAAAGGAACAAAAATCTGGTAGAGACAAGTTTGGAACACATGAAAATTAAAAATTCCACTATATTGGGACTCATATGCCAGAAGTGGTGTATCAATCCTGCTTGGGCTTTTTCAGAAAGTCAAAGTCTGAATCTTCTCTTTAACCTTTGATCTATCTTCTCAACCTGATTTCTAGATCTAAAATGTTGAATTATGCTCTATAGATTCCTTTTAATGATCTCCTAAACAAGGTGACAACTTGGATAACTTTGCAACTTATTTCCAATATTTCTCTTCAATGTGCCTCAACCTAGATCTGAAAAACACACACTAAAGAGAGGGAAATGTGTTGTTTTGTTAATATAAAGGGGTTTGCCCTGGTCAAACCCTGTTTCGGTAATCAAACCTTGTAATGAAACCAAATGTGAAGGAGGAATGATGAATGAAAAAAATGATATGTTGCAACTCACCAAACCCTAGGAATAAAATTTTGCAAACATGTATGAAATGGCTCCAAAGGATGTAGGTATTTACTCTTAAATGTTGTAGATCTTAACTTAAATTCTTACTTGAATCATGAAACCCTACATCACAAATGTTAGCTAAAAAACAAACATGATGCATGATGACTTTGACATGATGCTTGGTACTTGAATAATGCTCTAAATCACTTGATAATCAGCTCTTGAATGCTCTTGAATTCTCTTGTATTCTCTTGAATGCTCTTATGAACTCAATTTTCTATAATGCATGAATGCTCAAGTTGCTAGGTGGAAAATGAGTGAAATAACCTTGTATATATACTTGTTTATGCCAGATTCCTTGAAATTACAACACTACAAGCCAACATCTGATCTAGGAGAATAAAATCCTGCCAAGAATTTGAATTTACTTTAGGTTTAAGCCACATGAGACTCATATTCCAAAAGTGGCATATGAGTCTCATTAGGTTAGGCTTTGGGACACATTTTTCAAGAAATGCTTAGATTGATGTGAAATCCAAATCAGGGCCTTGAAACTTAGGTGGGACCCATACACCCAAGGTAGCGTATGAGTACCAAATCACTAAATCTAGGCCATATAATCCAAAAACACATGAATTATGATTGGATGTTGGTTTATGTCAGGATCATCCTTGAAAATATGCATTAATTAAGGCTTGTGGATGCAAAATAAGGCTAATTAAATCAAAACAAAGCCCAATTTATTAATGAAACCCTATATTAGTGTGAAAGTATAAAGGCACACTTTATAACACCCTAAATAAGGACAATTCGGTTTATTTAGGTTACAAGGGCCCAAGACCTAATGTGAATGTGTTAAACACATTACAACACTAGATTAAGGAAACATTAAGCTTAATTTAACAAGGGAGGGCCTAAACAAAAGCAAAAATGTAGAGGGATAAATTTTTCATCATTACAATAACAAAACATCTCAAGTGGTGGGATGATAGGGGGTGTTGGTTGTTTCATGGAAGGATAAAATGATGCATTGTTCTCAAGGTTGTTAAGGCAATTGTTTAAAAAGTTGTTCATGCTATCATCATCTTCTCCAATGATTTCAACATCATGAGGACATGCATTAGGAGTTGAGTGAGCATGAGTGAGTTCAATTTCATTAGGGTCATTTCTAAAAGCATAGTTTGACACATCCACTAAGGACTTTAAGGACATCCAAAGCTTACCAAAGCACATATTCATGATGAAACACAATGTAATGACCTAGAATGAGATATGTAGATGCAAGTTTGAGATAAGGAAATGAATGAAATGAACCAAATTAAGCTAGATGCAATGAAATTTAAGAAAACATAAACTCTACAAGCTGAAACCGATAATTAACAACAATAAATAGAAACACAAAAATCAATTTTTTAATGCTGTGAAATGTAATTTAAAATATGAAACAAGAATAAATCACCCAGAGAGGCATATGAGTCCCAATAAAAGTTTTTTAGAGATTTTAATGCTAAATAACATTAACCACAGAATACCCAGAAATTAGGAAAAACCACCTGCACTAGAACTAAATTGCCTAGAGGGGCGTATGAGTCCCATATGAGGGCTTTTGCACTATTTTTAACAAATCCTGTGTGAATGTTAAGTTTTCTATTTTGAATGATGTCTATGCTGAGTGAAAATGTGGATTTCAAGTGAATTTCAATTATGCAAGAAGAAAAAGTGCAACCTATATGCACTTTCACTAATGTAAGATTTAGAAACCCTAGATCCAATTTAATTAATGCAAAACCCTAATGCAAAGTTAATTCAAGCTAGAAATAGGATAATGATGCACTCCAAATCAGAAATAAGGTGTTCTAAATGCAAGTTCACCAAAATGAAATGAAGAAAATATGGGTAAGGAGAAGGGGTTCCAAATCTTTTTGGGAATGGAACACAAGGGGGCCAATTTCCTTTAAGTTTCAATCAAGGAAACCCTTGAGATCTTAATCCAGGGGTGGAATGAAGGAAAGAGATCCACTAAAGGCTATCCTAGGGTATGATTAATGACTAAAGAGAAGTTCACCACCAAGCTAGGGCTTGGAAAGAAAATTAACATGCAATATCTAGTGACAAAACCTAATGATGTGCAAACCTTAAATAAATGACTTAGAAATGAATGCAAAATAGAACACAAAATTGGGAAATTAGAGAGGTGCACCTAGAAACCTATAGAAGCTTCAATGAAGACTTGAAATGTTGCAAATGATGAATTTAATGCACATTAGGATTCATACACGATGCTGGGCAATTTAGTCCTAAATTAGGGTTTTTGGGAAGGAACAAAAATCTGGTAGTAACAAGTCTGGAAATCTTGAAATGTGGGAAATTGACTGTACTAGGACTCATATGCCATAAGTGGTGTATTATTCCTTCTTAGGTTTTTTAGAGGGTCAAGATATGATTTTTCTCTTCAATCGTTGCTCTTCCTTCTCAATCTAATTTTTGGATTTGAAATGTTAAATTCTTCTTAGTAGGTGTCTTTTAGTGATCTTCTAAACAAGGTGACAACTTGGACAACTTTGTGACCTTGAAAAATTGTTCCAATATTTCTCTTCAATGTATCTTCAACCTGGGTGATCCCACAATACTGGTTTACAATTTTTGGCCAAACTGGACACTAAACTATTTTTTTCTAACCAAATCTTCACTTTCAAGCACCTATAGAAGCTAAACCATGAGGAATTTGAAGATGATGCAAACTAGTGATTTGTGACATTTTGTCTATAGATTCTAAATATATTTTTTTCAAAATTTTTGGAATTAGATTGTACTTCATTTTCCATCTCCTTCAAAAACTATTTTTTTTAGTAAACACCATTTTTAAGGAGTGACGCTCACCGTATAACACATAATTTTTTTTTCATGAAGGATAAAATTATAATTTTTTAAAATTTAGATTTTAACTATGATATCTAGTTCTTCCAATTGGTTTCATAGTGTTTTATTGAATATTTTTTCCTTAATCAAGTTTTGAAGTCAAACCAATTACAATTCAGACATAGGCAACTGTATAACACATAACATTTTTTGTATGTATCAAAATTCCTTTTATTTTTTGTTGGATCAAGGACTTCAATATCTAGTAAACTCATATTTTTCAATTTTTTTTTATTTATAATCTTCTATTTTTCCACACGTGCGGAAAAAGAGCTTGATTTTTAGTGAAAAACCTACATTCACAAGAAATAAAAAATAAATATAATAATAAAATCAAATTATTTAAAATTATACTTTTTGGAAGCTTATAATAAGGAATACATACTTACAAAAAATAATTTTAGATGAATTCATTTGATTCCCCAAAAGGTAAATCAAAAGTGGTTTCTATCAACATTTTGATAGGTGTAAAGGAGACTTTGTTATAGGTATGGTTTAAAACTAGCAGGGTTTTATCCAAGGGGAGTTTGATCTAAGGTAGTTTGATGAAACCCTATTCAATTGGAATGCTTTAAATAGAACTTTTTAAGGCTTAAACAATTATATTTTCTAAAAATATGTGATTTCAGCAAAAATCAAAATCTCCCAAAAATTATAAACCAACTTTGTGGGATCACCCATCTAGGTCTTGAAATCACACACTAAAGAGAGGGAAAAATGTTGTTCTATTAGTAGAAAGGGGTTTACCTTGGTCAAACCCCATTTTGGTAATCAAACCTTGTAATGAAATAAAATGGAAAGGAGGAATGTTGAATGAACAAAATGATACGTTGCAACTCACCAAACCCTAGGAATAAAATGTTGTAAACTTGTGTACAAGATGGCTCCAATGGATGTGGATCTTGAATCTTGCTTGAATGGTATGGATCTTGAATTGAAAGCTTGCTTGAATTATGAAACCCTACATCACAAATGTTAGCTCAAAAACAAACATGATGTACGATGAATTTGACATGATACTTGATACATGAATAATGCTCCAAAAAACTTGATAATCAACTCTTGAATGCTCTCGAATGCTGTTGTAAGCTCTTGTAATCTCTAATTCTCTATAGTGCATGAATACTCAAGGTGCTAGATCACTTGTAAACTTGCTAGGTGAAAGATGAATGAAATAACCTTGTATTTATACTTGTTTATGCCAATTTTCTTGAAATTACAACACTACAGTTGACATGAGATCTAGGAGAATAAAATCCTACCATGAATTTGAAATTAATTTAGGTTTAAGCCACACGAGACTCATACACTAGAAGTTACATATGAGTCCCATTAGGCTCAGACATATTTTTCTATAAATCTTAGATTAATGTGAAAGCCATATTAGGGCCCCAAAACCTAGGTGGGACTCATACACACAAGGTGGTGTATGAGTCCTAGATCTCTAAATCTGGGCAATACAATCCAAAAACATTAATTTCTGATTGGCCAATGTATATATGTCTAGATTAATCTAAAAAAGATGCATTAATTAAGGCATGTGGATGGAAAATAAGGTCAATTAAATAATAAAGAAGCCTAATTAATTAATGAAAACTGTAGATTAGTGTGAAAGTGCAAGAAAAGAATTTACAACACCCTAAATAAGATACAATTATGTCCATTTATTTCACAAGATCCCAAACAAGTGTGAAAATGTAAAGGGATACATTTTTCTACACTACACTAACCTATTGTATTGTGCAATGTGACCTTTAAAATTATTTGTAAGTTAATAATGGATAGGTTGAAAGTTTTTTTGGCTCCTTTGATCCCAATGGAACATGGGGCTTTGTCAAAGGTCATTAGATTATCAATGGGATTATGGTTAAAACTAAAGTTGTGAATTCTATGTCCTCTTATAAGGAGAAATCCATGTTCATTAAATTGTATATGTCTAAAGCCTACAATAGGGTTCAATGGTATTTTCTCTAGCACTTGCTGCTGGCTTTTAGATTCCATCCAAACTAGATCTCTTACCTAGACTAGATCTCTTGGGTGATGAGTTGTGTGACCTCTTCCTCATTCTCAAATTTGGTCAATGGTTCTCCCACTCCTACTTTATTTTCTTTGTAGGGACTCAAGCAGGGAGATCCTATTTATCTATATCTCTTTATTTTATTGGCTGAAGGTCTTAGTAGATTATTGTAACAATATAAGGATACTAATCTAGTTAAAGTATGGAATTGAGGTCACAGATTAGACTCTCAAACTCATCACCAATTTATGGATGATATTGCTTTGATTGGTTTATCTAGAATTAAAGAGGTTTTCAAATTTAGGAAATATCTTAACACTTATATGGTTGTATTAGACCAAAAGATCAATGAGGAAAAATCTAGTATCATTTTCTTCAACACTCCTAGGTTGATTCAGAATAGAGTTTCTAAAATTCTTCATTTTTAGATTGGAGGCCTCCCTATCAAGTACTTGGGTATCTCTATTTGTGTTGCCAACCTGAATAAGTGGCATTGGTAGAAGATCCTAGATAAATTTTGTTCAAAATTTAATCACTAGAATTTTTGGTGGTTATATTTTGCTAATAGGTTGACTCTTTTAACTTCTATATTATAGGATCTTCCTCTATACAGATTCATGGTGTTATCTATACCGAAAGGTTTCCTTAAGGATTATGACTCTTTGGCTAGGAAATTCTTAAGGGCTAGAAATATTGAGCATAAAAAATGGAGCTTAGTGAACTGCGAACAAGTTTGTAAGTCCAAGTAGCATGTTGGATTGGGTCTTAGGCAATCTAAGAACAACATTATTTCTCTTGTTTCCAAATTATATGGGAGATGGTGGACACTTCCTGACCAACCTTGTGCTAACATTTTAAATAAATATTTAGGTGGTGTGGATAATGAGGAAATTATACGAATGGAAATAATTGGAAAAAGGTTCTATGATTTTGAATACTATTAAAAGGGGTGCATCCCTCATTAAGAATGGCCTTTTTTGAATTATTCATAAAGGTTATCAAGCTCTCTTTTGGTTTGATTCTTGGGATGGCCACCCATCGATCCTTTCATCATTCACCATCATCTCTAATCCTTAAGTGATTTTTTTGCGGAGGTTGGATGGACAAACATGGATTGATTTAAATGCTCTCTCTTTAGGGAGCTCCTTAGTGTATTGGTGGAAAAACTTTGCTAATTGGCCTAAAGGGGGTTCACAGAGGAGAGGAAATCCTTGGATTCTATTCTGGCTGAAACCCTTGTTGTTCTTCTGATGACAAGGATGTGTTGGCCTGGGGTAATGATCCCAAAGGGAATTACTCTTTTGCTCAGGGATACACTACTTTGTAGGGTCTGCATGGAGAGTTGAGAGTGATCCCTTGGTGGAAAAGAATTTGGAATAAAAATGGATGGCCCAAGTGTAATTTGTTTACATGGTTACTAAGTATGAATAAATGCATCACATGGGAGAATATAAGGAAAGAAGGTTTTTGTGGCCCTTCGATGTGCTTCCTCTTTGGGTACAATGAAGAATTTTCCACCCATATTTTCTTCTAGTGTTCTTTCTTTATGGAAATATGGAGGCTAGAAGGTTTTTGTGGCCCTTCGATTTGCTTCCTCTATTGAAGAATGTTCCACCCATATTTTCTTCTAGTGTTCTTTCTTGATGGAAATATGGAGGCTTTGGTGGAAGCTGTGGTGGAGACCCTTTCTATAAGCTTCATCTCTGCATGATCTTTAGGAGCATACAGGCCTTCCTTCAGCTTCTACTTCCTTCTTGGTGGCTTCCTGGAAATTAGGCCCATCTCTTATTATATGGCAGATTTTGTTGGAGAGGAATAGATAGATCTTTCAAGAGTGATGATAGGTTTTTCTACAACTTTGGTACAAGGTTAAGTGTATGCTCAAGTAGACTATTAAGGCCAAGTTTAATTTGGTGGAACCTTTGTCCTCAAGTAATGTTGTCAATACATCCCTCTTGTCACTCTCTACATCCACTAGATATCAAGTCCATCTAGGTTTTAGGTAGGGGTTATTCAAGAAAGTGAACTCAGAGGGCAAGTGGTATCCTCCCCCTATTGGATTCTATAAAATTAACACTAATTTTTTTGATCAGGGTAATCTTGGGTCTACTAGTATTGGAGGAGTCAAGCATGATAGTATAGGTTTCACCCAATTCTTTTTTTTCATTTATATGGGGGTGCTTTCTAATAATCAAATGCAGGATTGAGCTTTACTAAAGGATTTGGATAAAGCCTGTGAGTGAGGTACTAGAAAAAGGTGATTTATGAAATGGACTCTATGATTTTGGTCTTGTCGCTAAATAACTAGAGCTTTCATAATTTCTCTTGGAGATAGGGTATGATAGCCAAACAAATCCTTCATTTGGCCCAAAATTTTGATCCATATCATTTGTGCATATTCCAAGGGAATGGAACAAGGTGGTTGATTTTTTGGCCTTAATGGAAGCCAGGTGAGTGGAAAAAAATTCCTACACTAATCCAAGTAGGGGAGAGTTACAATTTTTTTGTTTTAACTCCTTTAACAATTATAACAAGAGAAGCACATAGAGAACTTAATGGAAATAGAACAAAAAGTACACAAATAAAACATACACTAGATATATACATGGGGAAAACCCTTTCAGGTAAAAACCCCACCCTACAAAAGCATAATACTTCTATATTACTTCAAATAGGAGTTACAACATAGCTCAAGTACAAAGCTTTTACACAAGTGCTTAATCAAAAATACTTATTATGGAGTTAACCTGATAGAACTTTGTTACCTACAAACAAACTATACATTCTAGAATGAAAGGTACTCATTTTATAGAGAGATACAAGCTTCAAGAAGCATCTAGAAGGAGAGGGGCATCCAAATCAACATGGAAAAAATCCTATGCCATAGACATGCATTTGAACACATGTACAACATTCCCTTACATCTCTTACAATGGTCAAACATGCAAATATTCCTTCCTCAAGCTTTGGCACCTAGAATATGCTAAAAATAGCTTATGAAAGATTCCTTACACATATTACAATTATCATAGATAACAACATTTACAACTATAAGAGAATATGCCATAACTGACTAAAAATAGTTGATTCTCTTACATCCTGTCATAACGCAACTTGGGCATCAACTTTCTCCCATGCATTCAAAGATGCCTTATGACGCATCATAGAATCTATCATATGTCATATATTCAAAAGTGGGATGCCTATATCCACTTGGGATGATTATGTGTCATCCAGTCACTTCCAATGGGCATACCACCTAGCTGGTGCATCCCAATTTTTGACATGAAACCATAGGTAATTAAATAATACAAATAAATACATTAATACATCAAATTAAATTAATATTAGGACTCCAAGGTTGAGACACCTTAATTCCAACATTCTCCCACTTGTCAAAGATCTGCTGAGATTCATACGGAATCATCTGCTCAGGGTCCCAAGGCCTATGGAATCATAACACCATCTAAAATTCTTCGTGCTCACTAATTTTGTCAGTGCATTTGAAACATTCACCAAAGTGTCAAATTCCTCTAGGTTTACCTTTCCATCATCTACCATATCATGAAAAAAATGATACTGAACATTGATGTGCTTCGTTCTAGCATGGAAGGTAGGATTCTTTGCTAAAAAAATTACACTTTGACTGTCACAACAAATAGTAATCTATCCTGCATCTAAGCCAATATAAGAATACAATCTCTTTAGCCAAATAGCTTCCTTGCAAGAATGAGTGGCTACCATATACTTTTACTCTATCATGGACAACACGACTATAGCCTACCGCTTACTCATCCAGCTTATTGTACCACCAAACATAATAAACATGTAACCACTAGTGGATCTTCTATTGTTAATGTCACCTACCCAATCTGAATCCACATATCCTTTAATTCACACAAAATATGTTGAGGTCCAAAAGGATAACCATGAAGACTCAAGGCATAATCAAAATTATGCCATGAATATCTGAACACTCTCTTAATTGCATCCCAATGCACCTGTCCAGGATTAGCCATAAAACAACTAAGGACTCCCACTGCTTGGGCAATGTTTGGTCTCATACACACCATTACATACATCAAGCTACCAATAGCACTTACGTATGGTACTTTGGTCATGTCCTCCATCTTAGTAGGAGATTTTGGACAATGATTCACAAAAATATTCGTCTCCTACATCACAAAAATAACTAATTTTTGTAATCTGCCATGTTGAATCTCTCCAACATAGAGTTCAAATACTTGCTTTGGATTAACCAAATATTTTTGTTAGCTCTGTCTCTTGTGATTTCCATTCCTATAATGTACCTAGTTGCACCTAGGTCTTTCATCTCAAATTGCGTTGACAATTGAAACTTCAAATCTAAAATCATACTTTTACCATTCCTAATAAACAACATATCATCTAGGTATAGGAAAATAATGAGAATGTGACCATTATTAGTTTTAATGCATACACAATGGTTAGATTTAGATATTTGAAATCCCAATGACAACACATAAGTATCAAACTTCTAATACCGCATTCTAGGAGACTATTTCAAACCATAAAGAGGCTTCTTTAGTTTATAAAACAAATTTTCTTTACATTTTTCAATGAAATGCTCTTTCTGTGACATGTAAGTCTCTTCCTCCAAATCACCATGAAGGAATGTTGTCTTCACATCTATCTGTTCCACTTCTATGTCATATGCAACTACAACTAACAATAGAAGTCAAATAGATGTCAGCTTTACTATAGGAGAGAATATCTCCCCATAATCAATTCCCTCCACTTGAGAGAACCCCTTAGCAACCAACTATGCCTATGGGTATGTGCAGGATCATCATGGAAAAAATAGGGCCTTAAATGGCAAAAAAATTATAAAAATGAAAGTTAGGAAACTTGACGTAAAAATTTGAATAAGTTATCGATATTATTTCAAAAATATGTAAGAATAGAATCTGTAGCAAATTGAATGTAGTTTCTAAAATAATAGGTTTATTTAAAAAAAATAAAAAATATATTTGGTGAAAATTTGAAATTTCAATGCAATAGCACTTAAATTTCAGGGGAAAAATAAGAAGTAGGTGTCTGTCTGACCACTCTAACCACAGTAAAATGATAATATTCTTTTATAAGATTTTAGATATAAGTAGAGGACTCATGTCCTGATGTGATTCATCTTTTTTTGTAATTTTTTTCCAAGTATAATTATATGAATTTTTTATTACAACTTTAAAAAAATATAAAAACTTGTATGTCTGACCACCTTAACTTTGTCAAAACTTCATGAAATTTATTTTTTCTTAATCCTATAGTATGCGAAGCATAGAATATGACACATGTTTTGGATTAAAAAAATGTGATACCATTTGAAAGTTATAGATGTTTTTCAATCAACCTATCAATCAAGAATTTAGTCATAATTCAAATAGAAAATGAATAATAATTATTTATTAAATTCAAAGTATTAAAGCGTAATTTATATTGGTGGAAAGCTAAGAATCTCCTTTAAAAACCCTTTTTGTTTCATCAATTTGGGGTAAAAAAAAGTCATCAGCCACATGCCCTACACATACCCATCATAACAATACTTTTTGGCCCATCGTGATCCTGCACATACCACTATACTTCTCAACACTGCCATTAGGACCACACTTCTTAAAAACCCATTTACAACCAACAAGTTTACAATATTTATGTTTACTAGGAAAGGGTACCATATCCAAAGTCTTATTTTTCTTTAATGGAGCCATCTTCTCATTCATGGCTTGCATCTAGGAATCTAAATCACTCATACCCATAGCCTCTCTACCCGTTCTAGGCTCATTAGTGTTAGTAATCAAGGAAAAAATGCAACCGAAATCCAATAATGAATAACCAAACCTTTCTGGTTGCTGCCTAACTTGTGTAGACCTCCTCAAGTGTTGAGGTTGAGGTTCCCTTCTTCTTCTAAACTTTCAGAGCTACTAGAGCTATCCTCGTCATCGAGTCCAACATGAGCACTTGGTTCTTCTTTCTTTAGAGTTGGTGGAAGCTGCATTTTCTCCTTCTTCTATTTCTCATCTTTCTCTAGTTGTAGATCAATAGTGGAAGGTTTAATCTCTCTTAAAACCACACTTCTGTTGTCAAGAACCTTCTAAGATTCTAGATCCCAAAGCTTGTACCCTTTCACACCAACACCATAGCCGATAAAGATACACTTAACAACCTTGTTCTCCAACTTAGACCTCTTCTCAATCAGAACATGAGCATAAGCTTCAAAAGCAAATACTTTTAGATGTCTCATCGAAGGCTTTTTACTAGACCACACTTGTCTTTCCAACAAGCATTGATGTAGGAGATTTATTTATCAAATAACATGTAGTGGCTACCACTTCAGCCCAAAACTTTTGCTCAAGGATAGCACCACTCAACATACTCCTAGCCCTCTCCATCAACATTTTGTTCAACCTCTCTATAACTCCATTTTGTGTGGAGTATAGGAAGTAGTTTTATTTCTCTTAATCTCGTGCTCTTTACAAAACTTGTCAAACTCTATAGAACAAAACTCACCACCATTATCGGTCCTCAAACACTTAATCTTTCTACTAGTATGATTTTCTACTAAGGCCTTAAACTCCTTAAATTTACTAAAGAATTCAACTTTATTTCTAAGAAAATAAACAAATTTCGTTCTATTTTAATCATCTATGAAAGAAATAGAATATATAGATTTTGATAATGAAGGAACATTTACAAGACCAAAAACATCTGAATGAACATAGTCCAAAACCCCAAAAGACTTATGAAGACTAAAGTAAAAAGAAACATGGTGTTGTTTTTCATATACACATTGTTCACAAAAGTCAAACTCGAGATTACAATCATCAAGACCTTTAACAAGGCTCTTAGTTTTTAGGGTTCTAACACCCTTCTCACCAATGTGACTAAGTCATTGGTGCCATAACATTGTCTTCTCTGTAGGAAGCTTCATTTCCATGGAATGAGCACCCTTAGGTACCCAAAATGCACAACCATTAGATGTAGCTACAACATTCATTTTCTCTACATGATCTAATGGCAAGGATGAAGAATCCAAAGATATATTCTTCAATACAAAAGAACTATTGCATTATACAATGCATGCATCAAGATGAAACAAAGTGCCAATACGGACACTCTTAGCCAACACCATAGCCCCCTTTTTTTATCTTACATCCTCCACCAAAGAAAACAATTTGCACTCCCAAATCATTCAATTTACTTACAAAAAGAAGGTTTCATGCCAAACCTGGGATATGCAAGACACCACCAATCCCGTTCACTCTTCCATCAAGAAATTTGATTTTGACTCTTTATATTTTGAGAACCAGTCTCTATAAGAATTCATGTGAAAGAATGCACCCAAATCTATCAACCACACATTATTTGATGCACAGGCTGCAATAAATGCTTCTTCATCGTCTTGAGATGATTTCTTAGATTCAAATTCAGAGAAAGACTTGCTTTTCTTCTTCTTCTCTTTCTTGTAATCTTTTTGAATGTCACCAGTTTCACCACAGTTCCAACATTTTTCCTTGGAATTCTTACTAGGAGACTTAGATCTCTTGGAGACTTTGACTTAGTTTTCTTGCATTTCTTTTTTCTTCTCTCTTTTGTTTTGCCACAAATTGCAAGGGCCTCCTTGGCCATTTCAAAAGACTTCCTTCGCATCTCTTAAAATAATAATGAGGAAACAACCTCATCCATCTTGAAGGTGGAATTAGTGCTTCCATTAGCCATTACCAGGTGATCCAAAGAGTCTGATAATGAACAAAAAAGGAGCAATCAATAGTCTTGTTCATCAATCTTGTCTCCAACAGAACCCAGTTGTGTAACCAACATGTTAAATGAATTTTGATGATCTGCTACAAACCCTCCATCTTCCATTTTTAGAGAAACATCTTCTTTATTAGGAAAATATTGTTTACCAAGAATAGAATTTAGTCTGATATTCATTACTAAGATTCTTCCATAGAGAAGAAAAAATTTCCTCTTCATGGACATTCAAGAGGATGAAATCAACCAAACAGATTCTAATAAGATCCTTGGATTTCCTATCCACAAGATCCCAATCTTCTTGTTTCATTCTTGATGGTTTGGTTCTAGAAATAGTAGCCCATAGATCATGGTCTATGAGCATTTCTTCCATTTTGAGCTTCTAAAGTTCAAAATTACCGCCATTAAATTTCTCCATGTTAATCCTCCTAGATGTGCTTTCCATCTCTTTCCTTTAGCAAGGTAATGAAACACACACTTCAGCAAAAATCCCACTGAAACAAAGATCAACTCAAAAATCCCTTCTAACCCAACAAAGGAACCAAAGCTGGCTTGGCTCTGATACCAAATGAAAGGAAGCCAGGTGAGCATAAAAAACTTCCTACACTAATCTAAGTAGGGGAGAGTTACACAAATTTTATTTTAACACCTTTAACAATTACAACAAGAGAAGCACATATGGAAGAATGCAAATTGAATATAAAGTACACATATACAACATACTCCAGATATACGTGGGTAAAACCGTTTCTGGTAAAAAACCCCACACTCCTAAAGCATAATACTTATATATTACTTCAAATAGTAGTTACAACATAGCCCAAGTACAAAGCTTCTACACAAGTGCTTCATCACAAACACCTATTCTGGAGTTAACCCAGTAGCACTTCATTACTTGTAAACAAACTATGTATTCTAAAATGCAAGGAACTCATTTTATAGAGAGATACAAGCTTCAAGAAGCATCTAAAAGGAGAGGGGCATCCTAATCCATATGGTACAATATCCCATGACATAGATATGCATTTAGACACATGCACAACATTCGCTTACACCCCCTACAATGGTCAAACATGCAAATATTCCTTCTTCAAGCTTGGGAACCTAGAATATGCTAAAAATAGCTTATGAAAAATTCCTTACACATCTTACAACTTCCATAGTTGACAATGCTTATAGTTGTAAGGGAATTTTTCTTAATTAACTAAAAATAGCCAATTCACTTACATCATGTCATAACCCAACTTGGGTTCCAACTTTCTCCCATGCATTCAATGATGCTTTATGATGCATCATAGAATCTCTCATATGTAATAGATTCCAAAGTGGGATGCCTACCACTTGGGATGATTATATGTCATCCAGTCACTTCCAACAGGGATGTCACCCAACTGGTGGGTCCCAATTTGTTACATGAAACCATCTAGGCAATTAAATAATACAAATACATACATTAATACATCAAATTAAATTAATATTAGGACTCTAAGGTTGATACACCTTAATCCCAACATGGCCAAGTGGGTTTCTGATTATTTGGGGGAGTATATTGTTTGGATTTAGAATTAGTTAGATTAGGAAACATTCCAAAGGTTGGCTCAGATTCTCCATGAAGATCAAAAAAATTAGTTGCGTGGAATTAGTTTTTTTTAATCTTTGGTGTTGGGAGGTGCACTATAGATTTTAGGCATGGGTATGTGTAGGATCATGATGGGCCAAAAAGTGGCAATATGATGGGTGTGTGTAGGGTATGTGGTAGATGACTTTTTTTTAACCCAAAATTGATGAAATGAAAAGGATTTTTAAAGGAGATTCTCAACTTTCCACCAATATAAATTATCTTTACTTTGAATTTAATAAATAAATTATTAATTTTCTATTTGAATTATGACTAAAGTCCCGATTGATAGGTTGATTGAAAAACATCTATATTAAACAAGATCACATTTTTGAATCCAAAACATGTGTCGATTCTATGCTTCACATACTATAGGATTTAAAAAAGAATTTCATGAAGTTTTCACCAAGTTAAGGTTGTTAGAAACGTTTTATATTTTTAAATGTAATAAAAAAATCATAATTAATTATTTAATTGGAAAAAATTACAAAAAAATATGCATCACATCAAGACATGAGTCCTCTACTTATATCTAAAATTTTATAAAAAATATTATCATTTTATTGTGGTTAGGGTGGTCAACCATACACCTACTTATTTTTTCCATGAAATTTAAGTACCATCGCATTGAAATTTAAAATTTTCACCAAATATATTTTTTAAATTAAACCTAGTAGTTTAGAAACTACGTTCAATTTGCTACAGATTCTATTCTTACATATTTTTGAAATAATATAGATAACTTATTCAAATTTTTATGTCAAGTTGCCTAACTTTGATTTTTCTAAATTTTTTGACACTTAAGGGCCTATTTTTTTCATGATGATATTGCACATACCTGCATCCTAATTCTTTCTAATGCTTTTAGGGTTTTTCACCTAGAAGGAGAAAGAAGGGCCAAAATGCTCATGTTACATTCAAAGTTAATGCAATATGGATGGAATATGGATTAAATATACCTAGATGAAATTTTTGAATGCAAGAAACTAATAAGATTGATTGATTAATGAATGGAAACTAAAGGAAAAGAATTTGTTTGAAAACACATTGTGTAATGCGAGAACACCTAGAAATGAATGCAAAATTGAATAGAAACGAATCATGAAATTGAAAGTGTGCACCTAGAATATGGATGTAGACTGGAAATGGCTTTTGGAATGTTGTTGATGCTGATTTTTAGGCCTGGTGGGACTCATTCACCATTCTAGGTGAATTAGTCCCAATTCTGCAAAACTGTTTTGGAACCTATTTTCGATAAAAGGGTATCTAAAAATGTAGAAAACTCAAAATTGATCTAGAAGTGGGACTCATTCAACACTCATGGTGAATGAGTCCACTTTTTAATTTTTGAATATTTAAAAGTGGAATCCAGAGCTTTCGATCTACAATTTGATTCCCTATAGGTGTTCACTTTTGAAACTCTGATTTCTAAACCTGAAAATGAATTTTTGTTGATATTTTGACTTGATTAGTGAAGATAAGACCTAAAAAACTTTGCAACTTGATTCTTAATTATCTCCACACTTCTAGGAGACCTAAATCTACAAACACACAAGGCAAGAGAGTGAAATGTTGAATGTTAGGGAATGGTGGTTTTCTTTGATCAAATCCCTTTTAGGTAATTAAACCAAAATGATGAAAGAATGGAATGAAACATGCAATAATGGAGTTGATTACCTTTCCATGATGATTGAACTTAAATTTCTATAGCAAAATATGAAGAATCTGCCCTTGAATGTCTAGAAATTGATATCTTGGTGACTTAAATGATAAAACCCTAAGTTGCTTGACTTGAGATGGAAGAATGATGGATTGATAATGAAGAATGAATGTGATTTAGGGTTTAGAGAGGTGATTTTATATGCAATTCACCTTATTAGCCCAAAAATTGGATCCCTAAGGATGACATGTAAAAATAGTAAACTTAAATTTCAAATTTTCTCGTTCAAAGGTCTAAAATGGGCCAAATGGTACTCATTCGCCACCCATGGCCAATGGGTCCCACTTGGATGGGACTGATTTTCCATGGATGGAGAATGCATCCCACAGGGGCCATTTTTCTAGCTAACATGACAGGAAGTTAAGAAATAAGGTTTATATTGCAACTTTGTTAGGTATTTGATTGATTTATGCCTTAGGATTCACAATATGGGTTAATGGGTATGTGCAGGATCATGATGGGCCAAAAAGTGGCAATATGATGGGTATGTGGCTGACAACATTTTTTTTAGCCAAAATTGATGAAATGAAAAGGGTTTTTAAAGGATATTCTCATCTTTCCACCAATATAAATTATGCTTTACTTTGAATTTAATAAGTAATTATTCATTTTCTATTCAAATTATGACTAAAGTCCTGATTGATAGACTGATTGAAAAAATTCTATAGCTTTCAAACAATATCACATTTTTTGAATCCAAAACATGTGTCACATTCTATGCTTCACATACTATAGGATTAAACAAAGAAAATTTGAATTTCATGAAGTTTTGACCAAGTTAAGGTGGTCAGACATACAAGTTTTTTATATTTTTTAAAAGTTGTAATAAAAAATTCATAATTAATTATATTCTTGGAAAAAAAAAAGAAAAAAATATGCATCACATTGGGACATGAGTCCTCTACTTATATATAAAATCTTATAAAAGAATATTATCATTTTATTGTGGTTAGGGTGGTCAGATAGACACCTACTTATTTTTTCCTTAAATTTAAGTACTATGCATTGAAATTTCAATTTTTCACCAAATAGATTTTTTTAAACAAACATAGTAATTTAGAAACTAAATTCAATTTTCTATAGATTCTATTCTTACATATTTTTGAAATAATATAGATAACTTATTTAAATTTTTACGTCAAGTTTCCTAACTCTGATTTTTCTAATTTTTTTGCCACATAAAGGGCCTATTTTTTCCATGATGATCCTATACATACCCTAATAGGGGCCTATTAATGATTATGTAAAGGTAAATTATGTCTTGGGACACAAAATTCAATGTGAAAGTGCAATTAAATACACTTTACAACACTAAAATGAGGTCCACATAGCATAGGAAGGCACAACATCCAATGTGAATGTGTAGGACACATTACAACACTATATTAGTATTAAGTTTATCTTACAAGCCTTCTAGATTGATGTTATGATGCATTTAAATACATTATATAATGTTGAATTAGGGAGAAATAGGTTCATTAAGTCTAGAAAAGCATGAAAGTCCTTTACAACACTTTACAACACCTTTACAAGACATGGATAAAGGCATGTTATTCAATTTGTAAGGGTCCAAGACCTAGTGTGGATGCATAAAATGTCTCAAAACTTGAATCAAGGCCTTATTAAGTCCATTTTATCATGAATTATTCCCATGTCAAGCAAGAGGCCATTTTTTCTATGCCACATTTAGCTCCACTTTAATGAGAGGATGAACTTGCTTCAAACTGACACTAAAGTAGACATTCAAGAGAGATCCAAGTGTACAGATGCAGATGAAAAAGAATGAAAAAGATCAAAGGAGGTTGCACAAGCTCCTAGTATCCAAGATCCTAAGTCAAACCATCAAGATATATAATCATGAGATTGCAAGAAAGAAGATGAAAATGAAAAAGGGGGATCGAGCTTCGATCGTTTGTCCAACTAGTTGTGGATTGGATCTAGGCTATTTGTTAGGAAAGAAAATGAAACTCACTCTGGGGAAATGAAATTATTGGTTGTTTGTTGGGTGAAAAAACCCAAAAGGTGAGAAACATAAGCTAGTTGGTATGCACTCACAAACACATAGGTGGCTATGGGGAAAGTCGTGCCTCAGGATGGGATTCCCACTCAACCATATCAAAATTATACCTCCTGATAACTTTAATAAGGCGCAACAATGAAAAATGTTGGTTCAAACTCTATGAGGTAAGAAAAACTTTGTATGCTTGACACACATAGACATTGTTAAGGAAGAATAGTGTAAGGATTGTTCAAATGGATTTTTCTTTGTTCGTACAATGTGTCAACTTACAGAACATCATGCTCAATGTCTCCAAGAGAGAAAGGTGCAAATGGTCTCATCTTGTTTCCAAGAGAGGACAAGTGCAAGGTCTCATCCAGGGAAACATTGTACCTAATGCTTCCAAGAGAGGAAATCACAAGAAAAAGAAAATTGCACAATAAAATGTGAGTGGTGATGTATTCCCCCATTTTAAAGTGGTTGTGAACAACAATATTGTAAGAAATTGCTTTAAAGTAGAAGAAGAGGACATGAGAACTTACTCAAAAATCCCTATACCAAGTCATATGTTTTCAAGAAGCTACACCATGGGAAAGAGAAGCACGTCATATGTGAGCCAACTCAAGGCATGTTTTCCACATCCCAAGCTTTCTCTTATGTGTCCATGAAAGGTTAATGACTAGCCAAAGGAGGTGACCACTAGTGACATACGAGGATAAGGCTACATAACCCCTTGCCTCCATTGAGTGCAGGACAAGGGTGAGCCGAAATGATTGATGAAATACATGCTAGAGTAAAAATTAGTATCAATTAGAGGAATTAAGTTCCCCCACATAGGGAAGCATGCCAAACTCCTTTAAGATGTTGGATTATAGGACTCAAAGCATTGCATTCATTAGTGGAGTGACCATGAACTCTATGATAGGCACAAAATGAAGTTTTATAATAGCATTTCTTACGAGTTTTGGGAGGTAGGGTGATCAAGTTATCTTGGAGGAGTCTCAATAAGATACCCTCTTGATCAATAATAGAAGGTGGGCTTGTGAATTATGTGAAAGATACATAGATTGCTTAGTAGTAGATGTCATACCGACATAAGTTTCTCTAGATTGTGATATTTTGTTCTCACTCTTATAGGAGGAGGGAAAATCTATCAAATCATTGGTATCTTGTGAGATGACATTGACATTAAGCATGCAAATGTAGGTGTTTGTTTTATCTTTGGTAAAGGATGATGTTCAAAGCCACTAGTGTTGATGAGTTTAGGATGGACGAGTGTTAAGGATGATCTAGGAGTGTGTTGTGTGAGATTGTTGATGTTGAGTGAATGTTTGGTGATCTCTATTACAAGAAAATAGTCAAGACCATGAGTTATTTATTATGTGATAGGGTCATTAGGGTTGCAGATACTTTATTCATTAGTACCACATCCTTTCCCAATATATCAAATTTGTTTCATAAGCTCATAACCTTTTCCATAAAGCTTTTTCATTGTTTTGGGATCGGGTGGTTGTTCGTTATTTTGTTCATCAAAGGTTGTTGTGTATGCTATATTTTATTCCAAAGTAGAGGAGATAGCGGTATGTGCAGGATCATCATGGAAAAAACAAGCCTTTATGTGGCAAAAAATTCAAAAAAATCAAAGTTAGACAAATTGACGTAAAAATTTGAATAAGCTATCTATATTATTTCAAAAACATCTAAGAATAGAATCTTTATAAAATTGAATGTAGTTTATAAAATACTAGGTTTATTTAAAAAATAAATAAATCTATTTGGTGAAAATTTGAAATTTCAATTGAGTAGTACTTAAATTTCAGGGAAAAAATAAGTAGGCATCTGTCTGACCACCCTAACCACAATAAAATGATAATATTTTTTATATAAGATTTTAGATATAAGTAGAGGACTCATGTCATGTGATGCATATTTTTTTGTAATTTTTTCAAAATGAATAATTAATTATGAATTTTTTATTACAACTTTTAAAAAATATAAAAACTCGTATGTCTAACCACCTTAACTTGGTCAAAACTTAATGAAATTCATTTCTTCTCTTTTTAATCCTATAGTATGAAAAGCATAGAATGTGACACATGTTTCGGATTTAAAAAAGGTGATATCATTTGAAAGCTATAGATGTTTTTCAATCAGCCTATCAATCAGGACTTTAGTTGTAATTCAAATAGAAAATAAATAATAATAATTTATTAAATTCAAAGTAAATCATAATTTATATTGGTGGAAAGTAGAGAATCTCCTTTAAAAACCCTTTTCATTTCATCAATTTTGAGTAAAAAATAAGTCGTCAGCCACATACCCTACACATACGGTCCATCATATCTCCACTTTTTGGCCCATCATGATCCTGTACATACCCATAGATGGTTGAGAAGATTGTGTGGATTTTTGAGTTGTCATGATTGTTTGTTGTCCTTGTTTCTCATCTTTCTTTTGTGTGATTATGTATTCTCCCATAAATGACGATGTGAATTCTAAGGATCCCTAATCGTCACCAAATGATTTAGACACTAATTCCTCATTGTTTTGTTCAATTTCAAGAGGGTCGATATTGGATGTTGGAATCAATGTTTTTAGAGGACTTATAACTCCTTTCTCAAGCTGCAAGAAACTTTCAGGATCGGGGTCTATTTCAACTTGATAATTTTTATTGTTATAGACATATTTCATTATACAATGAAGGGTTGAGGGCATTGCATTCATCTCATGAATCCATGGTTTTCCTAAAAGAAGATCATACGAAAGATCATAAGGGATGACATGAATAGGAATTTGCAAAGTAGCCACCCCAACTATAATAGGAAAAGTAATTACACCAAGCAGTTGCTTTGTTGTATTATCAAATCCTTGAATAGATATGAAATCAGGTATTATTTGTGACTTGTCAACACACAATCTATCAAGGAGATTTACACTACACACATTAAGGGAAGAACCATTATCAATAAGGGTTCACTTTATCTGTATCCCATTGTATTGAGAAATTATCATGAAAGATTCATTTTGTTTTTGTACATCCAAAGGAGGAAGCTCACTTTGCTGGAAAACAATGTCAGCATTTATTCCTTGGATCATGGCTGCAATGTTATTTGGTTGTGCATTCAAAGGGACAAGAACTTGTTGCAAGGTTGATCAGATCATGTTGTGATAATAAGAGGAGGCTTGAATAGGGTCCCTTAATGAAATTTTAGTAGGAGTCTTCTTTAGTTGTTCAACAATATTGTACTCCTTTCCACTAGGAAGACTTGGTAAGATAGGTCTAGGGGTGATAGGATTAGGAAAAGCTAAGGGTATTGGGGTTGGTTGCGAATCATTTTGAGTGTTGTAGGTATGAGCAATGGTATTATAAATCAGATGCTGTGATACATTATTGTGAGGTGGGTAGAGGATGAGTTCAGGTTTTTTGTGAGTTTGTTTTATTGAAGGGGGGTAAAGGATTATTGTGAGGATCATAAAGATTGTTGTTGTAGACCAACACATCCTCATCATTTATAATCTTATCTTTCTCAAAATTATCCTCACAATGGAAATTAGGTAAGGTGATGTTTAAGAATGTGTCTATAATTTCATTCTCTTGTGCTAAAATATCTTCCCAAAGGGGATGAGGAGAAGGACAAACAAGATCCTTATGATTCTTAATGATAGTGTCTTCTTTTACCAAGATACTATCCTGACCAAAAGGAGAGGTATTAGGAGAAGCACAATTATGATCATCATAAGTATCTATGTTTGAATGCTCTTCTATCACATTATCCACAAAAATAGGGGAGATAGGAGAGGGTGTGAGTTTAAGGTTAGCATTGTCATTTTCAATCTCTTGTGCTAAGAGACTCTCATAACTAGGACACACATTGAATGAATGATGATCATGCTTATTGAATAAATTTTTCTTTGCAAATTTGGAGAAGATTGAAACTAAAATTTTGAAAGAAAAATCTTTGCTAACTCAAAATGCAATGAAAAAGGTTGAAATGAAATGCAATTTTTAGATGATAGTTGATTGATTATGCTATGTAACAATTTACGATAATGCAAACTTGAAATTTAAAGCATGCATGAAATGAACTAATTTACACTAGATTGAATGAAATGCATGTTACAAAAATGCAACCAATTGATACAGCTAGGAAATGGCACCAAATAGAAGCCTAAAAACAAGGTTTCCAACTCTGTAAAAGGTAGTTATAGGGATGAAAAGGGACTGATTTTCCCAAGGTGGTGAATGAGTCCTAGTATGGAATTTTAACAGAATTTTGAAAAAAAAAAATGGATTTTAATATTTTCTGAGTGCTATGATGTTGAACTAAATGAAAAATGCAAAATTTTAGAAAATTTACATGAAATTAGATGCCAAAAATTGAACCTAAATGCACTTTGTATGAACACAAAATTTGAAACCTAGCATGCAAATGAATTCATGCAAACCCTAATGCAAGATCAATTAAAGCTAGATGTATGATGAAGGACTCCAAATTAGACAATAAAGTATTGGAAAAAGTAGGTTCACCAAAATGTAACATAGATTTTGACATCCAAGGTCTTTCTAGCACTTCTGGGGTTTTTCACCTAGAAGGAGAAAGAAGGGCCAAAATGCTCATGTTACATTCAAAGTCAATGCAATATGGATGGAATATGGATGCAATATACCTAGATGCAATGTTTGAATGCAATAAAATAATAAGATTGATTGATTAATGAATGGAAACTAAAGGAAAAGAACTTGTTTGAAAACACATTGTATACTGCAAGAACACCTAGAAATGAATGCAAAATTGAATAGAAATGGATGAAATTGAAAGTGTGCACCTGGAATATGGATGAAGATTGGCAATGGCTTCTGGAATGCCACTGATGCTAATTTTTAGGCCTGGTGGGACTCATTCACCATTTTGGGAAAATCAGTCTGAGTTCTGTAAAACTGTTCTGGAACCTATTTCTGACAAAAAGGTATCTAAAAATGCAGAAAACTCAAAATTGACCTGGAAGTGGGACTCATTTTCCACTCATGGTGAATGAGTCCATTTTTGAATTTATGAATATTCAAAATGTAATTCAGAGCTTTCGATCTGTACTTTGATTCCCTACAAGTGTTCATTTCTAAAACTCTAATTTTTGAACTTGAAAATGAGTTTTTATTGATATTTTGACTTGATTTTTAATGATTTCCATGCTTCCAAGAGATCTAAATCTGTAAACACACAAGGAAAGAGAAAGAAATGTTGAATGTTAGGGAATGGGGGTTTCCCTTGGTCAAACCCCTTTTAGGTAATTAAACCAAAATGATGAAAAAATGGAATGAAACATACAATAATGGAGTTGATTACCTTGCCATGATGACTGACCTTGAATGTTTGCAACAAAAAATGAAGAATTTTCCCTTGAATGTGTAAAAATTGATATCTTGGTGACTTGAAATGATAAAACCCTAAGTTGCTTGACTCGAGAGAGAATAATGATGGATTGATAATGAAGAATGAATGTGATTGAGTATTTAGAGAGGTGATTTTATAGTAAATTCACCTTATTAGCTCAAAAATTAGATCTCTAAGGCTGACATGTAAAAACAATAAACTTAAATTTCAATTTTTCCTGCTCAAAGGTCAAAAATGGGCCAAATGGGACTCATTCGCCACCCATGGTGAATGGGTCCCACCTGGATAGGATTTATTTTCCATGGATAGCGAATGGGTTCCACAAGGGCCATTTTGCCAGCTAAGATGCTAGGAAGTTAAGAAATAAGGTTTCTATTGCAACTTTGTCAGGTATTTGATCAATTTATGCCTTGTGATGCACAATATGGGTTAATAGGGGCCTATTAATGATGATGTAAAGGTCAATTAGGGCTTGATACACAAAATTCAATGTGAAAGTGTGATTAAATACACTTTACAACACTAAAATGAGGTCCACATAGCCTAGGAAGGCACAACATCCAATGTGAATGTGTAGGACACATTACAACACTAGATTAGCATTAAGTTTATCATAAAAGCATTCTAGATTGATGTGACGATGCATTTGAATACATTTAATAATGTTGAATTAGGGAGAAATATTTTCATTAAGTCTAGAAAAGTGTGAAATTCCTTTAGAACACTTTACAACACCTTTACAAGACATTGATAAAAGTATGTTATTCAATTTGCAAGGGTCCAAGACCTAGTGTGGAGGCATAAAATGCCTCACAACACTTGAAGCAAGGCCTCATTAAGTGCATTTTATCATGAATTATTTGTATGTCAAGCAAGAGGTCCTTTTTTCTATGCCACATGAGGATGGTTGGTATGGTTGTTTTTTGGTTTCCTATGAATTCTTATTTTTAGGTTCTAACTCTTATATTCATATGAAGGGATTGAAATTTCATGCTCTCCATTTGTAATTTCTTACTTTCCTTTGAATAAATTTTCACCCTCTTCTTTTTTTGAAAAATCATATCTTGGAGAAAAAAAATGATGTGTAACTCAATTTGTATTATTTTTATTTTTTAGACTAGACTATCTAATATATTTTGGTTACAAATTTTAATCTTAGTAATGAAAACATAGAATGAGTGAGCTATGTCAAAGAGTTGAAAAGTATGAAAAATGAAAATTTTGTTAATAGGATGAAATTAAGAATTAGACATTATTTATAATTATATGTTTATTGTTATGTGAAATATAATCATGCAAAAGAAACCCGAGATCCAAAGTAATCTTCATAAGTTACCTATACTTATAAAGTTACAATTCTAAAATTATTAATTTATATTCAACAACCGTAAGCTTATCCTCAATGAGAATGTATGGGAAGTGAAATTAAATATTGTGACATTTTGGATTTTTAGTTTGTTCTCAAATAATTTATGTGATAAGTTCTTTTAACCTACTCTAAAGGATGCAAAAAAAAGTGCAAAAAGAAAGGAAAACAATACTAACACCTTACAATTAGGCCTAGTTGAACTCAAAACAAAATAAAGATAAACACAAACAAATTTTACCTTGTTAGAATTGAAGCTTTGGTTGGCCCTTGCATTGTTGATTTTGTGTGCTCCTTTGATGGCAAGCTGGATGAAAAATGGACTTAAAATGATCTATGGAAGATGAGGATTCAAATGGGCTATGTGGGTAGTTTATTAGATGAATGCAATGGATGCAAAAGCTTGAGGATTCAACGATGGAGGATGGAGAGCTTGAGAGTTGGAGAGATGAAGTTGACAAATGCAAGTTTTTGAATGAGAATGTGTTGTTAAATGAAAGAAAATCTTTCATTTTATCGAGAGAAGCCCTAGAAAGATGGACAGTTGAGATCTTGCCAACATGGGCAAGATGAATGGTTGTGGTGAGTTGAGGACTCACAAGCCCGAGCACATATTTCCATGTGGCTGATGATGTGTCAAAAGGACACATGAGGTGGAATATGACATGTGATATGAAGGTACTTCTAAGTACCTTGGAAAAGGGGATGATGTGACCTCTCAATGATCACATGGGGAAGAGGAGAATCTTGGATAAATAAAAGTGAATTTAAAATTCACATGATTGGGGATATCTTAAGGATAAGAAAACATTGCAAAAAAGGTAGGTGAGAATTACCTTGGATAAGACAAGGCGCTTAAAAAGGTAAGTACTTACGGGCATGTGTAGGATCATCATGGAAAAAATAGGCCCTTATGTGCCAAAAAATTTAGAAAAATCAGAGTTAGGCAACTTGATGTAAAAATTTGAATAAGTTATCTATATTATTTCAAAAATATGTAAGAATAGAATTTGTAGCAAATTGAATGTAGTTTCTAAACTACTAGGTTTATTTTTTATTTAAAAAAATCTATTTGGTGAAAATTTGAAATTTCAATACAGTAGTACTTTAATTTCAGGGAAAAAATAAGTAGGTGTCTGTCTGAACACCCTAACCATGATAAAATGATAATATTTTTTTATAAGATTTTAGATATAAGTAGACTCATGTCTTGATCTGATGCATTTATTTTTATAATTTTTTTCCAAGTAAATAATTAATTATGGATTTTGTACCAGTTTACTTCTTTCCGTTGGGGCATCCGAAAAATAAGAAAATTTTTAAATTTCGATTGTGGCAAGTTTATTCTTTGAACCAACGCAACAAGTACATTGCTTCAAAGAGGGGCAAAATGTAGACACACAAAATTAGCATTATGCATTCATCAAGTAAATCAGGCTTCACGTGCATCCACTCATTCAGTTAATCAGGTTCACCTTCATCCATTCATTAGGTAATCTCATTAATCTCCTAAGGTCATTTATTTAAAATCAAATAAACATTATCGTCAACCTTTTTAATCAAATAAATCAAACATCCATCATAATGCATTTCCATCCTTTTTGATTTAAATAAATAAAATATCAAAGTCCTAAAAGTCAAACTCACCTAATCATCATTAATTTAATCTAACCATGATTAAATTCTAATCTTACCCACTTGCATTCTCTAGATTTGGCCACTTGCACATGAAATTGCATTTAATTGATTTATCAAAATCTTTATTTTCAACTTGACATAAAGGGAGAATATTCTCCAAGTTTGAATCTCCCCCCAAGTGGACATGTACACCCAACAGAGCATTTGTGAGGCCTTACATGTCTCTTACATGTCCCCTTCCAAAGGTCAAACTCAACATTCATTGCACAAATTCAAATTCAAAATTTTCCTCTCATGGGAACTCTTCCCAAATCTTGCACATACATCAACCAATCACCACTTGACAAGTGTTCTTCTTTCATTTGTCCAATCTTAGCCCCACATTGGTCCCTCTTCAACACTTAGCATTTTGAAAATCCTTAAATAGAAACTTCAACTTTGAGAAAATCTTGGATCATCTCCACAACTTGATGCAAGGCCATTCTCTTTGAGAACTGATCTTGTCCATTTATCATCTCCATATCCATAGCAATTTCATCACTAGCTTATCAATCAAGGATTGGGAAAGGGCTTCTTTCCATAGAAACACCAATCCACTACGGGATAGGATTAATGTCATTTTTTTATATGCTTTTATTTGGTTTCCATTGTTTCGTTTATGGCATGATTAACATGGCTTATTATTCCATAGGGATGTTGAAATGTTGCTTTATTTTAAACTTACCTTTTGCAGATTTCAGCAACCACATTCTGGCGCTAGAAGGAGGGCTTTCCTGCTGAATGTCAAATTGTTATATATTATTCTTAAATGCATTTGAGAGTGATTTTATGATATTGTGATTGAAAGATGTTATTCTTTCTTTCAAGCTAGACAGTATAGCATACTGAGAGGGATATAAATGTGATTGAAGCAATCTGGATTCAATGACTGAATTAAAATCTTCTTGCTGCTTTTAGTATATTTATAATGAATTATGTAGGCTTTGTTTGGTTGTTTTGATTTGAGATTTCATGCACCAGGCTATGATTCTAAATATCTCTGTATTTAGGCCTGTTATTGTCTAAACTTAAAGCAGACAAACTAATAGAAAACATGTTTTTTGTCTGCATCATTTAGATTGCATTACACATGCTAATCATTTGCTTGCATACATACAAGTGCACATACAGATCTAAACGAATGTGTTTCATATATACATGTGTACATACAGATCTATATAAATGTGATTTTATTGTGCTTGTTCTATACAATAATTTCTTCCTGTAAATTTGGTCGTGCTATTTCTTCTTGGGAAGATTTTATGCGTACATATCTATTTGTGTAGATTCTACTGATAGGTTATATTGATATTGTCAGATGAGTCTGCAACATCAGTGTATATTTTGGAGTCAACGCCTCATACATTTTAAGTCCTAGTGTCCTTTCATGTTAACCAATCTCACTCAACTATCAATTAATGGAGGACACTTCAAATCATATCAGCCACGCCTTTTGAGTTTATGTTTCTGTAACATGCATTTGGGGGTGGGGTGGGCCCATAACAACTGTCTTTAGATTGCCATGAGTTGTCCTTATAGATCTTCTACACACACCTATCCAATCGCCACACCTTTCATAGCTTGGGTGTCACATATTTCTGTACGTCATAGTAGAATAAGTTTGTTGTTTTGTCATTAGAGAGCTGAGCATGTGAATCTTCTTTTGCGCAATGCCTTTTTATCTCCATGGGCCTCTCTGCTCTTGATTTCCACCTGATAAAAGCATTGGCTTAATAGTTTCTAAAGCCTATTCAACAAATCCATTCTGTGCATATCCTGCAATCAACGCATTCCATAAGACCATATTTCTTTTGAGGCATTCTGTCAAGTAGTTCACACGTGCTGTCAATAGTTCAACAGTCTTGTCTAGGCGTTGGCTTTCTATCTTTGAAGCCATTTTGTCAACAGTTTGCATACCTTGTCTATGCTTCTACAGTAAACTGTCAAACATTTCACGCGTCTTTCAAAATAGAATTGTTGGACCCCCCGTGACTATCTAATCTCTTACCGGTTAGATTATATCAAAAGGTAAAAATGTTACAGCCAATTTGCATGTGTCCCTAGAAAACCATAGGAGTAAAGAGGAGAAGGCGCAGTAAGGTTCATTTTCATCCACGGGAGCTATCTAACCCTGTCATTCATTACGATTAATCTCTTATCAAAATAGAAGTGATATTGCTATGTGTAGACTTTCTACTGTCTAAAAATGATCTCAAATAGCCTAGTGTGATTGACAGGAAATAAAGCATCATTTTTTGGAGTAGTTGAAAGCTTATGAGGTGGTGTTTAAATCGTCTAAATCCTTAGAAAATCCGTTGGTGCATTTGGTGGCATTAAAAGAGCAGAGGAGATATTTAATGTTCGTTGTCCTTTGAGTGTGACTAATACATTTGTTTGTTGTCTTTGGTAGAGAAGATTTTTGAATTTATGTTGCTGTCATTTTTTATACTGCAAATTATGATTGATGTTTATCAGATTAATATTACGGTTTCTAACATTAATGCTTGGTTGCGTAGAGATCACATTTACTTCTATTTCTGACAGTAGCTAGACTTTCGTGATAGGTTGCAGATTTGTAAGGAAGATATATATTTTAAGCATGGGATGGGTGACTTATGTGCTTCGCTAGCCGCATTGACTATCGTGCAAAGGGAGGTTTGCAGATAGGTTCGACCATCTACTATCATTGAAGGCTACTTGCAAGGTTGTTATCCCAAGATTGGCACGTTGACAGGTGACACAAATAGATTTCTCAGGCTCAATCTATTTTTCTATTGTTGTTTTACCAACTTGAGTGGCGTCAATGCAAGGAGTGTTATGGTGATATTCCTATTGCATCAACAGGCGATAGAACATTTTCTGACATCAGCCATGGTTGACGTATATGTTTTATTGGGAATATTATTGTCATCTATATAACATTTCCTTAGTTATTATTCCTTTTTACAACTTAAGCATATGTTTCCTTAGTCAAACTATAACAAGCAAGGTAAAGAGAAGCAAAAATTAAGTTCTTGGTGTATTCATTGATTATTTCTGTTACTAACGTAAGGATGTGGGGTACATGAAATTTTGAAATCAATTAGTCTTTATGGCTTTTTCTATAGAGATTTTGAAATTAACTAATCTTTTATGGTCTTTATAGGTCAAAAAGGGAAATTTTGAAATCAATTAGTCTTTATGGCTTTTTCTATAGAGATTTTGAAATTAACTAATCTTTTATGATCTTTATATGTCAAAAGGGGAGGGTTTGAAATCAATTTTTCTTTTATGGAAATAAGTATAAGGGTTATTGTTAATTTTGATGTTTCTTATGTATACTTTTATCATTTTCCATGCATAACTCTTGTTTGTAAATCTTCTATAGGTGAAAGTTGACATCAAAATCACACATTAAAATCAAGCATTGGAATTGGACAAAAATGAAGGAAAGAGTGGAGTTAAAGAATTAAACATCAAACTTGAAACCAAAAAGCATTTTTTAATGCTTAAGGGCTTCCATTTCATGCCTTAGTTTTTTGTTTCATGCTAACTCACCTTTGGTTTTCAAAACAAACATTTGAAAACGCTTGGAGGGTTTGTCGTATGCCTTAATTTTCTATTTTAGGCTAACTCATATTTTTTTTGGTGATTTAAAATGAATTCATCATTGCTTTGAGGCTTAAAATGAACATGTGTTTTTTGCGTTTTGTAATCTCTTATTCAAAGTAATCTCATCTAAAAAGGCGTATGCACTTCTCTTGCGCTTCATGGCGATCTTGAGAACCAAAAGTCTTTTTGATGACATTAAGTTGAATAAAAGATTGCCTCCACACTTCGATTTGGGTTTTAAAATTGAACAAAACACTTTGTGAGTGTGAGTTAGGTATATCACGTATGTTCTCCCTTTGTTTCTAAATGAAGGTTGATCGAATTACAGATGTGCTTGCTCGCTATTGTTTTACCTTTAGAGGGGCCTGCCTAAGAGACATATATGAAAGGAGAACTCGAAGGCGACTCCAACCGATTTTTCATTCAGTCCAGAATATAAATGGATAAGACTAAACTGTCAAGTCCTCATGGTATGTAGGCCTTAGCCGTACAGTGTCTTTCAGAATGGGGTACTACCGTAAAATGTATAAGAGCCCCTAGTAGGATTGATTAAAGCCTTTAGTTGCTTGCTGGATGCTTGCAAGGTGCCATGTCCCTGATTTTATGTCATTAAGAACCTTTTTTGTAGTAGCCAATTAGTCCATCCAATGAGTTTATCAAAGTGGTGCATTGGAACTTAGATTCCAAGAAGTTACTTGCCATGTCTGATCTTGGTTGAAATATAGAGGTTAAGACTTGATTCTTAACATACCTTTATATTTTGTCCTTCGTTGCATGTAAAGTCATCTCTTCTACTATGAAGGGCATGAGGCAAGCCCACCAAGAAAAACGTACCAATTGAGCTAGGATGTTACATTGCTTGTTTGAAAACACAGTGTGTTTATCAAAAATAGTGGAAAACCAACATTCAACATCATCATCAAAATTTCAAACCCCTTAGTTAGAGAAAATACCTTTGAAAAAACCCAAGAACTATTGCTTACCCTTGGGATTATGTCCTTAGAGGTTTCTAAATAATTGGGTTTACATCTTAATTTGCTCTTACAAAGGTCAACATTAGGCAACCCTTGTCCTGATTTCTTAGAACTTCCACATAGCACTTTGTGGGACGAAAAGAAGTTGTGACATTGGACATTCAATTTGAAACCTAATCAAGAAGTGTGTTTGTGGTAAAAAGAACTCATTAAGCAAATATAACAAATTGGACCCCACACATGTACTTGTTTATCTTTTTATCATCTTTCGAGAAAACATTGGTCTTTTGGGTTTGAATTACTCTTCGAGAAAAGCGTGTTCTTCAATACCTTGGCCTAGTAAAAAAAGTCTCTCTAAGTCTCTTAGGATCAAATCAAACACTTTATCCATCTCAAACAATTATCAAAATCCATCCCACAAACAACTTTATATCATTGGAAACATCATTCTAGGCTTGGGTAAATCATCAAATCAAAATCATTTGTTTAATTAGGTGTGTGGGAATGCATCCTTTCTCATACATTTAATTAAATCAGCAATCACTTGAACAAGTTCATCCTAAGATCACATCCAACATCCTAGGGTTTACAAGTTCATCATCCAAATCAAACCAATCAAAAATCAAGCCCTAAGTCTAGCATTGATCCAAAGTCCCTAAACATTCATCATCCATATCATTTACACCATTCATCCTTCATCTCGTCATTGGTCTTAAGAACCCTAGAGGTCAATTTTGTAACAAGGTCAAAACACAAGGAGAACATGGAATACAAACTTGATCCATAGATTTTGAGTAATCCAAATCAATTGAATCTTCAAAACCTTACAATTCCGATTGATTATCAAAACTCACACTTATATAATCCATACATGGGACCATTACCTTCGACAAATGTCAATAGAACAACAAGTGTGAGTATGACCAAATCAAAGATTGGAGCACATTTCCTGATGGGAGATTTAAATCCAAACCTACAAATCCATCAACCAAAAAATCAATGCAGGAGCCTTCAAACAAACATCATCCTACCAAATCCCTACATGCCAAAGGAGAATGTACCAAAAACAAGTTTTCAAAACATGAATCCGGCAAACTTTGGGATAAATACATTTGCAAATCATACGAACATTCCAAACATGAATAATGGTCAATTTCAACCCATCATGCCAAATCTAAGTGTCATCACAAATCAGAATATTGTCCAAAATCAAACACAACTACACACTCCAAATTCGCTTAAACAAGAGCCTAATCAACTATATCAAGGGAGTCAAGATCAAAATCAAGAACAAAATTGGCTAGATCAAATTGCTGCACTTTCCAAAATAGTTGAATCATTACGCGAAGAGACATCTCCACCACCATTACCCATATCAACATCATTCCTTGGTTTAGGGCTTCCTCCTTTACCTAGCACAAATCACTCCATCCAAATCAATCCACCTAACACCAATCAAGCCATCACATCAAATCCTTTGAATATACCATCGACATCGCACCAACAGATGGTATCCAATCAAGCAACAATGGTGATCCCAGCCAATCAAAATATGGTCTCCCAAAGGCCTATCACCTTGATCATTCCAACCATCACTATCCCTTCAATCATTCCAACCACCACTATCATGCCCATCACATCTCAAACTCTCACTATCGCTCCAAGTGTATCTCAATCACTTATCACCGCATCCAACACGATTCCAAATACACCACCACTACCGCCAAAACCAAGTGCAATAAGTCAATATCGTAGCATCGCACTAAAAGCACATCAAGCCTACCAACAAGGGCTTCAACAATCTCAAGCTTCCCAATCCTCTCAAGCTACCCAACCAACACGAGCACAAACATAAAAGATGACAACTATTGAAAAGAAGGATCAAGATCAATCCATCACTGAGCACACGTTTACTTCATCCAATGATCAAATCGACATATGTCAAGAGTCACTTTTGAATCACGAAATATCATACAATGAGCCAATTCAAGAAATATCAACATCACTTGACTCTATGGTCGAAGACATTCACAATCTCTCCACTGCAATTGTCGAAAACAATGATCAAAACTTCTCCATCGAGGAGCACATTAAGGATGTATCTACACAATCCAATGACCAACTCACCATACATCAAGAGCCACTCTTTAGTGATCTATTTCAAAGAGTGTTAGGATTATTTGATCCAATCGACATAATGCACAATCCATTGAACTATGATCATGTTGAAAATGTCTCCACCTCGCATTATGAGTTAGAGGACATATCTCAAGAATTTATTCCAAAGCATGATCAACATCTTTTACCAAAGTCTAGCAATGGTCCTTCCCAAGACATGTTGACCCCCTTTGACCTCATGGTTATAGATACTAAAGGAATCCTCAACTTGACACTTGATCCAAGTCCACCCAAAGATCAAGCGGATATTAAGACATTCCCCATGCCTAATGACGACATCCAAGAACCCTTTGTAAGCAATCCATCCTTTGAAATGGACCCATGTCAAGAACTTGATCCAAAGCATGTCGAAAGCAACTCCAAAATCATTCAAGATCAAGAATTTGTATCTTCAAGATACTACAATAATCTAATGGACACTCTCTTATCTATGCAAGATGATCATATCCATGTAGCACATACTCCTCCATCTACCCATGAGATGATTTCTATGGATGGACACATAGATGATCTTCATTCAGAATAGGATTCCTTTACTCCTGACATTACAACACAAAAGGAGAAGGTTATTGACAGTCAAATAGAGTTGTCAACATCAAGATCAAATATGTCCCAAATTCAGACTGAGGACATCATGAATAAAGATATTGAACATTATCCACTCAATGAAGAAAATCAAATAGAACAAGATATTTCAGAGTTAGCAGAGCATCCAATCGAAATAAAATCATCTACGGTGGTCATTTATCAGAGAATTCACTCTAAACAGGAGCTCTTGAAACAAGCAGAATCAAAGCATGAAGGTACTACTATCACCATACTGGGGGAAACTTCATCTCAAGCAAACATCAACATAGGGAGCATGAAGAATCCTTATGATGAAACCGATGCCAATACTACAACCAACCATGTCATGAATCTTCACCCACCCATCACCCCATCCACGAATTGGGACCAATATCAAAGAACAAAGAATGTTATCAAATCGAAAGAAGCTGAGAAGCATAATGGAAAAATCAAATACAAATGGATACCAAAACATACAAAGAAAGATTATCCCTATCAAACTCCATTAGTCAAAGAAACTATGGGAAAAAATAAAAAAGGGAAAAGTATCTATCAATGATGTCCGAAAAATAAAAAGCAGGCTTTTCAAGCAACATACAAGGTATATCAAGTAGTTGGTTCTAATTCCATGTGCACTTCCGTATCCACCCATCATTGCTCATCTTCCCAAGTTTGGAAAGTCAAAGGTTCCAAACTGTCAACCAATTCAACCTTTATTCCCTAGACACACTCCATCCACGCCTCCACACATGATATCCAATTCTCACATTGACCATGTATTGGCAACGACCCTTCATCATAAGGATTTTAAAGGCACTCTATCATGATGTACGTACAAAGACAGAGTCAACTCCAGTATCGACGAAGCAGATCAGGGATCCCAAAAGTTATATACAAGTGCATGTATCTTAGTAAAACAACTTCTTCAAGCAGGATATCAATGGCACATTATGACAGGGGCATCTACATCAAAAACACCTTGTGATTCAGCATGAGCTTAAAATCTTCTAGAAAAAAAAATAAAAAAAAATGAAAATCCAAAAAAATCAGAAAAAGGATTGAAAACAGTAAAGAGAAAAAAATCGTCCTCTAGTGAAAACCACTATGGTGGCGCTTTGGGAAAGACCATGATGAAAACCTTGCAAACAGGCGTCATGTGTAGAATTGAGCATCTACGTGCACCAGCTTAGTTAAGAGCATCTCATCCCATCCGTAATGAATCGAGCATTCCATCCATCTTATCCATAATAAATCCATCCATCCATAAACCATTGATCTGATCCATTCGCATATATTTGCATCCATCATCCAAATTATCTTGATCAAGTGACAAATTTTGGGGCACACTTTGTGCTTGCTTATGGTAAACATCTTGACATGGGTCATTTTCATCGATCCTATCCCATGCAGCATTATCTGAGCCATGAAGCACTATCCAAATGAGTATCCTTTATCTATGCACCTTATCTTATTGCAAGATAATCCTTGGAATCCTTTGCGTGCTTACCATATCCATCCATCCATACACTTATCAGAGTATCTATCCATAACATTCCATACATTTCTAGACACTGGGGGCAGATATTTGCATCTTGCTTCGCGGATAAATCTTGATCTATATCCTCCAACTTATGTGGCGATTCGAACATTGGAAAATGTGAAATCAAATTGGTCAAACCACTTGTGAAAAAAAATCTGAATCACTAGCCCATGGCATATTTTGACAAACAAACATCCCTTATCAAGCTCCATCTTCAATTGAACATCAATCCAAACAATCGATATCAGTCACATCTAATTTGCACGTCAACGTCACATCACATCATTCAAACAACTTTTGTTCTGAACCAAGCTTCAACAATCCTGATCAATCAAATACAATCAAAACGTCATCATCAATCCATCATCATCTTGGGGATATCTTTCCCAAATCCTTGTGTTGCTTAACACTATCCTTACATTGTTGTGCATCCTCAACAATGTTATCATTATCAATCGTCATCAATCCTAATCAATCTAATCCTTGCATTGTTGTGCATCCTCAACAATGTTATCATCATCAATCCATATTAGCTTTGTTTTTAGCAAAATCTAAAATAGAGCACTGATATCATTAGACACATCCTTAGCCAAATCATCAAAATCATGCGAAAATCAAAAAATATTAGAAAATCAAAAAATCCAAAAACAAGTCGAAAACAGAAAACATCAAAAACATTGGAAACCGAACTACGTCGTCTCTGAGCTTAAACATAGGCAAGGCTAATCTTTAATCAGCCCCTAAGACATAAAAATCCAAAAACATTAAAAACAAACATCAAAATCCAAAAAAATTCAAAAAATATCAAAATCCAAAAACATTCAAAAAACATCAAAATCTAAAAACATTCAGAAAATAAAAAAATCAAAACATTTGTTCCAAAAACACCAAAAACAGCTCAAAACATTCCAAAACATAAAACATCCAAATATTTGAAAAAATCCATCCACCTCATCTCATTGCCCTAATAATCAATCATCCATAATAAAACGATCGTCACCTTCATCCTTTGGCAACACAAACAGAAACAATCACAACAATCAGCAAAAGCAAGCTTAATCATAAAATCTAAATCAAAGCAACAAAGTTAAAACAAAATCAAACTCTTGATCATTTTCAAACATGTCATTCAACCTTTATATCAACAGCCTATCAATCAACTTATCAAACCATCATCATCCTATACAATGCATGTCCTAGGATATATCGTTCCGACAATGGGCATCATTTTGGATATCATTTGGATTCTTATCCTATCAAAACAAATCCCTTTGGCTAGAGGTATGAAGAACATTGACTTGTTTATGTACTTGATCTTTTCTTTGATTTATCTTATTGTGCTCATTCCAAGGACCTCTCGATATCCCAACGGAAGGATTTAGAGAGATAGGAATGGGCAACGATCATTATCTTTTTGCCACTGTGTTTGTTGGACATTCTTCTTGTAAAATATACTTGCTTTGTTAGGTACATAGCAGTGTTACGTATCAATGTGAACAGAATACTCCTATCCTTTGTTGAGTCAGTTCCATTGCACTAGGTACAACACCATCCTAGTTCTTTATACTTGATGCATCGTATCTCGGTGTTATCAAACATAAGGTAAGTAGCCTTTAAATCCCAATCCTTTGATAAGTGAATCATCTATCATCATCATCATATTCTAATAGTCTCACAGATCATGGACTTGTTGGATCCTCTTGTCATCATCTCTTTTCGACCAACATCATCATGCATCCATCATGCATCCATCCTACATCCACAAAACCCAAAGCATACCACATATCATTCATATCATACATAATAGGAAACATCGATCATTTCACATGCATTGCATTTACATATCATCATAATATAGATCTGTTAGTCTAAGCATCTACATAAATCATCCATTGCATAATCATAGCATATCACATCATCAATCTCATCCATCTCATATCATATCATCATTTAAGTTGTTTAGGATAATATAGATTTGTTATTCTAAGCATCTTGAAATCATCCCATTTGCATCATCATCCATAACCATCCATTTTGAACCTCTTTATCATGAGATCGACCCTCAAATTGAATCTTTTCGCTCGATCTCTCAAGGGGGCAATGTATACTTCTTTCCGCTGGGGCATTTGAAAAATCAGAATTTTTAAATTTCAATTGCGGCAAGTTTATTCTTTGAACCAACGCAACAAGTACATTGCTTCAAAGAGGGGCAAAATGTAGACACGCAAAATTAGCATTATGCATTAATCAAGTAAATCAGGCTTCACGTGCATCCACTCATTCAATTAATTAGGTTCACCTTCATCCATTCATTAGGTAATCTCATTAATCTCCTAAGGTCATTTATTTAAAATCAAATAAACATTATCATCAACCTTTTTAATCAAATAAATCAAACATCCATCATAATGCATTTCCATCTTTTCTGATTTAAATAAATAAAATAACAAAGTCCTAAAAGTCAAACTCACCTAATCATCATTAATTTAATCTAACCATGATTAAATTCTAATCTTACCCACTTGCATTCTCTAGATTTGGCCACTTGCACATGAAATTTCATTTAATTGATTTATCAAAATCTTTATTTTCAACTTGGCATAAAGGGAGAATATTCTCCAAGTTTGAATCTCCCCCCAAGTGGACATGTACACCCAACAAAGCATTTATGAGGCCTTACATGTCTCTTACTTGTCCCCTTCCAAAGGTCAAACTCAGCATTCATTGCACAAATTCAAATTCAAATTTTCCCTCTCATGGGCACTCTTCCCAAATCTTGCACATACATCAACCAATCACCACTTGACAAGTGTTCTTCTTTCATTTGTCCAATCTTAGTCCCACATTGATCCCTCTTCAACACTTAGCATTTTGAAAATCCTTAAATAGAAACTTCAACTTTGAGAAAATCCTGGATCATCTCCACAACTTGATGCAAGGTCATTCTCTTTGAGAACTGATCTTGTCCATTTATCATCTCCATATCCATAGCAATTTCATCACTAGCTTATCAATCAAGGATTGGGAAAGGGCTTCTTTCCATAGAAGCACCAATCCACTATGGGATAGGATTAATGTCATATTTTTATATGCTTTTATTTGGTTTCCATTGTTTCATTTATGGCATGATTAACATGGCTTATTATTCCATAGGGATGTTGAAATGTTGCTTTATTTTAAACTAACCTTTTGCAGATTTCAGCAACCACAAATTTTTTATTACAAATTTTAAAAAATATAAAAACTCGTTTGTTCGACCATATTAACTTTGTCAAAACTTTATGAAATTATTTTTTTATTTTTTTAATCCTATAGTATGTGAAGCATAGAATGCGACACATATTTCAGATTCAAAAAATGTGATACTGTTTGAAAGCTATAGATGTTTTTCAATCAGCCTATCAATCAGGACTTTACATTTAAATAGAAAATTAATAATAATATTTAATAAATTCAAATTAAAGCATAATTTATATTGGTGGAAAGTTAAGAATCTCCTTTAAAAACCCTTTTCATTTAATCAATTTTGGGTAAAAAAAAGTTGTCAACCACATACCCCTACACATACGCATCATATCGCCACTTTTTTGCCCATCATGATCCTACACATACCCTTACCCACATGTGAGTGATGTGACAAGTCAAAGGTTATAGAAGACTTTGACACATGTGAGTGATGTGACAAGTCAAAAGGTTCTAGAACTTGCATGGGAATAAGGAGAGTCTTGGAAGGATAAAAAAGAATTAAAAATTCGTTAGGGGATGGGGAGAGTTGACCAAGGTACTAATTAGGCTTAATTGATCAGTGATTAGAAGATAATTAGTGGTGAAGGAAAATTAGAAGCCAACTTGCAAAAGTTGGAGGATGTGACACATCCTAATCAAGGATTAGACATGTGCACATCTCTAATGATGAGATTAGGGGGTTGATTAAGATTAAGGAAAAGGATGTGACATGTGAGGAATTAAATAAATTTCATATTTATTTAATTCATTTGAAGAAAAGGGAAATAAGGGGTAATTTATTTAATTATTAATTAAATACCTTGGGGATTTAGATGATTTAAGGGTATTAATTAAATAATAGCAATACTACCTAATTAATGCCAATAAAAGGATACTTAGACGAAAAGGGATAAATTTGGACAAATGTGAGTTTCCATATTTAGGTGTCTACATTTTACCCCTATTTGAGGTGGTGTTATGAAGTAACATCATTTCAAAGAATATTAAAACATAGAACCTAGAAGAAGATGGTTAGATTGGGAAAGATACCCCAGTCATTCAAAGGAGTGACTAGGAAGAAAGATGATTGGGGTGAAGATGAAGATTAGGGATTGAGGATGCCCCCTCGAGAGGACATGTGGGTTCAAGAGAACATAGGTGTTCTCTCGAAATGGATGAGGTGATGCGAGAGGAGGTGAGGAAGGTGATGCAAAGTGATGGATAAGAGAGGATGATAAGCGATGGGAAATTGGGGAGCACAAATGGATTGAAGGACAAAGGTGATGTTGCCCTAGTCAAGCTACAAGCCAAAATGGGTGGATGATGGATCAAGCTACATGAGGATAGGGAAGGATACATCCCAATTATAACAATGAAAGTGATGATGAAAGTTTTTTTGATGAGGGAAGGATACATCCTGAAAAAATACCAAAGGATAGGGAAGGATACATCCTGATGGTGATGATGATGATGATGATGATGATTGGATCAAGGCTTGTAGTAAGGCTGGGAACAAGACAAAGGAAGTGATTATATGATTTGTGCTAGATTTGATTGGATGAGGATTATATTGGGATGGGAGATGGATGAAAGGAATAAAAATTATGGGGGACAAGATGCTTAGAATAACCAATCAATATTATTCTAAGAAGATTGAAGAGATGAGGATAAGAGATTGGAGGAATAGGGGAGGGAGATTGATGAAGGATGAATGGATGGTGGGAGATTTTTGATAGATGAGAGGATGGAATGGGAGATGAAATGCAATCCTAATGCAATTTTCCATTTTTGAAGCACTAATTTTTGCTATAGCATAAGACATAAGATTCTAGGGTATGAAGAACCAAGGCCTATTCATTTCTAATGTGTAAAAAAAACACAACATACAAGAAGGCTATCCCAACACCCCAAAGTCACGAAGACCTTGGTCGGGCCAGGCATTGGGATAACCACAAGCACAAGAGGATGCCTAGCATAACACAAGACCACAAGGATCTTGGTGGGTACAACATGGGACAAACCAAGAAGACAACAACAAACAAAATATCAAGATATGCCCCTATGTTAATCAACCAAAACACCATGATATGATAGATCAAGGTGACCTTGACAAGGTATGATAGGCAGCTCAAGTGATAAATAAAATCCAAAAGTATCAAAATATTGCAATCAATTTCAAATGTCCTTTACCATGGGATCAGGAGGATGGATGGGGTTGATGAGGTTTTTTAGGAAGGATGCATCCTGTTGAGACCGATGATGGATACTAAACTAAAAGATTGATATGATGTAGGATAGTTGAAAGTGAGTGAATCTCATGATACTAGTGGATCTCATTTGTGAAGAACCAACTAGATAGGGACATGCTTGATGAAACGACATAAGACACGAGGCACAAGACTGATACACCCTAAAGAAATAGGGGCTTGGGGGTGAATCAAAGATTAGCCTTGCCTACATGAAAGCACATAGCCCTCATAGTTTGATAAAATATCATGGATAAAAGTGGAAAGGGGACTATGGAGACAAGGATGGAGGACAAAAACAAGACAAAAAAGCCCCTGGGGTGGATCAAATGATCAACCTTTCCTACATGAAAGTGTAGGGGCAACATAGTTCGACAAAAGGCCAAAGAAAAATGATGGATAAAGGATCGTGATAAGATAACCGTAATACAGGGATGAAATGATGGGACCGAGATGATGAGACAGGAGAGACCTGTTGGATAAGATAAGATGATGGTGATATGAATAAGATGTGGATTAGGTGAAGCTTAGGGATGGGATAGTTATCCAAATCATCACAAGATGAATGGGGAGGGTGACATGATGGATAGATTAGTAATGAGAAATGATAGGAGATTGAGAAGATGTGAAAAAGAAATAGAAGGGATGATGATGGGATAAATGGCATTGGATTTCATGAAGGGGAGCCTATAGCTAGATACCAATGACATGGGATTATGAGATGGGATGAGGATAAAGATAAGGAAATGGAAAGATGCTAGGAGGGCTGGATAAAGGGATAAGGATTTGGATGAGGGAGGGAATGTCATGATGGATGAATGATATCTCCAAGGATTATATCACAAAGGAAGATAGATGCCACAACTCTAGATATGCCATGTATGATGAGGCATGAGGGATGGAAGACGAGTGGATGAATAAGAAAATAAAGGAGTAAGATGAATATGGATAGGATGCATGGATAAGGGAGATTAATGGTAGCATGATGGGTGGACAAGGAAGGTAAATGGATGTGGATAAGGATGAAAGGATGAAAAAATAATATGGAAAGGATAAGAAATACGGTAGTGTATAGATGAGGGGAATATATGCCAAGAGGTGTCTAAAGCATGTGTATATGTTTTCCCTTATCAATATCAAAATCATGAGGATGGAGGGATTGGGATAAATGGGATATGATAGGTAGGATGTGTAAGATAGGTCAGATGGAGGAGATGTGTGAAGGGAATGTAGTTTCCCCCAAGTGTGGAAAGAGACAGATGGGGATTTACACATGACACTTGTTTTCCATGTTTTCATCATGATAATTATCCAATGTGCTTATTTTCCAAGTTTTCACCATTGGATGAATTATTTTTTTTACTATTTTATTTTGTTGACTCTTTTTTTTTTTTTACTTTTTTGACTTTTTTGAACTTTTTGGATATTTTTTGGAGTTTTTGGATTTTTTTGGATTTTTTTAATTTTTGGATAGCATGCGGAAGGAGATGGATAAGGATAGGAATGTGGATAAGGGGATTTTAGAATATATGCAATAAGGATATGGATGAAGGACTCAAGCATCAAGTTCCATATGAGGTATTAAGAGCCCATGTTTGAAGCAACTGTTGGATGTTGGTACAACCTTATTAGGATAAATGGATTATGCAAGAGAATGGATTAAAGAGATTTGATGGGGGAGATATGTAGGATAATGGATGGGATGTTGGAAAGTGTATGGATGGAATGATGGGGTGGATGTGTGATGGGGAGATGTGTTTAGGACCAACATTGGCACATATGGTGGTGGATGTGAAAGAATAGGAGGGTTTGTGGATGGAGAATGCAGGGATGATGGAGGAGATGGGATAGTGAATTTTGGGACATAAGGACCAAAAATAGATTTAGGAGATGGAGGATGTGTAAGATTGGCTTTTGGATTAAAAACTTTGGATGTTGTTATGGATGCTTCATTTGAAGGCATTGCATTTTTTTTCTTTGGCATCCACATGGTTTTGATTTTTTCTTTGGTGGGACTTTGTGGCCGATGGGTTTGATTTTAATTTTTGATTTTCTTTTGGATTGTATTTTTGTTTTCTTCCCCATGTCTTTTAGAGGGCACATCGGGAACTTTAGATTCATGTGGATGTTTAGATTTATGAATTTTTACTTTGGCATCCAAAATGTTTTTAATAATATGGGTGTGAGGATATGGATGATATGGAGTGATGGAGGTAGGATTTTGAGGATTATGTGTGGATGGGGGATGTTCGCGTATGTGCCTTTGTTAATCCTGATCAAGGAGTATGTGAGTGGGATGTTTATCATGGGTGACATGGAAAGGTGATGGATGGATGAAACGATGAATAAGATGAGATGGAGGGGGTAATTTTGGGATATAAGGGCCCAAAATAGACTTAGGACTATGAGGATGTGTGATGGCGGATGGAGGGACATAAGGACCCAAAATAGATGGAGCAGATGAAGGAGAAATATGTATGGTTGTTTTGAGAAGATACAATGGAGGGGGATGGTGGAAAATGATCTAGTGGAGTGATGGGAGGAGCCTTTTATTATTTTAGAAGAGGTTTGTTCATGGTATGTGGAGGTTGTACCAACATGTTTGGATTGTGATTCGTGAGCAGTACATCTAAGACCTCATGTATAGGAGTGTTATTTGAATTGGATGGGCTCTAAAATACCTTGCTCATGAAGGCATAAACCTTTTCCTTGATAGTTCATGTTCTTGAGCATTTGATCCATGGTAGAATTTTTGTTATTATAGAAGAATGATGTGAGTCCATTATTAGGTAGAGGATGATGGGTGTAAATATGCTTTGTTTTTCTTTTGCAAGGAGACCACCATGGAAGAATGCGAGGGTACCAAGGGGGTACAAAAGTAGTGAGGAGATAGTAGGTTTAGGTGATGATGGAGGATCATGAGATGGAGATGATGGGGTAGTAGCATCTTGATTGGGAGGAGTGAGTGGTAAGGGATCAAGAGAGGGAGTAGGTTATATGATGGTATTTGGATTTGTGGTAGCAGGTGATGAGGGATCATGCGATGGAGTGATTAGACCTTGAGTATCAAGCGGATCATGTGATGGAATGGATGGGGGATTGTGATCTTGATATGGACTAGATGGGATGACAAGATTTTGATGTGGAGAAGGGGATATGTTGGTATGCTTGGATCAGGCTCTTGGAATGAATCATCTTGTGTGGGTGGCATGATGATGGAGTCTTGGAGAGAATCTTCAAGTGGGGAAGATGGAAGGATAGAGGATTTAAGGCATTCGTGGGAATGGAGTTCAGTGATTCTAGGAGTGGGAGAAGTGGATTGAATTTGGTTATATTTGATGGGCTTGATTGATCTTGGAGTAGGAGATGGGGACTCAGTGGATTTAGTGGATGTGATGGTTTCAACAGTTTGAGTGGTGCAGAAAAAGGGTCTCATCACTAGTGACCCTAGATGATGGATTGAGATGGCATGGTTCCATGACTTGATGGTGTGTAGTTGGGGATTTCATCTCTGTCATAAGTCCTTGGAGAACTTCTAGAGTGAGAAGCTTGCATACTCTAGGCTTAGATGGCAAGGTAGGAGTGGATGAAGGACTATGGATTGGTGGACTAGGACTAGATTGGAGAACATGATTGGACGGAAGGCTAGGAGTAGATGGAGAATTAGGGTTGGATGGTAGGTTGAGTAATGATTGGAATGGTGATTTAGGACAAGAGGATGTGGGTGGTGTATTAGGACAATTTTATGTGGGTGGCGGATTAGGACAAGAGGATATGGGTTGTGGATTACAGTAGAGGTATTGGGATAGCTGATTAGGATGGGAAGATTGTGGTGGTTGATTAGGATATGAGGGATTCATGGATGGTAGGTTAGGATAGGAAGATGTGGATGGTGGACTAGGATAGGAAGATGTGAATGTTGTATTAGGATAGGTAGATTGGTATGGAGGATTAGGATGTGGGCATATGTGGATGGGGGATTGTAATAGGAATACTGGGATGGGAAATTAGGATAAGAGGATGCAGGTGTTTGATAAGAGGATGATGTAGATGAAGGATATGATGAATATGTGGATGGGAAAGATACCAGATATCCTTTTTCAAAGGTATCATGAGGATTTCTAGTAGGTGTGGATGAAGACGTAACAAGATAGCTCAGAGGGGTGATTGGATCTTGGAAATCGGGTAGAGAAAACTTACTAACGATGATAGCATCAAGGGGATCTATGTTGTATACCTCTTGGCCGACAAGAATTTCATTATCGTCATCGACATAATTAGGGTTTCCCTTGAATACTATTGGTGAAGGATAAGGATTCATGATGTCGGATTAGATGGATATAAATGATTAGAAGAAAAGATGAGATGGATCAAAAGATTTTTGGAAGGAAATTGACTAAAGATCAAATTAGGATTCAGGTTGGGATTAGATTAAAGCTCAGATTAGGATGATTGGATCATGTAATCAGATTGATTTTGATGATCAGATTTTATTATCAAAGGATGATCACGACACTGAATATACTTTGAGATGGAAGTAGATTGATTGGTTCAAAAATGATTGGATAGGGATGAGGTTGGATTAGATTGGATAAGATCGATTAATGAAATGATTGATAGAATCAAATGATGGATCAGATAGGATGATGAAATGGAATGGAAAGCCCCATTCATAGATCACCCTAGGTGACTTAGGATACTGATTGATCATATTAAAGGATAAATGGATGATTGTGGCACCAAATCCACTTTGAGATTGAAAGTGGATTGATTGGGCCAACGATGATGATTAACTTAGGACGAATGAAAATCCTAAACAAATGTTGATGATGATGATCAATTCAAACACCTAGGTCAATCTGGATAATAAATTTTGAAATGAAGTTCAAGGAATTTGGATGTGTAAAATGATGATGGATACCTAACCTAGAGATGCTCTCGGATGATGTACCTATGTGATTCGGATGATAAATGAATGACCTTGTGAGAATGCCAATGGATTGAAATGCAGACTATGAGTTAACAAAGGAAAGCTAAAAATGACTGGAGGACAGTTAGATTCACCCCTATGCTTTCAGACCCTTGAAACAAACTCTTAGAATGGGTAGAAAAATGATCAAAACAGGTAGATGGTCTCTTGGTATGGGGAGATAGACAATCAGATCAAGGAAATAGATAATCAGATTGGGGAAATGGATGATAGGAATGGATGAACAAATACTTTGAATGAGTAAACGATCACTCGAATGGGGAGACAAACTCTCAGAATGAGGAGATGAACGCTTAAAATGGATGAATGATTACTTGAAATGAGTCAATGGATGATAAGAATGGATGAATGATTACTCAGAATGAGTAAACAATTGATCATAATGGATGAAAGACTCTCAAAATGAGAAGATGGATGCCCGAAATAGATGAAAGATTACTCATAATGAGTAAATAGATGATTGAGAGGGATGAACGACTACTTGGAATGAGTAAACGATTGCTAAGAATGGATGAATGACTCTGAGAGCGAGGAGATGAGAGCTCAGAATGAATGAAAGATTACTCAGAACGAGTAAACCGATGATGGGAATGGATGAATGGCTACTCGAAATGAGTAAAAAGATGATCATAATGGAAGACTGACTCTCAGAATGAGGAGATGAAAGCTTAAAACAGATGAAGAATTGGTCGAAATGAGTAAATGAGTGCTCAGAATAGATGAATGACTCTCCAAACAAAGAGATGAAGGTTTAGATTGGATGAATGATTACTCAGAATGAGTGAACAAATGATATGGATGGATGAATGGCTACTCAGAATGAGTAAACAAATGATATGGATGGATGAACGACTACTCAAAATGAGTAAACGAGTGCTCAAAATGAGAAAATGAATGCACCGAATGGATGAATGGATGTTTAGAAGGGGAGACTAACTCTTAGAGTGGATGAAAGGATGCTCAGACCGAGAAGAAAAATACTCGAATTTATGAGAAGGATACTCAAAATCCAAAGAAGGATGCTTGAAATGACTAAACAGAGGATGAAATCAGCTTTTTGAGGGGCAGGTTTTCCCAAGTTAGGGCAGGTTCACCTATCCTAGGGTAGGTTTGCCCCTCTGAGGGTAGGTTCACCCAACTACTAAAACAAGTTGTTTGAATGAACAAAAGGTAAAACTAACTGTTTGGAGGGTAGGTTTTCCCCTTTGTAGGGTAGGTTAACCCCTTTGGAAGGGTAGGTTCACCCCTCTGAGAGTAGGTTCACCCCTCTGTGGGGCAGGTTCACCGAACTACTGAAACAAGCTATTTGACTGAACAAAAGGTAAAACTAACTATTTGGAGGGAAGGTTTTCCACTCTATAGGGTATGTTCACCCCTCTACAGGGGAAAGTTCGCCCCTCTGAGGGTAGGTTTTCCTGTTCAGTAAAAAGTTTGATAATTCTGGCAGAAATAGGCTGAGGAATGACTAAGATAGAGGGTAGGTTTTCCCATCTATAGGGTAGGTTCACCCCTTTGTACCAAAACTAAACAGTAACTTAGGTGAAAAAAATCCATGGAAAAGGACCCAAAAGACTACAAGCAACCATTAAAAAGCAAAGGATGACTTGATTCAACAGTAATGCACTAGTTTGGCACAAGGAAGACAACTCAAACAACACAAGCCTAATATTAGTGATGAGGGTATGGCCAACACAATCCTTAATCTAGGATGAAAAAGGCATCTAGGGAGTCCTCGATATACTCTTAGTACATGAGGCACAACCGTGAACACCATCCCATCACAAGTGTGAGTCGAGAACCCTAGTGAGATACTAAAAGGCTCAAACCAACTCTTCACGTCTATCTAGGTATCACCCTAGCTTCAACATTCCACTAAACACGATGTGACTAGATTGAGGTGAAAATTTCTCTCCCCCCTTTGTATACCCTACCAGTATGTGTGGTTGGGATCGTTCCTTGGGGTGATGAAATCCCCAAGCAGGTCTAGCTAAAAAGAGGACACTAATCATTTTTGGCTACTGCCCAGGCTAACATGAAGTGGAAGGGGAAAGTGTGAACAAAGTAGTGCTCCCTTGGGTGACACAAAGGACTTACAAACATGAAAAACAATAGATTTGACTCCCCCTAATTAAACTATGTGCCTAAATTGATAAGCAAAAATGATAAGCAAAACGATAAGCAAATGAGGCAATCTGATCGTACTTCAAGAAAGGTGTTAGTTGTTTAGATCTATGTTCTTCATCAAGAGTGATAATTTTCATGAATGTTAGTGAATACACTCACAAACAAATGATATTAGGGGGTTAGGACCTCAAAACGATGAAAAATGGAAGCCAAAACGAAGCTTAAATGACTATTTTTACCTTTCAGAAAGCTTTTTCTAGGTAGGTTCACTGTTGTTTGGGGTAGGTTCACCCTTCTATAAGGGTAGGTTTGCCCGTCTGTAGAAGACAGTGAAGAAATAGATGCAAAATGAATTGAAAATAGTAGTTTTACCTTGTAGAAACCTCTATTTTGGGTAGGTTCGCCCCTCTGTAGGGGTAGGTTCAATACTCATAGGGTAGGTTTTCCCCTCTAAGGGAAGGTTCACCCAACTAATAAAAACAGTGAGAAAATAGGGGTTTTGATGCTTAGAAGGGTGACTCTATAGGACAGGTTCACCTCTGTTGAGGGAAGGTTTGCCCAAGTTTTGGAAGGTTTGCCCCTCCCAAGGTCAATTTTTCCCAACTGTGGGTGGGGTCACCTCTATCTTGGGCGGAGTCGCATGTCTGCAACCCAAACCTACAAAAACATAAACAACAAAACACATAAAAGATAGGGACTCATTTGTGGGTTCCACCGGGCATGCCAAAAATGTGATCAGGTGAAATCCTCTAGTCTAGATGATGCAAAAAAAAGGTCCGAAAATGAAAGAAACAACACCTAACACCTCGAGATAAGCCTAGTTGAATTCAAAACAAAATAAAGATGAAAATAGCAGATTTTACATTGTCTTGAATTGAACTTTGATTGGCCCTTGATAGTTGATTTTTTGTATGCTCCTTCGATGGAAAGATAGATGAAAGTGGATTCAAAATGTTAAAGGTTTGATGAAGATTCAAATGGGCTATGTGGGTAGTTGATTAGATGAATGCAATGGATGCAAAAAATTGAGGATTCAACAATGGAGGATGGAGAGCTTGAGAGTTGGAGAGATGAAGTTGAAAAATGTAAGTTGTTGAATGAAAGAAAATATTTTATTTGATTGAGAGAAGCCCTAGAAAGATGGATGATTGAGATCTTTCCAACACAGGAAAGATGAATGGTTGTGGTGAGTTGAGGACTCACAAGCCCCCACCTCTTGCCATGTGGCAGATAATGTGTCACAAGGACACATGAGGTGAAAGATAGCATGTGATGGGAAGGTACTTGTAAGTACCTTAGAAAAGGGGATGATGTGACCCCTCAATGATCACATGGGGAAGAGGAGAATCTTGGATAAATAAAAGTGAATTTAAAATTCACATGATTGGGAATATCTTAAGGATAAGACAAGTGTTGATGGGTATTTAGTACACTTTCTCAACACAGGTAGTACACATGTGCACTACTTCTCTTGAAAGAAAATATCCAACAATAAGTTGCTGAAAATATCCCCAAGGTCTCTCAAGTGTCAGGTCATGACTTGCATGGAACTCCTCAGTTGATGTTTGACGTATTTTTCTAGTAATCACAAGGTAGACTTACGTAGCTGGATGCAAAGTGGATCTTAAAATCTAAATTTTCTGAGATGGGAGTCAATGTGCATTTTGTTGTAGGTTCAAACAACACTCTAAAACTTCAATTTTTTCTTCAAGTTTTGGCTTTACAATGTGCAATGAACCTTAGCACAAGGTGTTTCTAAAAAAAGGGGAAAAAGAGTAGGGAAGAGGGAAGGTTCCTGGATTTGCAACTAATGGTGAACAGTAATCATGGAGTTCCTACTATGGACAACTTCCTTCAAACAAAACTTCACTTAACCAGAAATTTCACAGTGTCATGAAATTTGTGCTATCTTCTATGGTCTGCAAAAATTTCACCATTCATTCACCATATACATGCATGAACAAAGATAAAAGTGTGGAACAGCTTTGAATTAGAGCCCAAACTAACTTTACACAACCATTTACCAGTAGCAAACAACAAAAAGTGTGGACTAGGAGGGCATTTACATAACATAAATTTTCGTAACTACAAAACATCATAACCAAATCTATCTAAGTAGTTAAAAGCTAACTCAAATAGCAATGCAAATCTAAATAAAGCATCTAACAATGGGAGATTGAATCATGAAACATGTGAGGAACTCAGAAAATGCACCAAGTTAATGTATTTTCATTAGAAATTTCTTCAGCATGTCTTTACAACTCAACTCCCTTTGAAAATGAGAGGAGACCCCCTATTATAGTGCCCATAAAGTAGAATGAATGGAAAAGATTTAATTTCATTGTGTTGCCAAGATTCACTACAAACTAGGGTTCTACCTACGGGCATGTGCAGGATCATGGTATGCCAAAAAGTGGCAATGGAGAAAAAAATACGTGTTTCTACGACTCAAAAACGCGAAAATGCCGAGTTGACTTTTTGGGGCTCGGGTGACTACCGAGGCAAAGAAAAAAGCTAGATTTACATATCGGATATCCGATTCTGTAGGCATATATAAATAACTTCGGGCTGAATGAAACCGACCAAAACTCATTTGCATTCGGCTTAACCGTGGCGGGCGCACAGTGGAAAGCACAAATCAGATATCCGATTTCAAATCCATCTCCAACAGGTTAGATTCTTGATTTTTTATTTGCTCTAATCAAATTTTCAATTAGATTTGTTTAATTTTAGTTGATTTTTTTCAAAATAGGGTTTTTTGATAGATTTTTTTATGAAAAATTTGAGTTTAGCATGGATTTTGATGAAAATTGAATGTTTGCAATGGATTTTTGATGAAAATTGAATGTTTGCAATGGATTTTCACTTAAAATAGTGTTTTTTATGTATTTGGATTAAAAATTAGAGAATTTTATAGATTTTTGTAAAAACTAGGGTTTTTGTTGGATTTTAAAAAAAAACTAGGGTTTTTTTATAATATTTTCATTTATATTGTCTGATTTTAATTAGATTGATTTGTTTTTATATTTAATCGGGCATTATGGCTGCATGTATATAAAATTAAAATTTTGTGCATTTCTAAAAGTATTCCTATTGGCAGACCTAAACATCTTCAATTAGGATCCTCAGATACTATATCTCATTTTTAGATTTTAAATTTAACAAAAATCAACCTCATCAGTCTAGGGTGCCAATTCCCTGTCCAATCAGTTTTGACAAAGATTTGGATCATAGTTCTATCTCTATGATTCTTATGTTGTTTTGGGTTTTGTGTGTGCAAATTATTTTAGTTTTTGTGACTATTTTGTGTTTTCCCTTCATTGTATGAGCATTAAATTGTTTTGAATCTTGTAGAAAATTTATGAGCTTCATGACCTTGTGTCACTTCACTAATACCCACGTGAGATGTAGTTGTAGACTTATGGCTTCCTATGTTGCAATCATAGCCAATTTTGAGCTTGATTCTTATAACTCTTTCACTCAACATATTATGTCTACCCAATCCATCTTATATTCCCTCCCTAGTCCTACATTACCCATGTCTTTTTTGTAACCTAACATTTATGTGGACTTGGCATATGTTATTTCTAAGGTCCCCAATGATAATCTAGAATAATTGGATAAAGACCTACAATGAATTCAACAATTCTTAAGCATTGAACCTTTGGATGGAGAAGCAATCCCTCTTTTGGATAGCATTGGGAAGTTGGTAAATGATTAGGAAGGGATAGAAGTGTTACGTAGCCTAGCTAATATAGTAGATTCTAATATTCCTTCGGTAGCTAGTTTCATGAAATTTTTGACTAATGCTCAAAATCCTTTTGGAAAATAAGTTTCCTCTCCCACAATAATGCCTTCTATTCCCAACTTTACACCTCCAGTCATAGCATAAATAACAATGGTTTAAACTCAAGCTTAGGAATTTCTAGTGGAAATTATAATAGTTTTGTCTCTTCACCTATAACACCTCCATATTCATCACCCCTCCTAAACCTGAAATATAATATCCCACCATTCCTCCATACTATTTCACCATACTTGAAAAACTCTCACAACATGTGGCCCAATGATTTTGTGATAAATCAACTTTTTTATTTAAAGCATGACATTAATACAACAACAAATTTCAAACTTAAACCAAAATCAAACCAATAGTAAACATCCAAAATACCTTACACATAGTTCATTAATGTTCACTATTTTAAATACACCTATACTACAAAACATTGAAATACCTCGCTTTGGAAAGTACAATGGTAAAAATATCCTAATAACCATTTGTTAGTTTTTACTACCTTGTGTAGAGACTTTATTTTTGAAGATTCACTCATAGTGAAACTCTTTTCTAGATCATTGAAAGATATGGCATTGGATTGGTTTTGTTCATTGTCAAACAATCAATTACCTCCTTTACACAACTCATTAGTGATTTCCTCCAACACTTTCAAGTGAACATCAGTCCTCAAGTTACATTAACAAATTTAGTTCATTGTAATCAAGGACCTAAAGAGAAAATAAAAAACTTTATGAAATGATACTAATCCCTTTATTTGAAATTCTCCTATAGTCTTCAAGATGTTGACATTCAAAGGGTGTTTATAGATAACTTACAACCTAATATTCAAGATAAGAAATTGCTAATGAAATATCCATCCTTAACACGTTTTTTGTATAACCCTTCATGATTATCGAATATCGATTAGTTGGTATGAAGGTACCCCTTCATAGGCTCCTATTGGTCAATCATATAAGTCATGCCTCAAAACAACTATCAATCATTTAAAAAGAAAAACAAAATATTCATTACTTGATAAACATTCATGTCAAACTGCTCATAATATTGAGACAGAAGTAACTACTGTAAACATAACTCTAGATATAAATTTAGGCCATGAGATAGGAAATTTTCATAGTTGTTTGATTCTCTCCATGTGATCATGTTGCAATTGTTAAACAAGAATATGATTCAACTTCCTCCAATTAGTCATATTCAAACAATTAAACCTTTACTACCAAACTTTAATGCAAAAACATTTTTTCAATATCATCATACACCTTGACATGATATGGAAAGATGTAAGCATATTTATAACCAAGTGCAAGACCTCATTCTAATCAAATCTAGTTGGATGACCTATTAATGAAAAAGGAAATAAATTGGTTTTTTCACCTAATCAATACTTACAAATATTTACAAGCCCATTGCCAATTCATTCAACAAACTTTGTTCAATACAATGATAATGAAGAAGATGATAATGATTTTTCCATCTTTATAAACATTATTAATATTCAAAATAATAAAGGAAAAACCAATATTTTGTTTAACATTTCTTTTACATATATTGATTCTTCTATAACTACACTCGATGGTCTTCTTTATATCAAATTTGCAGAAACCTGAAAAGGGGAATACTCATTGATCCCATGTACATAGTGAATATGATCAAAAAAGAGTTATTGTATGTACATGAACTTCATGCAGATGATTATGAACAATCAAAAGCATGATTAAAAGCTCATGATGGTTATGGCTTCCCTATAATTGGTTTGATAACTCTCCCAATAAAGGTTTGACCTAAATAGTTGGGTGGTTTTGATAGATTTTTTATGAAAAATTTGATTTTAGCATGGATTTTGATGAAATTTGAATGTTTGCAATGGATTTTGACTTAAAAATAGTGTTTTTTATGTATTTGGATTAAAAATTAGAAAAATTTATAGATTTTTGTTAAAAACTAGGGTTTTTGTTGGATTTTTTTTAAAAACTAGGGTATTTTTATAATATTTTCATTTATATTGTCTAATTCTAATTAGATTAATTTTTTTAAACTTTAATCAGGCATTATGGCTGTTGACAATGAAAATGCACAAATGCCAAACACTCCACCACCTCCAC